>JAODXP020000019.1:31961735-32004235 GCA_027497455.2 Sardinella longiceps
TCATAACCAGACTATACAGATTGAGTTTGGTCTATGGTTCATGGCCAGACTATACAGATTGAGTTTGGTCTATGGTTCATAGCCAGACTATACAGATTGAGTTTGGTCTATGGTTCGTGTCCAGACTATACAGTTTAATGTTATAGCCCCTTTGCCCCGCCCATTCTCTCAAATCCAGTCTAGGCCACGCCCCTTCACGACTAGGCCACACTCAGACCAAACTCAACACACACACACACACACACACACACACACACTCAGACCAAATTCAACACACACACACACACACACTCAGACCAAATTCAACACAGAAAAAAAACACGATCTCATCTAGAAGCTCACACACACACACACACACACACACACACACACACACACACACACACACACACACACACACACACTCCACACTCAAAATTCAACACACACAAAACTTCATGTTCTCATCTATGAGCTTTCACTTCATTCAACTTCCAAATCTTCCAGAATCTGAGTCTCATTCACACTCCAATCTGTGCATTTGCAGCGTGACACTTTTATGGTCTGTTTTCAGACCAAAAACATGCTAACACATTAAAGTCAAAGTCAAAGTCAAAGTCAAATTTATTTGTAGAGCACTTTAGAATATCGCTGCACTCTTCTCTCGCTGGGTCTCCTTCTCCCTCTCTCCCCATAGGTTCCTGTGTACTGTATGGTCACAATGTTCCCGGTAAACTATGAATTGGCCAATCCAATTTCGTACAGTAGAAGTCAGTGATTGCAACAATAATAACTGTTCCGTAAAGCATTTAAAATGCATACATAACAGGTTTGTAATGCATTCATAACAGTTTATACTCTGCCCATGGTTGTACTCTTAAATCGTTATATTTTTTTCCTTTACAACCCCAAAATGCCACATAGCATTATGAAGTTTCAGTTATTAAATTGTCCTTTTATATGCCCAAAAAGGAGAGTTACAAGTGTTCAGTGCATACATAATTATTCATGAGTCAATAAGGCCCCATTAGCTTCTTTGGCTTTTTTGATACTAGGGAAACATAATGTAGCCTACCACTTTACTTGTTGTCTGTAATGCTGCCTTAGGATAATTTCTAAATGGACATAAGACTTTATGAATACATTGCTTTATAAATACTGGGTTCATAGAAATTGTAACCGGATTACAATTAGACCATGCACACTACATGATGTGTGTTAGGCACAGCAGCACAGCACAGCTCCCACTCTGTCCAATTTATATTGTGTGTGTGTGTGTGTGTGTGTGTGTGTGTGTGTGTGTGTGTGTGTGTGTGTGTGTGTGTGTGTGTGTGTGTGTGTGTGTGTGTGTGTGTTATGCATGTCACACACTGTATTACAGAGTCTCCATAGACTTTAGATGAGAGCTGGTTGACACAGGAAATTGTTTCAGGAGTGAACATAGATGCACACGTACCCTGAACTGAACCAACAGCAGCGCTTACAGACTGGGAATGCACTGATTGGATGTGAATGAGGCCAGTAGAATAAGTGCCAGTTCACAGCATTAGCTATGCATAGAGGGGCTTGTTTACAAACATTTCCACAGTTTTGCCATAAATATACTCAAATATATCCTGTATACTCAAACTTACACATTAACCCTTGTAGGTGATATAAACAGTTCAAATTTCATCAAATAATGAATTACGTTTATGTGAGATTATTGTATTGTAATTGGAAACTCAGAAAGTGTTTGTTCTCATCTCCACCTAATCTAATGTTAGGAGCCAAACTGAGAAAGTTTGTGTCATTCATTCAAGTATTGTCAGCTGTGGTGAGGATGAATAAAATGGTTATTAGTGTAAAAACATGCACATACTGTACAAATCACCATTTATCAATGAAAACTGAATAAACATGAGAGAGTGGCATTCTACTGTATCAGATTAAGCTCACAGAGCAGACTTCTCATTTAGAAATATGAGTTCACTGCCATATATGCCTGCTCTTGACTGCTGATGAGCTCTCATTGGAACAGTCATCTCCTTACACAATTGGAGACTTTTCATTGGCACTTAACTGGATAATTACTTGCTTTCTTCCCTAAGGATCATATTCATCATTTAGCATGCATGTGTTTGTGTGTGTGTGTGTGTGTTGGACAAATATCTATAATATTATCTTACCAAATGATCTAAGTGTGTGTGTGTGTGTGTGTGTGTGTGTGTGTGTGTGTGTGTGTGTGTGTGTTGGATGGAGAGCTGAGCCATTCTCTCACCTGCTGATGGATCATAGTGTGTGTGTGTGTGTGTGTGTGTGTGTGTGTGTGTGTGTGTGTGTGTGTGTGTGTGTGTGCATTTGGCCGTGTGTGTGTGCGTTGTATGAAAAGCTGACCCATTCTCTCACCTGCTGATGATCTGAGAGTCTCTCTCTGCTTCTGCACCTTCATCTTCCTCTCCTCTGCTCTTCTCTCTTCTTCCTTCTTCTTCTCTTGGAGTTTGTTACAAACATGTCTGTCAAAATCAAAGCCATGGCCACCCTTTCCTGCCACCATCTCTTCTATCTCCTCCAGCAGCTCTGTCACCTGGCCACCATCACTCTTCTTATTGTCTACAACATGATACCTGTTCCCACATTTCTCTACAACCCACTGCAGAGCCTCTCCTCCACTCTCAATGTGCTGCTCAATGCTTGTGTCTCCCAGACAGTCCCCACAGGTGAACAGCACTATAGTGTGACTCCAGACTCTCTCACCCAGAAGCTCCAGGTGTTCCTGCACTGCTCTTCTGAATGTCTCTGTGAATGAGTCAATCACCCTAATAACCAGGAGTAGAGCATGGGGTCCTGGAGGACACAGAGACACACTGAGGATAATCTCTCGTTTATCACGTTCAGGAGTTTGTGCTACAGTGTAGTTAGCCCACCATCCTGGTGCCTCCACTAGAGTGATGTGTCTCCCTGCTGTTTCTCCTTCTCTCTTCACACACTCAGCTGTTCTCCCTACAGTATCAAACTCCTTTCTGCCCAGGATGGTGTTTCCTGATGAACTCTTCCCAGCAAGTCTGTATCCCAGCAGCACAATCCTCATGTCTGAGATTTGGGGAACTCCACCTGGAAACAAACATCACAGCACTCAGTGTAATATACCAGCTATTAGGGTACAAATACTGAATACTGACCTATGCAGTGTGTGTGTGTGTGTGTGTGTGTGTGTGTGTGTGTGTGTGTGTTAGGGAGGGGTTCTCTACTTGCCAAGTGTTCCAGATCAGGGCGACTTCTAGCCTTTTCTCTGCCCAAGGCCAGATATGAGTTTTGCTCTCTCCTCTACAAATACGAGTGAAAAACTTTATATTTGCTGCCCTAGGCGATTGCCTAGTTTGTCTATATCTAGAACGAGCCGAGCCCTGCTTGTAATAAAGTTAATTTCGTAATACTGTGTGTGTGTGTGTGTGTGTGTGTGTGTGTGTGTGTGTGTGTGTGTGTGTGTGTGTGTGTGAAATGTGTGTGTATGTGTGTGTTAAACAATAACAGAAAGTATAACAGACAAATAAAGAAATAAAAGAAAATAAAGCCAACTCCAAGCGGCCCAGATGATGTTCCAGTCAAAATGGTAAAACACCATCAGAAGGTAACCTCAAAATAGTCTCTCAGAAACAGACTGCAATACTCACGAAACTAGTTATTTTGGCACCCCCTCCACCCTGAAATCATTTACATTTGCATTTCAATTATACACAACTAAAGATAACAAGAAAGTTTACTTTCACACACACACACACACACACACACACACACACACACACACACACACACACACACACACACACACACACACACACACACACACACATTTTACGTCTTTATTTGTGTCCACAATTCACAATAATGATGCACAGAGACACAAATTTAGCAGCTGCAATAGATGCACAGAAGTGAATTAGCTATATGACCAACATTGACCACAGCATCTTCTTTTCCTAACATAATAACTACCAATTAAAGATGACATAGAGCAGTATTTAGCCACTTGTTTTGCTTTTGTTTTTGAAAGGCCAGCTATCATGAGGCCCCTTTTGACCAACCTATACACATGGCCTAGGCTGCCAAATATGAACACAAGAAACTGCCAATTATACTGGTCACTGATTTGCTGCACAAGAGGCTGGTATATCACCACCTTCTCTAAGAAAAAGGGTCAAAACGGGGTAAAAAAGGGTCAAAACAACAGCCTACTTCAAGGATAAAAACATTTTTATGATTTTCATCACACACACACACACACACACACACACACACACACACACACACACACACACACACACACACACACACACACACACACACACACACACACACATTCAGTTCATCGGTAGGCGAGATTCCTTATATCTGAGATTTGTGAAACTCCACAG
This sequence comes from Sardinella longiceps, assembly GCA_027497455.2. Lineage (NCBI taxonomy): Eukaryota > Metazoa > Chordata > Actinopteri > Clupeiformes > Clupeidae > Sardinella > Sardinella longiceps. Next base: position 31,966,109 of record JAODXP020000019.1, read on the forward strand.
AATTCAATACAAGAAAAACATCTCCACCAAAGGTAAAAACACAAAACACACACATATCCATACACATCACAGGTCGTCTGAATCTGTTAGAACAGCCTATAAATGAGATAAAATGAGGGATTCTTTGTTTCATTCTCATGTTGGGGATTCTATATGTAACCCGAGGACAGAGTCAGGAACTTCAATGTTTACTATTTACTGTAATGTTAAAAGGTTTTAAAATGGCATGTGCTGGACTACATAACATCAATAGTCTGAAGTGTAGGTTTGTCAGTTTCTCTTTCTGCTACTGATGTGGGATTCTCTCTGTGTGTGTGTGTGTGTGTGTGTGTGTGTGTGTGTGTGTGTGTGTGTGTGTGTGTGTGTGTGTGTGTGTGTGTGTGTGTGTGTGTGTGTGTGTGTGTGTGTGTGTGTGTGTGTGTGTGTGTGTGTGTGTGTGTGTGTCACCTGCTGCTGATGTGTGATTCTGTCTCTGCTTCTTCATCTTCCTCTCTGCTCTCCTCTCTTAAAGTTCTCTGTTTAAACTGTAGGGCTGATTCATAGCAGCTAGCAGCAGCAGCAGCTTCTAAATAAACAGAAAGATAAACAAATCACATTATTTCCACAGTTGGTAAAGAAATTGTGGATACACTTTACTGTAACAAAACCATAATTAATTTGTATAAATTGCCCTGTTTCTTTATGTAAAGAATGTTTTCTTCATCCTGCTTCATGCTTTCAAGTGAGAAATTCTAAATACCCAGTCAGCCTTTCTTCCACTGTAGTTTACATCAGTCAGTAACTATATTTCATTTGTATCAAATGTGACATAAGAGTGACATGAGCAGAAGCATGACATGACGTGTACCATGAACACTTCACTGTTGGAATTAAATGCCTCTAGTTGCTCTAATCACCCCTGCAACACTGTCAACTTTACAAGAAAACTGCCTGATATTCAATGATATTTTCCATGACACGTCATGCTAAGTTTGTTCTAAATTGAATTTTAAACATATCTGGTGATACTCTCGCAGTATAATCAATCATTGCATATTTGAACAGGGCAGCTAAACATACACATTTGTCTGTAGATTTACTGCATTAGCCTGGCGTGAGCTAATAGAAGTGCAAGCAGCGCTAACAGAAGTGAACAGGGACGGTAACTAGATCTCAAGGTCCCATTCTACAGCTCACTCACATTCATCTGCACTGTAACTAATAACTTCACACACACATGCAGAAATGGCTGTTTGGAGCAGGAACCTGCTGTAATCAATACTGTAAAAATTGTATCTGGAAAATACAGATGATGTTGGTGAGTATACAGTTCTAAACAAGTGTAACCAATACACAGCAGGTTATGGACAAGGTGTGGGTGACTTGAGCATAACATGCAAAGACAATCCAGGCTGATCTGAAACTCTCAGCTCAGTCCGATGTCCCCTTCAGGCTTTTATGAGAGTTTTTTCGTTCTTTTTTTTTTTTTTTTGTATAATTGCCGTTGCTCTATTTTGCAATAGCCTATCTCAATATGTCTGTTTGCTTCTGCGTGGTCAAATAACTAATTTTCTTCAATGATTCCTCAGATACAGGGTGGCACAAATCCCCCACTGGTAGCCTACAGTAGGCCTATGCTACATCACCCCTCTCTCCTCCCCTCCTGTTTAGTGTCTGTCAGCTCTGTTACCTCACTTGCCATGTCCTTCCCTTTTTCACTGAGAAAAGAGTCTCTAAAACCAAATCACTTGATTAAATGTACGGTTTCCAAGAATAAAAGGGATCGATCATCTTATTCTTGCCCTTTGCTTTTAATCGTAGGCCTAGGCTGTTCTCGCCTACACACCGCCATCACGTGACACGTCTGAAGATGAGTGGACCTTATGGTAGTAGCCTATGTTTCCCTTTGGATACAATAAACTAATATGCCTACATCTAGAGAACTTAGCCTGCACAAAACAACATATTAGAAATTAAAAATACCTAAAATAATAGCATAAGGCTAAATGAACTTGTTGGATAGAGCACACACCTGCACATACCGACACACAGCCTTGCGAGATTTACAAAAGGATAAGCATGTGACAATAATCAATAAATCGCACAATAACTTTGATGAGCTCAATAACTTTCTGTCCACAATACATTTTATATGCATGCTTGTTTGATTTCCTCGCCTCTCTTTCTCCCAAAGAGACCCAATTTTAAAAGGTAAAAGTAAAAGTCTCTCTTCTGACTCCTCTTGTTTCCTTAGCATAATTACTGCACGCTACATTTATATGTAGGCTACTTGTAGATTTACTGCATTAGCCTGGCGTACATCAAACTGTGGATTATACAGGTCCTGAAAAAAACACAAGATTGATAATACAGGCTAATCTGAAACAGCAGGTGTCGTTCCTATTCTGTCCTCTATAAAAACTTGGTTTATAGAATACTTTTTCAAGCCTTTATGGTGGCTCACATTCATGTAATTCAATAACTCATATTGACCTACTGTACCTATCCCAATTCAGGTACAATATGTCATTAGTGTCAATTATGGAGTTTTAGTAAAGATTTGTAGCCTATAAACTTCCACTCAGAAAAGGATCATGACAACTATCATGCTCTTCAAAAATGAAAATAGAAAAACACACAATGATAGCACTTCTTTGAAATAGAGCTGGTGTGTGTGTGTGTGTGTGTGTGTGTGTGTGTGTGTGTGTGTGTGTGTGTGTGTGTGTGTGTGTGTGTGTGTGTGTCAAAATAAAGGGTTATCCCTTATTTTACAAGGACCCATATCCAACACACTGATTGTGTTAATGCTTCATTTTACAGCTCACAAGGGTAAGGAGCATCTAAATCACTGATTGCTTTACTTATTGTCTGAATAAGTATTGTACTAACCTCTTTTGTTTGCTTCAGGTGTTGATCATCACTATAAATCACTAGAGGCACTCCACATCACTATCATACACCACTCCACATCACTATCACCATAAGGATTCATAGCCTACCTGGAGGAAAGCAATTTAAACAACATGACCCAACTCAATGACCCAACAGATATAGAAAACAGTAGTCTGGATAAAATGTAGCATTTAACCTCTGAATGTTGATGAAAACTTACGACAGCTGTCCCTTCCTATCATCAAAACTGAAAGTGAAAGAAAACCTCCCCACAATATTCTACAAAGTTAGCAGATTATAGGACTAAGGCAAGCTGTTGTAAACTGTGACAAACTGTAGCCTATGGTCTACAAAGGCAATATATATTCAACATATGTTCATAAAAACAGCATTAGACTGTTGTGCCATGATTTATTTCGAAGCAAGTTTCCTGTCAAACCTGTTTTGATGCAAGCAAACTACCCTATCACCAAAAACTGTGTGTGTGCCAAGATAAATCAAGTGAGTCCAGCCCTATACAGTACAATATTGTATCCTTACTTATATAAATGTCCATGCATCAACTCCAGCACTTGTGAATACATAATGCAAGTTGAAATGCTTAAATAAAACTGATAGAAGAGCTATCATTACTTTACCTTACGCTGCTGAACTCTGACTCATGAAAGACAACCCACACCTTCCTTGGGAAAGGCTTGTGTCTGATTCTTCTCATCGTAAACTGTCAAGCCAGTTAGACCAGTTTACTTATGCTAAAATGAACAGTGCCTCATACTCATCAGTTCATGCAAGTCACATATCAAATGTCTGTCTTTGGAGGGAGGGCTCACATGGCTCTGTGGCGTCATCTAATGGTACTCTATATAATGTTCCTAAATAATGTGTCCTGCAATGTCACTGAACACTGAAAGCATATTTGCACATCAGCGATTCAAGCATAGATTCAAGATTCAAGATTCAAGATTCAAGAATTTTATTTGTCACATGCATAATTGTTAGTACAAAAAGCAGTGAAATGTAGTTTGGGGCTGAACTCCTTTTGTGCAAGCAAGAATCATTAATAGTAATAAATAAGAAAAGTTTGTGTGAGGTCATGCATTAATAAACCGTATGGCTTGTGGAAAGAAGCTCTTCCTTAATCTCTCAGTTCTTGTTCTGATGGAACGGAACCGCTTTCCAGAAAGGCAGTCTTGCAAAAACATTATGACTGGGGTGGTGAGAGTCCTTGATGATCCTGTTTGCCCTGGTCTGACATCGCCTGGAATATAGTCCCTGTAACCCTGGGAGATTGGACCTGGATATCCTTTCAGCACAGCGAATCACTTTGTGGAGGGTGGATTTGTCTTGAGATGTGCAGTTTCCATACCACGTAGTGATGTTCCCAGATAAAACAGATTCAATAGTGGCAGTATAGAAGGACTTCTGTAATTCAGTAGAGATCCTGAATTTCCTAAGCCTCCTAAGGTGGTAGAGACGCTGCCTTGCCTTTTTCACCACAGAGGAGATATGTGGTGACCATGACAAATCCTCTGAGATGTGAACTCCAAGATACTTGAAGCTGCTTACTCTCTCCACATCTGCACCATGGATTCTGAGTGGATTGTATGGCTGTTTCTCCCTCCTGAAGTCCACCACCAGCTCTTTAGTTTTGGTGACGTTGAGCTCTAAGTTGTTTTCTTGACACCATGACGACAACATCTCAACTTCATTAAAGTAGGCTGACTCATCATTGTTGGAGATGAGTCCAATCACCACTGTATCATCAGCAAATTTAACAATAGAGTTGGAATTGTGGGAGGCAGAGCAGTCATGGGTATACAAGGAGTACAGCAGTGGACTTAACACACAACCTTGGGGAGCACCAGTGCTGAGGGTAATTGAGCCCGAGGTGTAGCAGCCAATCTTCACCGCCTGAGGTCTGTCTGTCAGGAAGTTGAGGATCCATGAGCAGAGGGAAGGATTAAGGCCAAGATTTTCCAGCTTGATGACAAGTTTAGTGGGCACAATGGTGTTAAAGGCCGAGCTGTAATCAATAAACAATAGCCGTGCATAGTTTCCTTTCCCTTTATCCAGATGTGAGAGAGTGGAGTGAAGGACATGGGAGATTGCATCATCGGTGCTCCTATTTGACCGATAGGCAAACTGGAGAGGATCTAATGAGCCTGGGAAACTAGCACAGATGAGGTCTTTAACAAGCCTTTCGAAACACTTCATTACAATTGAAGTCAGTGCAATGGGGCGATAGTCATTTAGACAGCTGGGGTTGGCTTTCTTTGGAACAGGAATGATGGTGGATCTCTTAAAGCAACTGGGAACAACTGAATTTTCTAGGGACAGATTAAAAATTGTTGTAAAAACAGGTGCAAGCTGATCAGCACATGATTTTAGTATCTTCCCTAGAATGCCATCAGGACCAGGAGCTTTCCTGCTGTTGACTCCCTTAAAAACTCTTCTCACATCATGCTCTGAAACAAGCAGTGGAATAGACTGTGGGCCTGTGTCAATAGTGCTGTAACATGCATTTTCAACTACAGATGCGTTATTGTGGGAGAGTTCATTACTGACCTCGAAGCGCCCATAAAATGCGTTGAGATCATTCACAAATGTTTGGTCCACATTTGCCATGGTGAACGATGGCTTACTGTAGTCTGTTATCATTTTCAACCCTTGCCACACACTCCTGCTGTCACCATTTCCCAGATGCATCTCCAGGCAAACAACAGTAGCATTACCTTTGTATTGCTTGAGCATGTTGTAGGCCAGTGAAGCTAAACTTAATTCCTAAGTTCCATCAGTGCTTCTAAGTTCCTAAGTTCCATCAGTGCTTCTGCTGCTCTTTGTTGCCCCCTACTGGTGAATGAGAAGCATGCAGACCCTGTCTGATAATCTCAGTGTGGCCATGAAAAACAGTCAGAGACACTAGTAGGGGCGTAGAACCAATTCTGGGGCCCTGTGCACAAGCAGTGGCCATGCCCTAGTGCAGGGGTGGCCAACCCGTGGCTCGGGAGCCGCATGCGGCTCTTTGCCCGGAGTCATGCGACTCTTATGTTCATGTCCAAGTTTGTGTTTGTGTGCCATTCTGCCTTATATGTCAGTTGTCATTGGCGCATTTCAAGGCTTCAAAATTTCAGCGTCACTAGCTCACTCCATGCTAAACTCAACCAGGATTTTCCAAAAGGGACTGAACTTTGAATTAAACATGTGATCTTACTATTGGGGTACATTTCTCTTATCATATTGGTGTGTGACCTCTGTGAGGAAGAGATGGTTGGGGGTGTGTGCCCATGTATGTGTATGATGCTCCTGGCCTGTGGGCTTACTACTGTAGGGGTACATTTCTGTTATCATGTTGGTATGTGACTTTCACGATTCATCTCACTGGCAGAGGAGGACAGAAGGATGGGTAATGTACTAGTTGTAACAGGTGCATGTGTCCGTGTGCCGATGTGGCTCTTTGCTGTAACATAGTCAGATATGTGGCTCTTGGTCTCCGACTGGTTGGCCACCCCTGCCCTAGTAGTAGTAGTAGTAGTAAGAGTAGGAGTAGTAGTAGTAGCAGTAGTATTGGTGGAGCAGCGGGCTGGTTCTCCCCTCTCTCAGGCAGGCAGCCGTGGAGCAGCAGGTAGAGCAGAGCAGAGCAGAGCAGAGTGGCCCCCAGGCTGAGGGAGCAGGAGGAGAACCAGTCACAGCCCTTCTGCCCTGCGCACCGCGTCTGCTCACACAGGACACCTTTAAACTCCAACAGGAACAAACACTGGAATACTATCATACTCCCTATGTGGTCAGTATTTTACAGAAAAATCAACACTGTCCAACAGTAATGGTGTCTGATCAGTCATAAACTCAGCAGCACCGATCTCCATCAAACCTCTCTGCATGGTCAGGATATGTGTGGAGCTCAACTCAAATCTCTCTGGATTATCACACATGACGCCCTTAAACAAACACTGGAATACATTTCATACTCCATATATGATCAATATTTTACAGAAACACTGTCCAACAGTAATGGTTTCCAATAAATCATATATATACTCTCAGCAGCACAGATCTATATCACTCTGGATGATCAGGATGAGTGTGGAGCTCAACTCAAATCTCTCTGGATGATCAGGATGAGTGTGGAGCTCAACTCAAATCTCTCTGGATGATCAGGATATTTTGTGGAGCTCAACTCAAATCTCTCTGGATGATCAGGATATTTTGTGGAGCTCAACTCAAATCTCTCTGGATGATCAGGATATGTGTGGGAGCTCAACTCAAATCTCTCTGGATGATCAGGATGAGTGTGGAGCTCAACTCAAATCTCTCTGGATGATCAGGATATGTGTGGAGCTCAACTCAAATCTCTCTGGATGTCTGGATGATCAGGACTGGAGAACAGCTCTGAGGATGGTCAGGAAACTGGGATGTGTGAAATGAGGAATCTATAATGACTGTGGGTGAGGTCTTGCCATTTTCCAGAGGATCACTAAGAGAATGCACTGATACATGTCAGTTGTGTGGCAGAGAAAAGCTATTTGCAGAGAAAAGATCAGTGTAAAAGTCTAACAACTAAACAGTTATCATTGGAATGTCCATTATTTATATATTTATCTATCATAGAAGATGTGTGGCTCAAACACTTTATTTACGCATAATCAACAGAGAAAAATCAACACGAATAGCCTACAGCATGAAGAGTCTCTCAGGCCACCCTTACAAAAATATTAGATTTCTGTTTACAGTACATTACATTTTTTTACATTTAGTATTTTACATTTTGTTATATTAGACTGGTGATTTTTTTTTCTATAAGAAAGCCCTGTGAAATAATATAATAATACCAAAAAGGAAAAAGGTTGATGGCTATCCAAGTTGTCCAGGGTTCAGAGTCTGTGAACATCTCCAGCAGAGTGATGCCAAGAGACCACATGTCTGACATGCTGCTGCCCTTCTCACACTCCACTAGACACTCTGGGGCCATGTAGGAAGGGCCCTATACATGTATTTCTATGGGTCCTCCCGCTACAGTGTATGTGTCCTATTGTCACTGATATGGTTGCCTTGCAGTCTGCCAAAGCATTTTTAGTAAAAGTTGGAAAAATGCTTTTTAAAGAGAATTTTCTCCCACATTCTCCTGGGCTGTGTCTCAAATCACACACTTGAAGACTTCAAACACTATGTATCAGTGCACAATGCATTCACACTGACAAACACTGTGTAACTACAGTCATCAAACTGAATGAGTTGGTTATGTCCTTCACCTCCACCTATAGTTTTATAAAGCATTGATCCCAGGGGCGATCCTTCCCTCTATAGTGCCCTGGGCAAACACCTTACACTGAAATTGAACCCCCTTATTCGCGAACAAGTGCTTTACAGGTGATGCCGATGGAGGGTGACCAGACGTCCCCGATTTCTGGGGACAGACCCCGATTTTGATGACCTGTCCCCGTCTGCACCTGTCCCTGAAAATGTCCCCGATTTCGGCCGAGTACGACTTGAGAGGAAAAAAAACAGAATACCCAGTCAGTTGCAGATGAGTTACAATTTTAATCCATGGCTACAGTAGCCACCTGTCCCATTTTTGACTGGATCTTCCGTCTTTTTGGTTGTCTGAACAGGAAAACTTACAAACTCTCCCTAGACATCGAACTTTTTAATTGACTATTTTCTCCTCGGCAATACATTTTGCGCATTTTACCGCGATTTGCTGGTTTAGCAAACGCAACCTAATACAAGTCAGGCCTTGTATTTCATTTCAGCGCTATCTTTCTCAAACAGTTTAGGTGTCAAAGCTATTTTCAGTAAATATGTAGGATCTAATAAGTAGCATATATCTTCTCTCTCTCCAATGAGAACAGACGAGACACAGGAGAGTAGGCTGTTTTATTTTTCTTCAAAGGGCAACAGCATTAAAAAAAAAAAAAAGAAAAAAAAAAAGCCTATTTGTTACTTTGTTGATATTTTGTATCAAAGATTCCTGGACTCCTGTCCATAATGTCATTATTTCCCATTTTTGGAACAAGCATGTAGATAGGCTATGTGCAGACAGGTGGGTCCCACATTTAAAATGGTAAAAAGGTCTATATCCTAACACTTCCTACAACTCTATAGAATACACAATGTAATGCATCATCCAAAATGATAACACTTCAGTCTGTCTGAAAATTTGTTTGAAACGCCCCTGGTCTTTTATACTAGGGCCTATTAGTGAGTTTAGAATCCATAGTGGAAAACATCCAGATACTGGGAACAGACATAAGTGCCAACACTAATATAGGCCTATATAGGCCTACCCTTCTAAGAGGAGAAAAGAAGGCCTCCCTGGCCATTGATAAACTACAATAATGTCAAATGTGGTGACGCCAAAAAACCTGAGATTTCAATGTTAATTTTTTCGCTTAACGCCAAAATGTCCCCGATTTTCCTCAAAGAAATCTGGTCACCTTATGCCAATGGGGTGTGTCACCTGCAATATTTTCTGCTTGTTCTCCCCCACCCCCTCACAACGACCTGGGCAACGGCTAATATCGCCCTTATCAGAAACCGCCCCTGATTGATCCATTTGGAACAACAGTGAACATGGAAAGTGCACATTATGACAGTAAATTCTCAGAGCAAACTGTGGACTACATTGCAGTTGTAACTGATAGAAGTGTGTGATTTGAGACACAGTTCTGTTGTCTTGTCTGCTCAGTGCAGATGGATGTAATTAATGTTCCCACAGCCTGCATGTCACACAGAGGCCTTTCTTTCTGCATTAGTCACTCAATACAGAGCACAGAATACACATTATCCAACATCACAGCATTACAATTTTACCAAACTCTCAGAATTACTGTTACTATGTTATTCCACTCGATTCTCATCTCCCTTCAGAACTCCGTCTGGGATTCCGGCCATTGGCCTCGTTCGCTCAGGATACATTGCATCCTAGCCAATCAGTGAATTTTGTGAATGCAGCGCACACCATAGGCTATCAAGGGCCGATCCAATCTGTTTTGATTTAAACATCTCCAGAAAGCAATCATTTCTCAATAGCCGGAATCCCAGACCCATGTATGAAGCGAAGCTTATGGCAAGGCTACATTTGAACAATTTAACAGCTTTTTTGGACAAAACTCAAAATTTCGGTAACACTTTGCGGTAAGGGTACATGAATTATCATGAATTCATGCATGAAATCATTCATGATAAATTCATGATTCATGCATTACTTCATCTCTGAAAGTCTAATGAGTTATCAGGAATTAACATGAATTCATTGTTTGTCATTAATGACCTCCTGCTGAAATAGCACATGATCTTAAGTATTAGTTACTCTGGGTACATCATCATGAGTCATGATCAATTAGCATGAGTCATGATAAATTAACATGATCATGATGAATTCATCATATTTGTGCCCCTTCAACTAAAGTGTTGACATGGTTAAAGTGGTAAAATTTAGTTGATGTATGGGATAGATATGAGAAACTAGGCCAAAGTAGGCTAAATAAGTACTTTTATTATATCAAATTATATCAAATTCTTTTGAACAAAAACATCATGATCATGTGTAATTAGTCATGACTCATGATGATGTACCCAGAGCAATTAATGCTTAAGATCATCTGCTATTTCAGCAGGAGGTCATTAATGATAAACAATGAATTCATGCTAATACCTGATGAGTCATTAGATATTCAGAGATGAAGTAATGCATGAATCACGAATGAATCATGAATGAAATCATGCATGAATTCATGATGATTCATGTACCCTTACCGCAAAGTGTTACCAAAATTTCTTTGTAATAATTGTTTACTTGTATTTCCATATCTAGTATGACTGAAACTATCTTTTGGGGACTGGAGCAACTTTTGTCTTCAACAGTACAACCAGATTTTTGGCATTCATGCGAGCATTGGGTTTATATTCAAGCAGTGGTTTCACAATGTCTTTAAGATTAGATTGTAGTTTATCCAGAGCATGAGGTTTCTTTCGTTTGTAAAGAAGTTCCCGTATTTCTTGAGAGTTAACGGTTGTCCAGGGTTCGGAGTCTGTGAACATCTCCAGCAGAGTGATGCCAAGAGACCACATGTCTGACATGCTGCTGCCCTTCTGGCACTCCACTAGACACTCTGGGGCCATGTAGGATGGAGTCCCTCCTGCTATGTGTCTTATTGTCACTGATATTGTCGCCTTGCAGTCTGCCAAGCCCCAATCAGTCAGATAGGCTGTTTTGCTGTCTGCTGCAACCTAAGAACAGCAAAACAACGAAAACGATAAAAAAAAAAACATAGTCAGAGGGTAAATATTCTAATATTGTTGTAAATTTTCATGAGAACTTTTAAGCACAAGAAATGAGCGGTAACACTTTCTATGAACCCAGTATTCATAGAGCATTATAAATGCATTCATAAAGGGTTATAACACATTCATAAAGTCTTATAAATGCTGACATTAGTGTTCATAACTGTTTATACATTCTCATGTCTATACTCATAAAGCATTATAATGTTATCTTATAAGTCTTTAAAACTTGAATTGTCAAGCATTATTATGCTTCAATTTGTTATTTGTCCTTTTATATGTCAATTTGTTCATGTTGCATAATGACGAGTTACAAGTGCTCAGTGCATACCCTAAGTAAAGTAAGATCAGCACATAATTACTCAAGAAAATGAATAAGGCACCATAACAGATACTAAGTGAAGTGGTATGTTTATATGATGACATTATAATGCCTTATGAATATAGTCATGAGAACATATAATCAGTTATGAATTCTAATGTCAGCAGTTATATGCCTTTATGAATGTATTATAAGCCTTTATGAATGCATTCATAATGCTCTATGAATACTGGGTTCATAGAAAATGTTACCAAATGAGCATCAGAGTAACATCTACCAACTGTAGATGTACTTTGTATTGTGGTCTTCTCAAACAATCCCATACACTACTAACCATTAGATTTGCCGGCTTCAGATCTTGGTGGATGATTCTTTTGTCATGTATGTACTCCACAGCCATGGCGATGTCTAAAGCTACAAGCAGTTTATCCTTGGACTGCAACTGAAAGTGTAATTCCACAATATATTGTATTATTTAATATGTGAGTGAGTACATCACAAATTTCTGCCAAAAAGGCTAACAAAACATTCATGACTTTCAAAAAATGATTTCCTACACTTCCTTTAACAAAGTTGGGCATGAATGCTCTGTTATGTCTGATGAAACTTGAAAGCTTTGTGAACAGTTTATTACAGCTGCTATGAATGTGTTATGTGCTCATCTGTCAAGTAAAGTGTAACCAGTAAATATCTACAGAAAACATCATGTCTGACCTTAATGGAAGTAGCTTCATGAATGATCTCCTGCAGATTGGCCCCATGGATGTATTCATTAGCAATGAGAATCTCAGTCTCACTTTTGGCTACAGCCAGCATCCGCACAATGTTGGGGTGAGACAAACGCCTGCAAAATATTTAATCTGAGTTTGTGTCCAACTTTAGGAATGAATATTGAATACAACATGCTGACTGTAGTGAAGTGCAGTTAAGTAACAATAACATTGTTTCCAAAGAGCTTCTTGAACATACATATAATACAGCATACATTAACACACTCACAGAGGTATGAGAAATTCATTAGTGATGACAGCAGTGTTCCCAATGGCCATAATCTTCACTGCAGCAGGAGTGTCCTGGTATGAGCCCTTATAAACTGTTCCATAGGATCCTTTTCCAATAGAGTGTTTGTAGTCCACAGTTATTGTAGACGGATCTACAAAAGTAATACTCTTCAGACGGTCTAGCAGCAAGAGAAAACAGGAAATGATGATGAAGCAGTGGGACTGTTTTATTTACATAACAAGTAAATAACTACCGTTTTAGTTGAGATTTATGCACCAATCTGAATGTTCAATCCTATTGATGAATCTCCCACCTCCATGTGTTGTGTTTGTTTGAGTCTCACCTGCAGTGTCTCCACTCCCCTCTGCCGTCTCCCCTGTGCCGTACCCAGAGCTCTGAGTGGAGGCAGCCACTAGAGGGCGCTTTAAGGGCCTCATCAGATCAGATACAAATCTGGAGAATACAGAGCGCTGGCCAGATCTGCTCCCTGAGCTGCCATCAGGGAGGGGTTCTCTGACTGAAAATACAAATTCGGAGTCAATGAACTTTTTGTGTGTGTTCAGAATCAGAACTTAAGACACACTTTGGATGAAACATCTAAAGATGTTACAAGAGTAGACTGACATTGATCATTTCAGATTTGCACAAGTGATAGACTTTTTAGATCATTCTGGTGTGTGAGGATGAAGTGGTGCATGTGCAAGTCTATGTACAGTCAGAGCACATTTGCAGGTTTAAAGCAATATACCGGAGTAAGTTTAAGTATAGTCCTGCTGCACGAGCCTTTTTACAGCAATATTTTCGCATGAAATTCGAAATCACAGACCTAACGCAAATGCAAAACACTTTACATTGAGTCAATGTAACCTCACATATTACTTTCGGTTTCCAACAGTCAGGTCCTATTGATTCAGTGTAAAGTGCCTGTTCGCTTCTGTGTTCGTGTTCAGTCTGTGCTGTACCAAATTATTTTGTTCCACTCGCTAACTAGCGCATTTAGCAAGCTCTTTCAACAGGGCTATGCTTGAATTTGAATTCGGTACTCTCCTTTAAGTTGTAGTTGTAGTTTAAGTCCTTCAACTATAGCCAGCATCAGATGCGCTACAGGCAGTGTCTGCTCTGTGTGGCCATCACACCAGTATTGCTTAAAAGTGAAAAGTCTATTATTATTACTTACAGTCTGGAGGGAATTCTTTACTTTTATTCAACAGGAAAAGGCAACCCTTATTTCCTGCCACCATCTCTTCTATCTTCTCCAGCAACTCTGTCACCTGGCCACCATCACTCTTCTTATTGTCTACAACATGATACCTGTTCCCACATTTCTCTACAACCCACTGCAGAGCCTCTCCTCCACTCTCAATGTGCTGCTCAATGCTTGTGTCTCCCAGACAGTCCCCACAGGTGAACAGCACTATAGTGTGACTCCAGACTCTCTCACCCAGAAGCTCCAGGTGTTCCTGCACTGATCTTCTGTATTTCTCTGGGAATGAGTTACTCACTCTAATGAGCAGGAGTAGAGCATGGGGTCCTGGAGGACACAGAGACACACTGAGGATAATCTCTCGTTTATCACCCTCAGGAGTTTTCTCAACAGTGCGATTAGCAAGCCATCCTGGTGCCTCCACTAGAGTGATGTGTCTCCCTGCTGTTTCTCCTTCTCTCTTCACACACTCAGCTGTTCTCCCTACAGTATCAAACTCCTCTCTGCCCAGGATGGTGTTTCCTGATGAACTCTTCCCTCCAGGTTTGTATCCCAGCAGAACAATCCTCATGTCTGAGATTTGTGGAACTCCACCTGGAAACAAACATCACAGCTTGACAGTTTGACTCAAACACACCAGGTATTAGGGTACACATAATTCACTATAGAGTATGTGTGTGTGTGTGTGTGTGTGTGTGTGTGTTTGGGTGTGTGTGTTATTAAAAGATTTATAGATGGAGGTAAAGATCTGGAATGACGATCTGTTAACCAGTATGTCTCAGGGATGTATTGACTGCACCACATGGGAGGTTTTTAATTTCCCAGATCTGAATGAACAAGTTGATTTCATTTGGTAAGGATTTAATGATGCGCACCAGAATTTTTAATATCTATGCCAATAACAAACCTTACAGTAAGATACTGCTACAATTGCGAAAAATCGTTACAGTGATACAAAATTCATATCTCTCTCTCTCTCTCTTTCTCTCTCTCACACACACACACTGTTTTCATTTAGAATGTATGTTAACAGGTTAGGTCATTCACACTGCACACGTGTCCTGTACGGCTCCTGTCCGGTTTCTGAGCTGTGAACCGCGCAGCGCCCGCGCTGGTTTTTTGAAATAGAAAGGAGTTCTATTTTTCCAAGGGTTTTCACAGCGCGGTAAGCGGGACTTGCTCTGTGTCCATAGATTTTGAATGCAGAGATCGGGCAGCATGGTTCGTGCAGAACTCCGTGTAAACAATATCTGGTGTGAATGCACAAGCCCTCAGGGACCACTCACAGACAGCACAGTGCCCGGACCGTGAACATAGAGTTTGTGAATCAGGCCTGTGTGTTATGCATGTCACACACTGTATTACACAGTCTCCATAGACTTTATATGAGAGCTGGTTCACACAGGAAACTGTTTCAGATGTGAACATAGATGCACACGTACCCTGTGCTGAACCAACAGCAGTGGTTACAGACTGTGAATGCACTGATTGGATGTGAATGAGGCCTGATGGTAGGATAAGTATCAGTTCACAGCATAGCTAATGTGTGTGTAGAAGGGCTATGTTTATTAATATTTTCAAAGTTTTGCTACAAATATACTCAAATACTACACATACACATGTACATGTACTCAAATACACTCTTACATAAACCCTTGTAGGTGATAAAAGTTACGATTTCATTAAATCAGGGGTTAATTACATTTATGTGAGATTATTGTATTGTAATTGGACACTCAGAAAGCACTGGTTCTCATCTCCATCTAATCTAATGTTAGGGGCCAAACTGAGAAAGCTTGTGTCATTCATTCAAGTATTGTCAGCTGTGGTGAGGATGAATAAAATGGTTATTAGTGTAAAACATGCACATACTGTACAAATCACCCATTATCAATGAAAACTGAATAAACATGGGAGAATGGCATGCCATTGTATCAGGATTTAAATTTACACAGCAGGCTACTCAGTTAGAAATATGAGTTCACTGCCAACTATGCTGTTACTGTACATCTAATAAAACAGTAACAATTTCACAAAATCAGTGATTTATAATATTTGTGGGAAAGTATTGTAATGAATCTTTTCAATGTTCTCACCACTGTTATAATCTCTGAAATTATTCCATTGGCAGGATTATTACGTTTAGAAACTGCAAAAAGGAGGTTCACTACATTGGTGAGAAATTATTGTGTTGGTGGGTAATAACTTCATAGGAGAAGCATAGGAGATATAATGAACATATGAATTGTAAAGTGTTAATTTACATGTTCAGTGTTTGAATTAAAAACACTGAACCATTCTCTCACCTGCAGTGTATTTATGTTTCCTAGGAACGCCATGAACTGTTTTGATTGGATTTTACTCATCCAATTCCGTGTTCCCTTTTTCATATCCCGCCCCCTTTCTAAATCTCTGACACACCATATATGTCCACAAAGTAAGAACCAGGGCCAGGTGGCAAAAGATCATCCCAGAAGCCTTTTCCACAAAGGACCCATATCCATATGTGCCCACTAACACTAACCTCACTTTCTCACTTACCCCAGTAACATCTACCCTACTAACCATGAAGGTGTGGACTAACTTTTGTTCTGCTTTATTCTAGCTACTGACACCTACTGGAAAGTCTGTCTTGCTTTCAGCTGCTCTTGACTGCTGATGAGCTCTCATTGGAACAGTCATCTCCTTACTCATATAGAGCCTTTTCATTGGTGCAGAACTGGGCAATTGATAGCTTTGTTCCCTAAGGATCATAGTTATCATTTAGCATGTGTGTGTGTGTGTGTGTGTGTGTGTGTGTGTGTGTGTGTGTGTGTGTGTGTGTGTGTGTGTGTGTGTGTGTGTGTGTGTGTGTGTGTGTATGTGTGTGTGTGTGTGTGCGTGCATTTGCGTTTACATGTGTCGAACAAAAAGCTGTATTCTCTTACCTAATGGTCTGTGTGTGTGCGTGTGCTTGTGCACGCATGCATGTTCTGGACAAAAAGCTTTAACTTTCTCTTACTTAGTGTGTACTGATTGTGTGAGTGATTGTTTGTGTGTGTGTGTGTGTGTGTGTGTGTGTGTGTGTGTGTGTGTGTGTGTGTGTGCGCGTTGGATAAAACATTCTTTTACTTAATGATCTGTTTGTGTGTGTGTGTGTATTGTATTGGACAAAAAGCTGTAACATTCTCTTACCTAATCATCTGTGTGTGTGTGTGTGTGTGTGTGTGTGTATTGTATTGGACAAAAAGCTGTAACATTCTCTTACCTAATCATCTGTGTGTGTGTGTGTGTGTGTGTGTGTGTGTGTGTGTGTGTGTGTCTCTGTGTGTATTGTGTTGGACAAAAAGCTGTAGCATTCTCTTACCTAATCATCTGTGTGTGTGTGTGTGTGTGTGTGTGTGTGTGTGTGTCTCTGTGTGTGTTGTATTGGACAAAAAGCTGTAACATTCTCTTACCTAATCATCTGTGTGTGTGTGTGTGTGTGTGTGTGTGTGTGTGTGTGTGTGTGTGTGTGTGTGTGTGTGTGTGTGCGCGCGCGTTGGATAAAACATTCTTTTACTTAATGATCTGTTTGTGTGTGTGTGTGTGTGTCTCTGTGTGTGTTGTATTGGACAAAAAGCTGTAACATTCTCTTACCTAATCATCTGTGTGTGTGTGTGTGTGTGTGTGTGTGTGTGTCTGTGTGTATTGTGTTGGACAAAAAGCTGTAACATTCTCTTACCTAATCATCTGTGTGTGTGTGTGTGTGTGTGTGTTGTAAGAAAAGCTGATCGATTCTCTCACCTGCTGATGCTCTGAGAGTCTCTCTCTGCTTCTGCACCTTCATCTTCCTCTCCTCTGCTCTTCTCTCTTCTTCCTTCTTCTTCTCTTGGAGTTTGTTACAAACATGTCTGTCAAAATCAAAGCCATGGCCACCCTTTCCTGCCACCATCTCTTCTATCTTCTCCAGCAGCTCTGTCACCTGGCCACCATCACTCTTCTTATTGTCTACAACATGATACCTGTTCCCACATTTCTCTACAAGCCACTGCAGAGCCTCTCCTCCACTCTCAATGTGCTGCTCAATGCTTGTGTCTCCCAGACAGTCCCCTCTAGTGAACAGCACTATAGTGTGACTCCAGACTCTCTCACCCAGAAGCTCCAGGTGTTCCTGCACTGCTTTTCTGTGTGTCTCTGTGAATGATTCACTCACGTCAATGACCAGGAGTAGAGCATGGGGTCCTGGAGGACACAGAGACACACTGAGGATAATCTCTCGTTTATCACATTCAGGAGTTTGCTCTACAGTTTTGCTCTTCCACCATCCTGGTGCCTCCACTAGAGTGATGTGTCTCCCTGCTGTTTCTCCTTCTCTCTTCACACACTCAGCTGTTCTCCCTACAGTACCAAACTCCTCTCTGCCCAGGATGGTGTTTCCTGATGAACTCTTCCCAGCATTTATGTTTCCCAGCAGCACAATCCTCATGTCTGAGATTTTGGGAACCCCACCTGGAAACAGACATGACAAAACTCAATGTAATAGACAATTAGGGCACAAATACTACACTGTAGATTGAGTGTGTGTGTTAGGGAGGTGCACTGTGTGTGTGTGTGTGTGTGTGTGTGTGTGTGTGTGTGTGTGTGTGTGTGTGTGTGTGTGTGTGTGTTTGTGTGTGCATACCCCAAATAAATGCTACCAAATGGCAACGTGTAATCACACTTAGGTGATGATAATAATAATCACAAAATGATCTGATGATAAGAGAGACAGTGGTCAGCTGTTAAGGCAAAACTACTACACAGGCCTGATGCTCACTTTCTCTCTCCCTCACTCCCCCCGTCTCACACACACTCACTCACACTCCTGTCACTCTCCTGTTGCGCTTCTAACACTTGCAAATGAAACTGGTCTACTTGAGATCTCATCTCACTCACGGGCGTCTAGCAGCAGCTATATAAATACAGGAGCCTCCTGGAGCTTCTGAGAGACTTGGGATGTGTGTGTGTGCTGGGTAGAAATACTCTTTTACATGACACACACACCAGCAGGTTCCCATGCAGCAGAAAGTCACATCTCGGGATTGTCAGTTCATTGTGTTGTCGTTTCAAGCTTTTACCTGCCTCAATTTCAAAATTCTCCACTGAGCATTATCAACTCCTTATTAGTTATGGAATAGCCCACATAGCTAACCTAGAATGCAAAGCAGTTTGTCCCCACACCCACTCGAGAGATAAAGAACATATAAACTGTAAAGTGTTCATTTACATGTCCGGTGCTGGAATTAAAAACTGATGATGATGTTGCAGTGTATTTATGTTTCCTAGTGACGCCATAAACTGGATTGGATTTTACTCATCCAATCCCGTGTTCCCTTTTTCATATCCCGCCCCCTTTCTACAGCTCTGACACACCATATATGTCCACAAAGTAAGAACCAGGGCCAGGTGGCAAAAGATCATCCCAGAAGCCTTTTCCACAAAGGACCCATATCCATATGTGCCCACTAACACTAACCTCACTTTCTCACTTACCCCAGTAACATCTACCCTACTAACCATGAAGGTGTAGACTAACTTTTGTTCTGCTTTATTCTAGCTACTGACACCTACTGGAAAGTCTGTCTTGCTTTCAGCTGCTCTTGACTGCTGATGAGCTCTCATTGGAACAGTCATCTCCTCACTCAAATGGTGACTTTTTATTAAAAGTAATGGTATGTGTGTGTGTGTGTGTGTGTGTGTGTGTGTGTGCGCGCGCGTGTGTGTGTGTGTGTGTGTGTGTGTGTGTGTGTGTGTGTGTGTGTGTGTGTGTGTGTGTGTGTGTGTGTGTGTGTGTGTTGGACAAAAAACTGCAACATTCTCTTACCTATGTGTCTCTGTGTGCATGTATGTGTGTGTGTGTGTGTGTGTGTGTGTGTGTGTGTGTGTGTGTGTGTATGTCTGTGTGTGTGTGTGTATGTCTGTGTGTGTGTATTGGATGAAAAGCTGACCCATTCTCTCACCTGCTGATGATCTGAGAGTCTCTCTCTGCTTCTGCACCTTCATCTTCCTCTCCTCTGCTCTTCTCTCTTCTTCCTTCTTCTTGTCTTGGAGTTTGTTACAAACATGTCTGTCAAAATCAAAGCCATGGCCACCCTTTCCTGCCACCATCTCTTCTATCTTCCCCAGCAGCTCTGTCACCTGGCCACCATCACTCTTCTTATTGTTTACAACATGATACCTGTTCCCACATTTCTCTACAACCCACTGCAGAGCCTCTCCTCCACTCTCAATGTGCTGCTCAATGCTTGTGTCTCCCAGACAGTCCCCTCTGGTGAACAGCACTATAGTGTGACTCCAGACTCTCTCACCCAGAAGCTCCAGGTGTTCCTGTGCTGCTTTTCTGTGTGTCTCTGTGAATGGCCAAATCACATTAATGACCAGGAGTAGAGCATGGGGTCCTGGAGGACACAGAGACACACTGAGGATAATCTCTCGTTTATCACGTTCAGGAGTTTCCTCTACAGTGAGGTTAGCCCACCATCCTGGTGCCTCCACTAGAGTGATGTGTCTCCCTGCTGTTTCTCCTTCTCTCTTCACACACTCAGCTGTTCTCCCTACAGTATCAAACTCCTCTCTGCCCAGGATGGTGTTTCCTGATGAACTCTTGCCTGCTTGTCTGCTTCCCAGCAGCACAATCCCCATGTCTGAGATTTGGGGAACTCCAGCTGCAAATATAGCAAATAGCACAGCACTCTGTCACACACATTACATGTACATACTGTATCATTGATGCTCACTCAACATAAGTCTCAGTATTACAAAGTGAATTCTTCAAAACTTATAGAGCAAAGCAACAGATGAAACAGACTTTAAAAGCGAAAGTATGACATTGTATTTTTGATTATTTCTGATGTTTGACAGTTTGATTAACTGAGTAATTGCCATGGAAATGAGTGGAAGTGTGTGTGTGTGTGTGTGTGTGTGTGTGTGTGTGTGTGTGTGTGTGTGTGTGTGTGTGTGTGTGTGTCACCTGCTGCTGATGTGTGATTCTGTCTCTGCTTCTTCATCTTCCTCTCTGCTCTCCTCTCTTAAAGTTCTCTGTTTAAACTGTAGAGCTGATTCATAGCAGCAAGCAGCAGCGTCTGAATAAACACAAACAGGAATAAATGACAGCATTATTTACAGTTGGTAAAAAATGGCAAATACACTTTTACAAAAGGCAAGGCAAGGCAGTTTTATTTATAAAGCGCATTTCATACACGAAGGCAACTCAATGTGCTGTACACAAAGCACAATACAAGGCAGAAAGTAAAAGCACACACAAAGCAGATAACTAGTTCAGAAATAGCATTAGTAGGAGCACAATTAAAAAATTAAAAATGCAAGGAAAGAATAACGAAAATGAATAAATAGATAATAAAAAGGGTAATAATAAAAAAGATAAAAGAATAATAGAAAAATTAATAAAAAGATATAAAAAGAAATATAAATATGTGCGTTAAAAATGGTCATTAAAAAAGAAAAACCAATAAATAAAACAATAAACAAATAAATCAAAAGATAATTAAGATCATGAGGCATTAGGAATAAGCATCAGAAAATAATTTGGTCTTAAGTCTGGATTTAAAACTGTCAACAGTAGGCGCATTTTTTATATTCTCTGGAAGTTGGTTCCATATCTTCACAGCATAGTGAGAGAAAGCTGATTCACCACTTTTTGTTTTGACAGTGGGTCTGACCAATAAATTCTTTTCCGCAGACCTTAGAGACCTCGGTGGAGTGAATTTCTGACACATGTCTAAAATAGGTCCTTTGCCATTAATAGATTTAAATAAAAGTAACAGTGCTTTAAAGTCAATTCTAAAACTCACAGGAAGCCAGTGCAGGGATTTCAGAATTGGTGTAATATGGTCAGTTCTTTTTGTTCTTGTAAGGACCCTAGCAGCTGCATTTTGTATGAGTTGAAGGGGCTTGATGGTCTTTTTGGGTAGACCTGTTAAGAGGCCATTGCAGTAATCAACTCTACTTGAAATGAAGGCATGTATAAGTTTTTCAAGGTCCTTACTTGACATTAGGTCTCTCAGCTTTGAGATGTTTTTTAGATGATAGTATGCTGACTTAGAGATTGACTTGATGTGACTGCTGAAGTCACAAAACCCTAAATATGGCTAAATACTCTTTCCCTATAGGGAGAATATTTTCTTCATCCTGTTTCATGCTTTAAAGTGAGACATTCTAAATACCCACCCAGCCTTTCTTCCACTGTAGTATCAGTCAGTAACTAAGGATCCGGACATAAGAGTGACATGAGCCTGTCATGAACATGACATAACATGATGTGTACCATGAACACTTCACTGTTGGAATTCAGTGCCTTTCAGTGTTAGTCATCCCTGCACCCCAAACACTGGCAACCTTACTTGAAACTGATACTTAATATCATTTCCATGAGACGCCATGTTAAGTTTTTTTTTTTTTTTCAAATTTGGTGATACTCTCATAGTGTAATCAATCATTGCATATTTGAGCAGGACAGCTCAACATACACATTTGTCTGTAGATCTACTGCATTAGCCTGGCGTGAGCTAACAGAACAGCAAGCAGCGCTAACAGAGGTGAACAGGGACGGTAACTAGACCTCATGGTCCCATTCTACAGCTCACTCACATTCATCTGCACTGGGACTAATAACTTCACATCCACATGCAGAAATGGCTGTTTGGAGCAGGAACCTGCTGTGATCAATACAGGATTACAGTTTTACTGTAAAAACTGGATCTGGAAAATACAGATGATGGTTTGTCTACAGTTCTACACAAGTGTAACCAATACACAGAAGCAGGTAGGTTATGGACAAGGTGTGAGTGACTTGAGCATAAACATGCAAAGATAATCCAGACTGATCTGGAACTCTCAGCTCATTCTGAGCGTTTCTCAAAGTCGAGGAAGCATGCTTGGAAGGCTGCTTTTTCGAGCATTCCACGTCATTATCAGTCGCCAAGTACTGTTCCAAAGTCAAGCATCCTTCTAAATTCTAGCGAGGACAGAGGCCTTTGTTCATAGATTTTTCAAGGATGCACTGATGGATCCTCGTTTTTGGAGTGTACGGCTTCCAAGGCTAGTGTGCTACCTAGGAAGCATGCTCGACTTTGAGAAACGCTCTCTGATTCTGTTCCCTTCAGGCTATTATGAGAAAGGTTTTTTTTTGTTTTGTTGTTTTTTTGTTGTTGTTGTTGTTGTTGTTGTTGGCCTAGTTGGTCCCTCACATCTAAAATGCCTTTGATCTATTTTGCAATGTTTCAGTCAAATAGGTCTGTTTGCTTCTATGTGGTCAAATAACAAACTTTAATGATTCCTCAGAAAAGGATGGCACAAATTTCCCACTGGTAGCCTATACATCACCCCACTCTTCCCTCATGTTTGGTGTCTGTCAGCTGTTACCTCACTTGTCATGTCCTTCCCTTTTTCACTGAGAAAAGAGTCTCTAAAACCGAACCACTTGATTAAATGAACGGTTTCCAAGAATAAAAGGGATCAATCATCTTATTCTTTGCTTTTAATCGTAGCCCTAACCTGCTCTCGCCTACACACCAACATCACAATGAGCGGACCTTGACCAGACCGCAGAGGTAGGCCTACATGTTGCCCTTTGGATACAATAAACTATTATGTCTACAAAATTTAGCCTGCACAAAACAACCTATTAGTAATCCCTATAATCCCTAAAATAATAGCATAAGGCTAAATGAACTTGTTGGATAGAACACACACCTGCACATACCGACACACAGCCTTACGAGATTTACCAAAGCACAAGCCTCAAACATAGCCTAAGCTAGATTCTACACCTGCCACGACAGTAGGCTACCATCAGACACTGCAGCGCACGATAGTTAGCCTTTACTTAATGCACTTTCACTAATTGATTAATACCAATTAGTTCTCCATAAACTCAATGAACATCTTAAATATGCATTAAACCAAATTCCTCCTATAAATGTCTCTGATTGGCCTTACCTCAACGTCTATCTTTCATGAACCATTGGCCTAGGCTAGTTCATGTCGGTCGTCGAAGCAACTCCTTATAATTCATGTCTGGTAAAAAAAAAAAAAAAGCAATAGGCCTATTAAATTACCCTCCGTGCCCAATATTTAAATGGAAATATTGGATGGGTAAACTGTTATAGCTAAATTACGAAAATCTTTGAAAAACAACGGACTAATAGGCCTACTTAGCCTACTGTGACTTTTTGAATCGCTTCCTGCTGTCAACTCAGAAAAAGTGAAAGTGAAATTAAATAAAACATCCTCTGCAGCTTGCGTCTTATTCAAAGCTCAATGGTGCCATCTAGTGGTAGCACACTGTCTCATTCCTCCAGATTGTTATGGAGGGAAAACTTAAACCATGCAGAAGCTTCAGCAGTGAACTTTTACTAGACAAGTTATTGTCCCTAACTGTTGTTACTGCTCTTGACTCCCCATAAAATCAGGGCTCTGAGGGCTAAAACCAGATAAACACACCTGACTCACTTAATTCACTTCTTATAGTAATA
Source organism: Sardinella longiceps (assembly GCA_027497455.2). NCBI lineage: Eukaryota > Metazoa > Chordata > Actinopteri > Clupeiformes > Clupeidae > Sardinella > Sardinella longiceps. Next base: position 31,990,281 of record JAODXP020000019.1, read on the forward strand.
ATGCAAACACCATATAATTCCCTAAGCCCCAATAAACTTCCATCATCATGTTCGGCCTACTGCAGGAGTGTTCAAACTAAAGCCCAGGAGCCAATTGCCTCCCTTTGATATATTTATGCAGCCCACCATGGTGTTAAAAATGGTGATGTGGCCTGTTTGTTTTGTTTAATTTAAAATTAATATTAGTTAATAGTCCACTTGTAATTGTCTTGATATTAAATATCAAATTGTGTTGATAATTTTCAATTGGCCCTTGGCATCTTAGATTTTTCTGCATATGACCCACAAACTAAAAGGTTTGTCCACCGTTGGTCTACTGTATGTCTGTTGTAACATAATAAGGATACTGATACTGACATGATAATGCCACAGCCCACTTCACAGTGATCAATGAATTACTACTCACCACTTTACCCAGAGTTTAGGCATCTCTCTTGTGTGTGTGTGTGTGTGTGTGTGTGTGTGTGTGTGTGTGTGTGTGTGTGTGTGTGTGTGTGTGTGTGTGTCAGAACTGCAGGACTCCTGGCCCTTCAGTCTCTCTCTACAGGTACAATATGTGTGTGTGTGTGTGTGTGTGTGTGTGTGTGTGTGTGTGTGTGTCTCAGTACTGCAGGTCTCCTGGCCCTTCAGTCTCTCTCCACAGGTGTGGCTTTCTGCACCTGGACAGCACAGGTACACCTGGGGCTCCCTGACACAGCTCTGCTTGTGTGTGTGTGTGTGTGTGTGTGTGTGTGTGTGTGTGTGTGTGTGTGTGTGTGTGTGTGTGTGTGTGTGTGTGTGTGTGTGTGTGTCTGTGAGAGAGTCTGTGCACACACACACCCCTCCCAATAAATGAATATAATTTCACATCATTGTCTTTAGTCAGTGCACATACAACAGGGAAATGTCCCAAAGAGGTATTTAATGATGTTGACATTGTTGAGATATCTATCATATAAATGATTTAAATTGAACACATTTAAGCGGAAAGAAAAACACTTTATGAAACAATAGTAAGATGAGGTGTAATATTCATTCTGTCTGTTATGTGCTGAGATGTTGAATGTTGAAGGCCTACATATAAAGTAGATTCAGCAGTAAAGATGGTTGTATTTGTGTGGTTTTTATTTGTGTAATGAAGTGCTTTTGTGAACTCCATGTGGGAAATACTATGTTGGAAAAACTAGCAGAGCATTAAAAACAAGAATTGTGGAACATCGTAGTACGATTGGATGTAGAAACTTAAATTATCCAGTAGCCGATCATTTTACCCTATTTAACCATTCTGTATCCTCATTAAAATATATACGGGTATAGAATGCGACACACTTTTGCCACAAAGAGAACATTTGCTGAAACATCATCGTGACTTTTTAATAATTAAAACTTTTCTATGGACTTTAAGTGTGTGGCACCCTTTTTTCTTTATTATCATGAAGCTCGTCATCACACACGTTAGCTGGTAGACACACACACAAACACACACACACACACACACAAACACAAACACAGTCAACAGGTTAAATCACAGCCCTTCTGCCTTGTGCACCGCCAGTGTTGGGTAAGTTACTTTACAAAATGTTATGCGTTACAGTTACAAGTTACCCCTTAGAAAACGTAATTGTAGTGTAACTATTTTGATTACTTTAATAAAGTAATGTAACTAATTACATTTTATTACGTTTTGATTACATTTCTACATTTTTTTACTTTTTTTTTCAATTTTAAGTTTTGAATCCTTAAGTTTTTGAATCCTGGCAATGTTAACTGTCACATAGGCCTATTATTCAACTCTGACAATACCAAAATCCTTTTTAACTCCCACAGCAGTGACAGAGTTCACTCCGAGTAAATAGTTAAAATAGGCTACTTGGTGAACATCACTGAATAAGCGGGTGTTTGTTTGTCTGAGATTGCTCATGCAGTATGTGTGCACCTGATCAATATAGCTCATTTTTATATCCAGCAATGGGCTACAGGCCTATGTTCTAGTTTCTGTCTGACAGTCAGGCCTCCTTGCTACTGCAACTTAGACCGCTGTAGATCCTGTAACAAGTGAGTGGTGTTGCCAACATGATGGTACTGTAGAAACGATTATATTGGAATAGTGTCTTTTAGCTGTAGTAGTGGCATGTACTGACAGCCAATGTTTCTGCAGATGATATTGGGATCATGTAATTGAAATTGTAATTCTGAATATTTGTTGAAGTAACTGTAATTCAATTACACATTTTTTCAAAGTAACAGTAACTAATTACTGTTACTTTTATTTTGTAATTAAATTACGTAATTTCGTTACATGTAACTTGTTACTCCCCAACACTGCGCACCGCGCCTGCTCACACAGGACACCCTTAAATTCTGCCATGCAAAAACACTGGAATACTTTCATACTGTGGTCATAATAATGTAATAATGGTCACATAATGTGGTCAGTATTTTACAGAAAAGTCATATTTTTAGCAAGTCATATATTTAGCAGCACAGATCTATATCTCTCTGGATGATGAGGATATGTGTGGAGCTCAACTCAAATCTCTCTGGGTTATCGCACAGGATGCCCTTAAACTACACCAGGCACAAACACTATATTTAACAGAGACACTGTACAACAGTAGTGGTTCCTGATATACAGTATGTCATATACTCAGCAGCATAGATCTCCACCAACTCTCTCTGGATGATCAGGATGTGTGTGTGGAGCTCAATTCAAGTGGATTCAAGATAGGACTGGAGAGCAGCTCTGAGGATGGTCAGGAAATCACTGGATTTAATGTGAAATTACTGTAGGAATCTATAATGACTGTGGATGAGGTCTTAGCTTTGTGCATCTATTCAACAGAGGATCACTAATACAATGCAGTGATCCATGTCATCGATGTGGCAGAGAAAAGCTATTTGCAGAGAAAGGGTCTATGATCTAAGTACTCAGTGACAACTTTACAAAACTTTGTCAGTTTGTTTGTCTGTTCATTATTTATTTATCTGCAGAGAAAATGTCTTCCTCAGACGCTGTACGCTTAATCAACAGGAGTTAATAAAATCATGAAAAGTCAAAAAAGTCTTTCAGGCCTCCTTAACCAAAAAAAAAAAAAAAAGAAAAAAGTAGATTTTTTTTTTTTTTACATCAACATTGCATGTTATTTTGTTATATTAGACTGGCTATAACAAAGCCCTATAGAAAGGCTCAAAATCGTTTTTATGAAAGTTGGGGAACTTTCTAAAGGTAATTTAGACATACGTAATTGGACTAGTCCTTTTCAACAAGCTGAATTGTTGAGTTTTAAAGCTGATAATTAGCAAAACATAGAGATAGATAGTTTGGCACTCAATACTGTATTTGCCATTGGGATGAGACAAAGCTAAGCTGGGCAGTAGATTGTAAATCACCACTGGACTGAAGGCAAACACTGTAACACTATGGTGGGTTGTGAGTGGAACACACACACACACACACACACACACACACACACACATTCCCTCAAACACAGAGATTTTCACAAACACACTCCTGTTCTAACACATTCTCCTGTTGTGGGCAAGTGGAAGTTACTTATGTTCCCTGCAGAGTAAATAAATTCAGAGCACAGAATGAACTTGATCCAGCATCACAGCATCCAAATGTTCCCAAACTCTTATAATTGCATATTAGAAATGGCCTGGCCATTGTCCTAATATGTAATTCCACTTCCTTCTCTCATCAAATCTAAATCTGCCTGTCAGTCTTTACTATTTAAAGCTATGTGAGATCCCACTATCCGGTAAGCAAGCTGGATGGAAAAGCAAACAATTTCATCCGGAAGTGGCTGGGTCTGCCACGCTGCCTGTCAGAGACTGGTCTATTTGGGAGAAACATCCTCCAGCTGCCAGTGAAATCACCCTGGGCTACATGCAGGAGAAGACCAGACTGGTACTGGAGTTGAGGGAGTCCAACGACCAGGCTGTGAAAGCCGCTGACGTCCATATCCGTACTGGCCGGAAGTGGGACGCTCAGACGGAGGTGGACAAGGCAATAAGCAGGCTGCAGCACAAAGAAATCGTTGGCCGAGTTCAAGTAGGGCGAGCCGGGCTATGATATGGGGAAGCCCCAAAGTTCTGGTTGAAGGCAACAAGGAGAGAAAGGAAGGAGATGGTCGTGGCTGAGGTGACGGGCATGGAGAGTGAGCGTCTCAAGATCAAGGCTGTTGCTCAGGGACGCCAGGGGGAGTGGACGACGTGGGAAGGAGTGGTTGGCAAATCCATCAATGCTGCCGACCTATGGAAGATCCCGCAGGCAAGGCTGAGCTTCCTGGTGAGAGCCATGTATGACTGTCTCCCCTGCCCACGGAACCTAGAGCTCTGGCTGGGCAGAGAGGAATGCTGCCCTCTCTGTAACAGCAGGAGTGCAAGCCTGAACCACATCCTATCAGGCTGCAAGATCGCACACTCCCAAGGCTGCTACAGATGGTGCCACGATCAGGTCCTGAGAAAGTTGGCAGAGGTTCTAGAGGGGAAGAGGCAAGAGGTAAGCAAGAGGCACCCTCCTCCAGTCGAGCAATACACAAACTTCATTCGTGAAGGGGAGACGGGTGCAAAGGCAGCTCTGCAAGCTCCTCGAAGGCTTCCCCAGGCATCACCGCTTGCGACCCAGGACTGCAAGATGAGAGTCGACCTGGGCAGGAGGCTGCAGTTTCCAGCCGAGATCACTACCACAAGCCTGCGTCCAGACATTGTGCTATGGTCCAGCAGCAACAAGTCGGTGCTTCTCGTTGAGCTAACTGTCCCATGGGAAGCAGGCATGGAGGCGGCATGGGAACGGAAAAGGCTGAAGTACTCCGACCTTGCAGCAGAATGCAGGGAGGCGGGCTGGAGGACCACTATTTACCCGGTGGAGGTTGGCTGCCGCGGCTTTGTGGGAACATCAACCATCTGCCTACTGAGGGAGGCGGGTGTGTGCGGGGCAAGTCTCCGAAAGGACCTGGCAGAGGAGGCGGAGAGAAGTAGTTTCTGGCTTTGGCTGAAAAGGAGGGATACACGCTGGGGCACAACCTAGCGCATAGGCATGCTGCAGGGGGCAACTGGGAGACGTCCCGGTCGCTGCCCCGCCACCAGGAGACGTTCCGGGTTTAAAGGGGGCGAAACGTTAAAGATTGGTGGTACCCGGCTGATGACCCTGCAGCGAGCCAACCCGTAGGCACCGGAGGAGGTGCGTCAGGCAGTAAATGCCATAGCAGGCAAACACCTACCTGTGTTAGTATACACTTTGAACTTTGAACATATACACTGACTCACACATATACACACCCAAGCATATTTACTGCATACATTTTCTTAATCATTTTTAAATTATTTATTTCTTGAGGAGCAAAACAACACAAGAATTTTATATGGCTACCTCAGCTGATAGATGGCTCAAAAACTGATGTCAAAAGCGATGTTTGTTACAAATTTCAGTCCAAAGGCAAATACGGTGACAAAACGGAGACTTTGGATAACTAAACCTTTTAACTGTAACCTGAAACTTGGTAAATACGTTACAATTAGCACCATAAACGCTACCGTTTCATCACCGTAAGAGCTTGGTGACCCTATCAGCAAGGTGCGTGATCATCATCTGAACGTCCAACTTTAATGCACAGCGTATTCAAGTCTCTTCTTCTAAAGTGCATGTATCAACATAAGAGTCTTTGTGCCAACACATGTTAAATCAATAAAAGTCCCACTTGAAAGTCCATCTGTGTTCTTAATAACATATATTTGTTTTGCATCTTATGAATTGAAAATAACATTCAAAAGTGTGATAGACAGGGTCATCTACATTTCACTCTCCTGTAGCCTCTCACTAGACTATGAGATGTTTATAAAGTTTTTCTTGAATCTTGAATCAGTACTCCGTCTGAGATTCCGGCCATCGGCCTCATTCACTAAGGATTCATTGCATCCTAACCAATCAGCAACGCACACCATAGGCTGTCAGTCAAGGGCTGATCCAATCCTTTGGAATTTAAAAATCTCCAGAAAGCAAAAGTCTGTCAATAGCAGCAATCCCAGACCATCATACGAAGCAAAGCTTAGACCAAGGGGCTGGTTACGACCAGGATACATTTGAAAAACTAGACAGCTTTTTTGACAAATTCTTAAATTATCTAATAATTGCAATTGTATTTTCATCTATTATTGAAACTACTTTTTGGTGACTGGATCAGGTTTTTCTTATCAACAATACCACCAGATGTTTGGCATTCATGCGAGCATTTGGTTTATATTCAAGCAGTGGTTTCACAATGTCTTTAAGATTAGCTTGTAGTTTATCCAGAGCATGAGGTTTCTTGCGTTTGTAAAGAAGTTGTCGTATTTCCTGAGAGTTAACGGTTGTCCAGGGTTCAGATTCTGTGAACATCTCCAGCAGAGTGATGCCAAGAGACCACATGTCTGACATGCTGCTGCCCTTCTGGCACTCCACTAAGCACTCTGGGGCCATGTAGGATGGAGTTCCTCCTGCTATGTGTCTTATTGTCACTGATATTGTCGCCTTGCAGTCTGCCAAGCCCCAATCAGTGAGATAGGCAGTTTTGCTGTCTGCTGCAACCTTAAAACAGCAAAACAAAGACAATGATAAAAAAAAAAAACATTCAGAGGGTAAATATTTTAATATTGTTGCAAAATTTCATGACAACTTTTAGCACAAAAAATGAGCATACATCAGAGTCATTAAATTTAACAGAGTAACAGTCATTAACTTTGCCTGTAGATGTACTTTGTATTGTGGTCTTCTCAAACAATCCCATACACTACTAACCATTATATTTGCCGGCTTCAGATCTTGGTGGATGATTCTTTTGTCATGTATGTACTCCACAGCCATGGCGATGTCTAAAGCTACAAGCAGTTTATCCTTGGTCTGCAACTGAAAGTGTAATTCCACAATATATTGTATTATTTATATGTGAGTGAAGCAAACACAACATTCTTTTGACTGTCAAAAAATTATTATCATCATGTCTGTTGAAACTTGAAAGTTTTGGGAACAGTTTATTACAGCTGCTATGAATGTGTTATGTGCTCATCTGTTAAGTAGAGTGTAACCAGTAAATATCCACAGAAAACATCATGTCTGACCTTAATGGAAGCAGCTTCATGAATGATCTCCTGCAGGTTGGCCCCATGGATGTGTTCATTAGCAATGAGAATCTCAGTCTCACTTTTGGCTACAGCCAGCATCCGCACAATGTTGGGGTGAGACAAACGCCTGCAAAATATTTAATCTGAGTTTGTGTCCAACTTTAGGAATGAATGTTAAATACAACATGCTGACTGTAGTGAAGTGCAGTTAAGTAATAAGAACACTGATTGCAACAATAACAATAGTTTCCTCTTGAACATACAGTACATGTACAATACAGCATTCAGTCACACACTCACAGTGGTATGAGAAACTCATTAGTGATAACTGCAGTGTTCCCAATGGCCATAATCTTCACTGCAGCAGGAGTGTCCTGGTATGAGCCCTTATAAACTGTTCCATAGGATCCCTTTCCAATGAGGTGTTTGTAGTCCACCGTTATTGTAGACGGATCTACAAAAGTAATGCTCTTCAGGCGGTCTAGCAGCAAGAGAAAACAGGAAATGATGATGAAGCAGTGGTACTGTTTTATTTACATAACAAGTAAATAACTACCGTTTTAGTTGAGATTTACGCACTAATCTGAATGTAAATTCCTGTTGTTGACTCTCCCACCTCCATGTGTTGTGTGTGTTTGAGTCTCACCTGCAGTGTCTCCACTCCCCTCTGCCGTCTCCCCTGTGCCGTACCCAGAGCTCTGAGTGGAGGCAGCCACTAGAGGGCGCTTTAAGGGCCTCATCAGATCAGATACAAATCTGGAGAATACAGAGCGCTGGCCAGATCTGCTCCCTGAACCAGCATCAGGGAGGGGTTCTCTGACTGCAAATAAAATACATACAAATGTAACACATTTAAAATGTAGCAGAAGTACTTAAAAAAAAAAAAAAAAAAAAAAACAATTCAATTTTAACGGTAGGCTATTTGTCTTTAGAAATACTGTAGTGTCCTTGGGTGACTTGAAAGCAGGCTTGTACAAAATTCAGAATTTCAGAATTTAATTCAATTCAATTAATGAATTTGAATTGAATTTGAATTGGCTCCACCCAACAGGAAGTTGAATTGAATTTGAATTTGAAATGCAGGAAGTGGAATTTCAGGAATTTCAATTCAGAGAAGTTCATTCTAATTGGTCTACATATCAGTGAGAATGTGACACTCCAATCTTCCAAATGGAGCTACAGACACTAACATTGATTCTTAATGTTGAATTATTAGAAAACCAGCTCTGACACTCAGTTATTTATTTCACGAGAGTGTAACCTAGACAAAAATTCTTTAATGTTTGGACAACCATTTTGAAGACTTGGATAAGCAAGGTATTCTGGGAAATGAAGTCCAGTCCAATTATTCTGCCCTCACTGCTTCCCCTGTGCAGTTATGCAGATAGCTAAACTTTCCAATGAAAACACAAGCCTGTAGAATAGATTCCTTTTAGGATGTTTACTTGTTCTCCAAAGGCAAAGTGAAAACTGAAAAGACAGTATAGTACATCCAAATGAATATACACCTAAAGATGCAGTAGGCCTGCTACAAGACACATTGTTTCAATTAAGCAGTCTAGTAGACCTAGTTGAACATTCTATGCTGGGGTTGAGTTAATGGAATGAAAAGAAACAAATTCAAAAGACATACAGTACAATGTAAATTTAGAGTACATGCAATGAAGTAAAATTCATTGTCAACTTACAAGCTGTGCTTCTCAGAGTCCAAGACGTATTTTAAGCAACAGTAGTAACAGAGAGGATTCAATGATCTTAGGTAGTAACTCCAGAGACGGTTGATGAAATACAGTATCTCTGGTAACTCTACTTTGAGAATGTAAAATCAGTTGACAGCTCAAATTAGTGTCCATAGCAAATAATAAAGTAATAAAGTAAGAAAATAATGCAAGGAATAGAACTCTGACAGAACTAAACATACTGGCTCTCATTCAGAGCCAGAACACCAATATTTTTTTTACAATTTTAAAGTCATTACAATTTTAAAGGTTGTCTGTTGTTTCCTGTTATGTTCACTGTCTAAGACTAAAGATATATCTTACCAATGTTGTTTTTTATACATGTGTTACCTGAACTATCTCTTCGGAGATCTCTATCTGTTTTTTTGTAAAGTTGTTCTTTCGTATTTCTTTAGAGGTTGAATTCATGTTTCTGCTCCCCTCTTGTGGTAGTCATTTGCACATTTTCAAGCAAGCATGAAATCTTTATTATATTACGTAAGTTCATAGAGATATGCAATTAAGCAATATCACACGAGTGGGAGTGATGTTGTTGGCACATATCATCACTGTGTGTTTCAGCCGTATGCATGAAGCCGCAGGCTGAGACTGTAAATATTGCATCTGAATAAAGTCTGTCTCTCGTCTAATTCAGAAAAATAGCCAGCAATATCAATATTGACCAGTAGATGTCAGCCAAGTACCGCAAATCTCAGAGCCTTTTCTACTTCATACAGGAAAACAAGAAACGCAACTGAGAACTTGAAAATGCGCACTGACTAACAATTGTCTAGTCTCCAGGTTGCTGATGGCCAATACTGTCACTCGTAGTGACGCTTGGAATGCATCTTGTCCAATCAGAAATTTAGAAATAGTTCTACCGGACCTAATTGTTGTATAAGTGAAAATATAGCGCATGAGTTCATCAATATGCTGTGTATGTAAGTTTATTTATTTATTCATTTATTTATTTATTTATGTATTTTTAGCTGACGCTGAAGAAATTAAGCGATTTACAGATCTCAATTACTTCAGGGCCAGTCTCCCCTAGAGCAACTTAGGGTTAAGAGCCTTGCTCAAGGGCACAACGGTGGCAGCCAGGATTTGAACCCATGCCTTCCAGACTACTTTTCTTGTAAATTAGGATCCTTAACCACTGTGCTACCACTGCGAGGGATTAAAAAACAAAGCAATTTATATTAAAAAATTAACTTTATAAAATAAAGCATAAAATAATGCAGAAATATCAAACCTTCCATGGCAGTAAGTGTGTAATGGATGCCAACTAGCTCAGCTATGTATGTATATAGCTGACGGCAGTATGTAGTAAATCCTCACATCCCTAGCCTCAAGAACACTTCTAACCACTCAGCCAGAGCCCAGTCTTTTCAGCTCAGTGGTTAGAACATTTGACTCTCATGCCATGGGTTTCTTGCAGTTGAGGTTTGAGACACATGTGTGGTGCTTACAGACCTCTGCTAAGAGTGCACAAGGTCACCACCACATTTCATTTTTAAAGCTGTAAAACATGTTTGTGTTACAGTAAGGTAAAAAAAAAGTATGACTTACAGAGAATATATTACTAGCTAACATGTTGGGCATACGGTAGGCTATAACTTAGAACAGCTTTGCATTAAGATGGCTGTGGAAAATTAGCCTGTGCCGAGTATTGCTTTAAATGTTAATTTGTGGTAATAAATATACCTATTTACCATTAAAAAACATTTTGTAGCCTACACACAATAATATCTGTATGACATTCATGCTGTTTTAAAATGCCATTTAAGCTGTTAAGTTTCAGTGTTATACACCTAATTATCTATCATGAATTGGTTTGAATTTAAAGGAATTACAATTCTACTTCCTGCAATTCAAATTTGAATTGTAATCCCACTTCCTGTTTGCAACCTCAATTCAAATTCAAACTCAAGAATTTAATTGGAATTTAGGGGTCATTCTCAATTAAATTCAGAATTTTGTACAATCCTGCTTGAAAGGCGCTCCAAATAAAATGTATCATTATTATTACATCTAAAAGCAGAGCCAGAGACAATTTTATAAGAGGAAATACATCATTTAAAAAGTCCTCCATACAAAATGTATTGACGCATTTTGTAAAAATAGGCAATCACATTGTTGATATGACTGATGTGTGTGTGTGTGTGTGTGTGTGTGTGTGTGTGTGTGTGTGTGTGTGTGTGCGTGCGTGCGTGCGTGCGTGCGTGTTCAGAATCAGAGCTGAAGAAACCCTTTGGGATTTAAAGGTGCCCCGCCACACAAAGCCGTTTTTACCTGTTGCTTTTGGTATAGAATAGTTCTATATGACCTCAAGTTACACAGTGCATGTGAAAATGTAATAGAGCTCCTGTGGATGATGTCATAAGTGACTAGAAACAGTGAACGTAGCCATTTTGGCAGCAATCATTGGCAGTAATCGCATCAGTAGATCGGTAGATGTCAAGGTGTAGGAGGGATGGTAGATAACTGTCGTGCAATAAAAAGTGAAGAAATATCCGCACACCTCGTCTGACAAAATGTTTGCACTTGGAGTAATAGAAATTGTTTGCAACGACTTCAGTGTGCGGATTCTTCACTTTTTATTGAGCTAGGCTACTTCCATCCTGCATGTCAACAGATGAGCGGTGCTCACTCCTTTTTTTACATTTTTAGATAACTGTTGTACACCAGGTTACAAAAAGGTGAGGGAAGAAAAAATATAAGGTTTATCATAGAGGAGAGAAAGGGTGATCAGCGCGATTAAAAGAGCCAGGAGCAGTCAGAACCAGTCAGAAAGATGGGACCCCCTTGCCATTGAATTTCGCAGTGGTCCCTCATATCAACTGGGCGAAGGAAAAAGATGCTCCAAAAAGATTTTGGTCAGTTTAATTTTACAGAACTAGCACCGTTTCTATTACTAACGAAACTGTGATGTCCTTTTTAAAAACTCAACAAGTGTGGCTCTCACGTAGCTTAGCAAGTTAGCAAGCGTGTAGCAAGCATTGGTAGCAAGCTAATGGTAAACAAACCCTGGTTGGATATGGAATTACTTCTATTTATTTTGTAGGGAGAAAGAGTGATAACCTGTTGAGTCCAGTGGTTCGCTAACATTTAATCTGAGCAATTTATTAGTATAAATATTCTGCCCCTGCTTGTCGTATGTGTGAGGCTGGCTACTACAAGCTAGGCAGATAGATAACAGGTTTCCCAAGAAAAGCAGCAGGATGCCCAAAATTCTCTTCAAAGGCTTTACTTAAGTCACACTGTATACAAAAATATATCTTAGTACCATTCCTTTTCTCAGTGCATTTGCCTGACACAGCATATTAAATGTTTATAAATGGATTGGTTAGCTTACGGCTAACTTCTAAGGAGAAATCAAAGGAAAGCTAACGCTTAGCGTATGCAAACGAAATCAAAGGCTACAGGTGTAATTGTAGTCATTAACTCATGTTTACGTCAGATTAAGTCTTAGTACTAACTCATACAGCAGTTAAACATAAAAATTCTTACAGGCATATGTCTTCCTAGCCATAAGATAAAGAGCAGGAAAATCGTGACTGCACAGTTTCTTCATACATTCAGAACTGCCTGCGGTAACACCAGAGACACTTCTATAGAAGGACTTTGGTAACACTTGAGGCTCAAAATACGCTACTATGTCAAATTGTGGCCACTAGAGGTCCCTGTTTAACCAAAGTTAACAACAACATCACAATAAAGCCAAATTTCACTGAAATTAAAATGACATGTATAGCCGCTCGTAGCAACTCGCTGGCGCAGGTCGTCAAGTTTACTGCCAAAATGGCGGCTGCCAACCAAAAGTCACGTGACGTCCGGAGCTCTATACTGTCTTCGCTATAGGCAATAGTCTATTAAAAGAAATATGCAAAGAAATTAGGTCAGTTTGAATCCATGGTCAGTGCTACGTAGTATAGACAACGTTACAGCCATTGGCTGACTGAGGAGAATTATCGCCCAATCCATGCTCTCCTGTATTTGACTAAAGCCCGCCCCTTGAAATACTCGCGAAAATTCAACAGTCTTGGTAAGTGTAATCTGACTGTGGATGTAGGCTAACAGTCGGCTACTCTTGCAATAAGTATCTGATTATGTTGGCTACTGTGACATCCTGACTATGTAGTAAGCTTACCTTTGCAAAGTGGCCGTTTACAATCTGCAAGCTAGGTTGGTGCAGATATCCTCTTTCTTGGTTTCATGATAATATTCCAAGTTTTTTTTTTTCCGTACCTCGCAATTTGCAAGTAAAACTAATGTAAATATTCGTCCATGTGCTTTACAACGTCGAGCTTCAGCAGCGAATCAGAGCGCAGCCCATTGTAACAGTGGCAAAAAAAACGGAAGAACCGCATGAAATTTTCTAAGGCTATTCCTACAGGCTGCAAACGATCTCATTACGGTCTCCTTGGACCGTTCTCAGTCCAAGTGAAGTCATATACCCTATTTGTAGACCTCAAAGAACAATTTAAATACCCTGTAGTGGTGTGGCATGGCACCTTTAACATCTTCAAGCTCCAAAAAGAGGTTTAATTTCAACGAAACTATAAGATGTGCTCTGAATTAGACTACTGCATTTAGGAAATCTTATGGTACAGGACGTGCCCTACAGCCAGCATCAGTGCCTGCTCTTTGTGCACCAGCACTGTTTAAAAGTGAAAAAAGCCTATAAAGAAAATGTACTTACAATCTGGAGGGTGTTGTTTACTTCCCTTCAGCATGAAAGGGTATCCCTTATTTCCTGCCACCATCTCTTCTATCTTCTCCAGCAGCTCTGTCACCTGGCCACCATCACTCTTCTCATTGTCTACAACATGATACCTGTTCCCACATTTCTCTACAACCCACTGCAGAGCCTCTCCTCCACTCTCAATGTGCTGCTCAATGCTTGTGTCTCCCAGACAGTCCCCTCTGGTGAACAGCACTATAGTGTGACTCCAGACTCTCTCACCCAGAAGCTCCAGGTGTTCCTGCACTGCTATTTTCTTTGTCTCTGTGAATGGCCAAGTTACCCTAATGACCAGGAGTAGAGCATGGGGTCCTGGAGGACACAGAGACACACTGCGGATAATCTCTCGTTTATCACATTCAGGAGTTTGTGCTGCGGTGTGGATAGAAATCCATCCAGGTGTGTCGACTACA
>JAODXP020000019.1:32006948-32039448 GCA_027497455.2 Sardinella longiceps
TTCTTTTCCCCTGAACAGCTCATTCCCCGCGGCCAATATTGTGGATAAACTACCTTTATTATCGATTATATATCTCGTTATATCTCGTTTCATGAGAGAAATCACGAAGAAGACAGATATCAAAACCAGACATTGACACATAACAAACTTTAATTTATCTATTTAATTTTTTGATTTAAAAAAATTGTTAGTCAAGAAAGGTGGCAGAGCTGGCAGAGCCAACGTCAGAGGTTCCGGAGCACGCGTCCGAGGTTCCAGAGGGTTCTGGCTTGCTCCCCCTCAAATTAAGCCCTGCCTGTGACTTTAATGTGTTAATCAGACTCATTTAAAAACACCTGCAAGGCCTCTGATTGGACAGAAGGGATGATTGGATATCAGCTATGATTGGTTAGTTGAAAGAAGGAACAAATACTGAGTTTTCCTGTAGAACTTTCGCCTCAGTTCTCATTTCCCTGTGACTGAATCATTATCGTTTGGTCACTAGGTCAACTTTTGTCTTCAACAATACCACCAGATCTTTGGCATTCTTGCGAGAATTGGGTTTATGTTCAATCAATGGTTTCACAACGTCATTGAAGTTAGGCTGTAGTTTATCCAGAGCATGAGGTTTCTGGCGTTTGTGAAGAAGATGTCGTATTTCTCGTGAATTAGCGGTTGTCCAGGGTTCAGAGTCTGTGAACATCTCCAGCAGAGTGATGCCAAGAGACCACATGTCTGACATGAAGCTGCCCATCTCACACTCCACTAAGCACTCTGGGGCCATGTAGGCCGGACTTCCTCCAACCACACATCCAGTTTTTGCTGTTATGGTTGCCTTGCAGTCAGCCAAGCCCCAGTCAGTGAGATAGGCCTTTATGTTGTCTGCTGCAACCTTAGAACAGAAAAAAACAAGATGGAGCTCATTTCAATAGCAGTATTTTGTAAATTTGATATTACACTTGAAATGACTGCATGATTAAAGCAGAAAATGATCCTCTAACTGAATATTTTTCGTGGGAGCAGATTTTTTCTAAATTGAAGGACACACATTCCTTGTAAAAAGTAAAGTCGACTGGTTTTAATGTGTCTAATCTGCCTACTAACAAGTTAGCAAGATTAGATTATGCGCAAAAATGTAAAAACAGTAGGCTACTCATGAATGCATGTTAACATTAACATTAACATACAAATTCCTAAATGTTGCAGTTGTGATTTTTTCTAGAACTATACCTGACACCAATTGGTTTGTTGCCTATACCCGTTCGTATAAAACTTCCTCCCCAATCTTGCATGTCATGCACTGATGTCTGATATTTTAATGTGCCAATCTCTGAGCCGATGTGCTACTTAAATTAGCTACCAGTTTCGCTTAAAATTGAAAGAGCCTGCAACAACCTCATACATTGTTTTCAGTTACCTCTGAATGCCATACCTGTTTACGTACAAGTAAAAACAGGTGACTTAATTAATTGAAGCCATCAGCATATCATTACCATAACTGTAAATATCACAATGGGTTGGTAAGATATGCTTGAAAATTGCAACTCTTCTTTTCAAAATTATTAAATTGATCTACAGTATGTACTTGCTCACATAGCGGTAAAGTGGATCAGTGCTGCGCTCACACAGACTGCCCAAGAGATTCCAGTATCCTATAAGAATAGTTTGCACTTTTATTTATGCAAATTACAGGCATAAGAGCCATCAAGAATTAATAACAACGTCAAAACAAAAATGACAGTGCATTCAGTTCATTTATTTTCCCCTTTCATGTGAGTTCATTTCTGATGAGAGGCAATTGATGGATTTCCGTCAAAGACAGAAAACTTTAAACCATTTGGTAAAAAGATCCTACTGTACATACTTCACCTTTGACCTAGCGTAAGTTTGGATCAATGCAGATTAGATGTAACTACTAACACTGGATGTACTTTACTTGTACAAGTATAATCTCAGTCACTATCTCTAAATTTACTGTATTGTTTCCATAAGACCCCATACAATACTAACCATTATATTTGCTGGCTTCAGATCGTTGTGGATGATTCGATTGCTGTGTATGTAATCAACAGCCGTGGCGATATCTAAAGCTACAAGCAGCTTATCCTTGAGCTGCAACTGAAAGTATATTAAAAAAACATTTATGGTTAAACACAGATGTTAAACATTTAATGGATTATACTAATTACTACAGTCAACATCTAGCAGGGGTGTCAAACTTGTTTTGAAGGGCACAAAGCATTGGGATTTTCCTCGGAAAGTCATCTTGCCAAGTCTACATGTGCGACCACAAACTAGGGTGAAACAAAATGCACATACTCATGCTTCTGACCATCACCAACATAGTCCCAATGCACCACCACTTAACTTTGTATTCCTTTCCTGTAAGCAGTTGCATGTTGCACTACATAGAGAGCTGCCAGGATTGTTGCGGAAATGTGACACAATCCATTTCTTGCAATGCTATAACTATTTTGCAACAGGCCACATAGCAAAAATTCCTTACAAGCTTACTGAATCAAGCCGCATGAAATTATGTAAAGGGTGGCCCCCGGCCCTTATGTCTGACACCCCTGATCTATAGAAAACATCATCCTTCACCTTGATGGGAGTAGCTGCATGAATGATCTGCTGCAGGTTGGATCCATGGATGTATTCATTAGCAATGAGAATCTCAGTCTCACTTTTGGCTACAGCCAGCATCCGCACAATGTTGGGGTGAGACAAACGCCTGGAAAATATTTATTTTGAGCTTTTACATTAATGCTGTGATGCTGACTGTGCTGAAGTGATGTGTATAATGAAATACTGTGCAACAACAACAACAACAACAACAATAATATAAACTGCAATTGTAAATACATCTAGATGGATACTGTATATCATCGTCTAAATTCACACACTCACAGAGGTATAAAAAACTCATTGGTAATGACTGCAGTGTCCTCGATGTCCATAATCTTCACTGCAGCAGGAGTGTCCTGGTATGAGCCCTTATAAACTGTCCCATAGGATCCTTTTCCAATACGCCGTTTGTATTCCACAGTAATTGTAGACAGATCTACAAAACTAATGTTCTTCAGGCGGTCTAGAAGCAGAAGAACACAAAAAGTTTTACCTTTTACATTTTGTAGACGTAGAGAGCTTTATTTTCTTTCCCTATGTGCTATGTGCCCTTGGGAAATCCGGTTAATTGGCAGGGTGATAACTTGCAGCCCCTTGATTTCTTTTCTATCCATATCGTTTGTATAAGTGATGCAAGCAACAAGTCATGTCTAGATGGGCAGCCAAGTTATGTGTGCTATTTTGTCTTTGCATGGGCGCAGCTCTTCAGTTTGAGAGAAGATGGTTGATTAAGTAGGCTACTAGCTTATTTGCTAACTTTCAGCGTCAGTGTCAGCTAATGTTTTGACCTTGCTGGTATACTGTAAGTCAGTTAAAAAAGACATCAATTACGATTACGCATAGCTTTCGGCCTAGGTCTAGCCTACTTGATGACAGCTGAAATAAAATCTATTATCCAAATTGCTAGCACGATCTAATATAAATGTTTTTTGTTTGTTTGTTTTTTTAAATATATTTTTTGGGTGTTTTGCCTTTAATCGGATAGGACAGTATAGAGGTGGACAGGAAGCAAGTGGAGAGAGAGATGGGCTGGGATTGGGAAATTACCTTGGGTCGGACTCGAACCTGGGTCCCCGGTGTAATGGTATAACACTCTAGCCCACTGACCTACGGCGATCTAATACATTTCTAATGGATAACAATACGACCAATCAGATGGTGTCAGGTTTTCCCACCCTTGTCATTCAGTGTGGCAGTGTTACGATTGGGACAAAAAGTAGTTGGGCAGCAATTTGCCAGACATTATCTTAAACGGGACACATGTTGTTGATGCAGGAGACAGTCACAAGATGGACTCTAGAATTCTGCATGAAGCAGTAGATTCGTTGCTAATGAAATTCCACTTTTAAGGATGTGGGGGAAGATGTAGAGTTTGGTAGGCACTGATTACTGCCAAGGAAATAAGTTTTTTTTTCCCATGAAAAAATAAATGAATGAACATCTATGAAGAACTACATTGAAATTATAGTGAAAAAAAAATAAATGACTGGGTCTTTCAGAGAGATTGTGCATAGTCAAGATCTATCATGGGCATGAGGCATGAATCTGCCCTCTTTCATATGGAAATCTTAAATTTACAAATAGCCACTAAAACATGGGTGAATTAGAACAAAGCCTACAGTATAAGTGATGTCAAATAGCACAAAGCCATTGCAGTTCATTTGAGGTTGCCAGAGCAGGGCGTTGTTTAGGAAGAAAACCTATTTCAATACACATCTGAAATATGACGTGTTAATTAGGCTTGTAAAATATCTGAACCATTTATTTTGGTTCCCAGAATGCAAAAACATATTTATACAGAATTTCCTGGTTGTATTTTTCCATTAGTGATGGAATATTTGTACAGCACAGCTCTATTCTCGGTTCAAAAGAAACTGTTAACTTGAAAATATTGGTGCAGTTTGCATTTCCTGTATTGGTTTGAATTTATTTTTGCCTCTCCCTCCTCCATATGTTGTGTGTGTTTGAGTCTCACCTGCAGTGTCTCCACTCCCCTCTGCCGTCTCCCCTGTGCCGTACCCAGAGCTCTGAGTGGAGGCAGCCACTAGAGGGCGCTTTAAGGACCACAAGAGATCAGATAATCTGGAAAATAAAGAGCGCTCTCCAGATCTGCTCCCAAAGCCGGCATCAGGAAGGGGTTCTCTGACTGCAAATAAAAAGTAAAACACATTTAATGCAGCAATCATGGCCTTTTAAAAAACAGTTAAAAGTATGAATCTTTAAAAGTACAAAATAAGTAAAGACGTAACAAAATAAATAGATATATACTAACATTCTGGAGGAACACCTTTGCTTTCCTTCAACAGGAAAGGATTGCCTTTATTTCCAGCCACCATCTCTTCTATCTTCTCCAGCAGCTCTGTCACCTGACCACCATCACTCTTCTTATTGTCTACAACATGATACCTGTTCCCACATTTCTCTACAACCCACTGCAGAGCCTCTCCTCCACTCTCAATGTGCTGCTCAATGCTTGTGTTTCCCAGACAGTCCCCTCTGGTGAACAGCACTATAGTGTGATTCCAGACTCTCTCACCCAGAAGCTCCAGGTGTTCCTGCACTGCTCTTTTGTCTGTCTCTGTGAATAACCAAGTCGCATTAAGGACCAGGAGTAGAGCATGGGGTCCTGGAGGACACAGAGACACACTGAGGATAATCTCTTGTTTATCACGTTCAGGAGTTTGCTCTACAGTACGAGTATAAACCCATGCCGGTGCCTCCACTACAGTGATGCGTCTCCCTGCTGTTCTGCCTTCATTGCGCACACACTCATCTCTTCTTTTAGTATCAAACTCTTTTCTGCCCAGGATGGTGTTTCCTGATGAACTCTTCCCTTCCTGTCTGGCTCCCAGCAGCACAATCCCCATGTCTGAGATTTGGGGAACTCCACCTGGAAACAAATATACACATATATAAATAATTTATGTTTTCTAGCAATCTGTGTGAACACCTTTCACTGGTGTGTATGAAAGCGTTCTATAGTTGTGTGTGTACAAGGTTTCACTATTCATGCAAGAGAGGGGTAATAATGATAGCTATTTTTTACATTTGCTGCCCTCTAGCCGAGCGAAAATCATATAACAGTAAAAAGTAAAAAATGGTCTTGTGTCTCACTTTATCACAGCTTGGACAGACCAGAGAAATTAAAGCTTTAGGCCACACCAATTTGATAAGTTGGTTCTCGGAATTGCCGCTTGAAAAAAAACAAAATGAAATAAAAATAAAATTGAATTCGAACTCCCACGAACATAAAAAACACGGTGGCTGATGGCTATAATACTGAAGACTGCATGCATGCATTCACGTGACGTCGAAAACCAATCAAATCGCCCCTTTCACTTCAGCGAGAGACATGAAGAAACATGCCTGTGGAGGGGGATCCTGCTAGGCCAGTGTTCGCAAAGACTGTTTCAGCCTTTTATTTTCAATTATACTTAATGGTTATGAATGCTATTAAGCTATTGAACCCTATGAAATGTGTAACAATAATGTATTGTCCTCTCTATTTGAAGATCTCTTTTTCCACCACTAATTTACCTTCAGAGCATTTTATTTTATTTTATTTTTATTTTGCTCGCTCGCTCCATATTTTTCCTGAAAAAATCAGAGAACCAAGTAATTAAAATGGTGTGGCCTTACAGTACAAAGTAAAAAGTGGTCTTGTGTCTAACTTTATTCCAGCTTAGGCAGACCAGAGAAATGAAAGCTTAAGCAAACTTCTACCGGAAAGACTTGGTTTTACGCATCTTCTGTTTAGTCAGCATAAGGCAGGGGCACAGTCTGTGCCTCACTGCCATTTCAGTTGTTTATTTATTTTTTTAAATATGAATAAGCACCAATTTGATAAGTTGGTTGTCTGAATTACCACTTTAAAAAAAATGCAAAGTGAAATAAAAATAAAAAACAAAATCAAACTTCCACCAACAGAAAATCATTGCCGCAGGTGTTTCAAAACACTGACTTCAACAGAAGACTGCAAATTGTCGTGTAAAAACAAAACAAAAATATATTGTCTCTTTCCTTTAAGATTAATATGTGAAACATAAGATTGTACATGAACCATGCCGATGGAGGCGGATCCAAGAAAGGCAGTATTTGTGATGGGGACAGAAGTGCAAAGGGTGTGTGGAAATTGTTTGTTGAAAGATTGTTTGAATTGTTGAACATGTTTTGCTGTGTTTCCGCGGTCTCCATACACTTTAGATGAGAGCTGGTTCAACAGCAAACTGTTTCAGGTGTGAACAACAGTAACCAACAGCAGTGGTTACAGCACTGATTGTATGTGAGTGAGGCCTGATGGTATGCTAAGGGCCAGTTCACAACATTAGCTAATTTACAGTATGTGTAGAGGGGCTATGTTGGACATTCTCACAGTTTTGCTACAAATATACTCAAATACTACACACACATATACTCAAATATACTCTTGTGTAAACTTTTATATGTAATAAAACAGTTACAATTTCATTAAATCATGGATTAATTCCATTTATGGGAGATTTATTGTATTGTAATTGGAAAATCAGAGAGCATTGGTTTCCATCTCCGTCTAATGTAATGTTTGGGGCGCGTACGTGCGTGCGTGCGTGTGTATCTGTGTGTGTGTGTGTGTGTGTGTGTGCACGTGTGTGTATCTGTTGGACAAAAATCTATAACATTTTCTTACTTTATGATGAACTGTGTGTGTGTTTATGTGCGTGTGCTTTTGAATATGTGCGTGTGTGTACGTGTATGTGTGTGTGTGTGTGTGTGTGTGTGTGTGTGTGTGTCTCTCTCTCTCTCTCTCTCTCTCTCTCTCTCTCTCTGTGTGTGTTTGTGTGTGTGTGTGTGTGTGTGTTGGATGAAAAGCTGACCCATTCTCTCACCTGCTGATGATCTGAGTTTCTCTCTCTGCTTCTGCACCTTCATCTTCCTCTCCTCTGCTCTTCTCTCTTCTTCCTTCTTCTTCTCTTGGAGTTTGTTACAAACATGTCTGTCAAAATCAAAGCCATGGCCACCCTTTCCTGCCACCATCTCTTCTATCTTCTCCAGCAGCTCTGTCACCTGGCCACCATCACTCTTCTTATTGTCTACAACATGATACCTGTTCCCACATTTCTCTACAAGCCACTGCAGAGCCTCTCCTCCACTCTCAATGTGCTGCTCAATGCTTGTGTCTCCTAGACAGTCCCCATGGGTGAACAGCACTATAGTGTGACTCCAGACTCTCTCACCCAGAAGCTCCAGGTGTTCCTGCACTCCTCTTCTGTGTGTCTCTGTGAATGAGCTAGTCACCCTAATGACCAGGAGTAGAGCATGGGGTCCTGGAGGACACAGAGACACACTGAGGATAATCTCTCGTTTATCACGTTCAGGAGTTTGTGCTACAGTGAAGTTATAAAACCATCCTGGTGCCTCCACTAGAGTGATGTGTCTCCCTGCTGTTTCTCCTTCTCTCTTCACACACTCAGCTGTTCTCCCTACAGTATCAAACTCCTCTCTGCCCAGGATGGTGTTTCCTGATGAACTCTTCCCGATGTTCTGGTATCCCAGCAGCACAATCCTCATGTCTGAGATGCGTTTAACTCCACCTGGAAAGACATATGGCAATTGGGTATGAACAGCAATGAAGACCCTTTCAATAGTTTTGCTGTATACAGTAATTATTTTTTAAAAATTAGAAAAAAATCTTTTTTTATAAATTGTTTCTTTTATAAGTTGTATTGTGTAAAATAAATACTGCACATTTGGCAACAACTACATTACTTCAAATGCTAATGCCTGTGTGTGTGTGCGCATGTGTGTGTTAGCGTGTGTGTGTGTGTGTGCGTGTGTGTGTGTGTGTGTGTGTGTGTACTATATGTCTGTGTGAGTCATGAAAGTGAAAACCTGCAACCTTGTCTAACCGGCTGAGGGTGTGCAAGTGTGTGTGTGTGTGTTGTGTGTGAATCAATCTCTCAACTGCTGATTTGTCTGTGTGTGTGTGTGTGTGTGCACATGTGTGTGCGCTAAAAACAACAGTTGTTTTAATGGTTTGAATCAGCATAGTCATCTAGTTTTCTCTTCTGATTGGTTGTAGTGTTACACATCCTGAACAAATTCAACACAGAAAAAATGTCATGTTCACACTCTCTCTCTCTCTCTCTCTCTCTCTCTCTCTCTCTCTCACACACACACACACACACACACACACACACACACACACACACACACACACACACACACACACACTCAGATCAAAGTCAACATAGAAAAAACTTTGTGTTCTCACCTAGAAGCTTCCATACACACACACACACACACACACACACACACACACACACACACACACACACACACACACACAACACGTTCTCATCTAGAACCTGCCACTTCATTTAACTTCCAAATCTTCCAGAATCTGAGTCTCATTCACACTCCAATCAGTGCATTTGCAGCGGGACACTTTTATGGTCCGTTTTCAGACCAAAAACATGCTAACACATTAGACCATGCACACTACATGTGTGTTAGACACAGCAGCACAGCACAGCTCCCACTCTGTCCATTTTATATTGTGTGTGTGTGTGTGTGTGTGTGTGTGTGTGTGTGTGTGTGTGTGTGTGTGTGTGTGTGTGTGTGTGTGTGTGTGTTATGCATGTCACACACTGTATTACACAGTCTCCAGTCCATAGACTTTAGATGAGAGCTGGTTGACACAGGTAACTGTTTCAGGAGTGAACATAGATGCACACGTACCCTGAACTGAACCAACAGCAGTGGTTGCAGACTGGGAATGCACTGATTGAATGTGAATGAGGCCTGATGGTAGAATAAGTGACAGTTCACAGCAGTAGCAAATATATGTGTAGAGGGGCTTAGCTATGTTTATGAACATTTTCACAGTTTTGCCACAAATATACTCAAATAATAATGTAAGAAAACAGTTACAATTACATTACTGTATATCATGTATAATTACATATGAGAGATTACTGTATTATAATTGGAAACTCAGAAAGTATTAATTCCCATCTCCATCTAATCTAATGTTAGGGGCCAAACTGAGAAAACTTGTGTCATTCATTCAAGTATTGTCAGCTGTGGTGAGGATGAATAAAATGGTTATTAGTGTAAAACATGCACATACTGTACAAATCACCCTTTATCAATGAAAACTGAATAAACATGGGAGAGTGGCATGCCATTGTATCAGGGTTTAAGATCACACAGCAGGCTACTCGGTTAGATATATGAGTTCATTGCCAAATATGCTGTTACATCTGATAAAACAGTAACAATTTCACAAAATCAGTGATTTATAACGTTTATGAGAGAGTATTGTAATAAGTCTTTTCAATGTTCTCACCAATGTAATAATTTCCTGTCAACATAATAATTATTCCATTGGTGGGAAATGATTCCTTTGGCAGGATTATTAAGTTTAAAAACTGTATAATTTTATTATGTTGGTGGTTCATTACATTGGTGGGAAGTTATTACATTGGTGGATAATAACTTCATAGGAGAGGCATAGGAGAGAAAATGAATGTGAATGTGAATGTGAAATGAACATATGAACTGTAAAGTGTTAATTTACATGTCCAGTGCTGGAATTAAAAACTCTGAACTATTCTCTCACCTACTGATGATGTTGCAGTGTATTTATGTTTCCTAGCAACGCCAGAAGCTGTTTTGATTGGATTATACTCATCCAATCCCGTGTTCCCTTTTTCATATCCCGCCCCCTTTCTACAGCTCTGACACACCATATATGTCCACAAAGTAAGAACCAGGGCCAGGTGGCAAAAGATCATCCCAGAAGCCTTTTCCACAAAGGACCCATATCCATATGTACCCACTAACACTAACCTCACTTTCTCACTTACCCCAGTAACATCTACCCTACTAACCATGAAGGTGTGGACTAACTTTTGTTCTGCTTTATTCTAGCTACTGACACCTACTGGAAAGTCTGTCTTGCTTTCAGCTGCTCTTGACTGCTGATGAGCTCTCATTGGAACACTCATCTCCTTACTCAAATGGAGACTTCATTGGCACCTCACTGGATAATTACTAGCTTTGTTCCCTAAGGATCATAATTCATCATTTAGCGTGTGTGTGTGTGTGTGTGTGTGTGTGTGTGTGTGTGTGTGTGTGTGTGTGTGTGTGTGTGTGTGTGTGTGTGTGTGTGTGTGTGTGTGTGTGCATGCATGCATGCAAGTAATGGACAAAAAGCTGTAACTTTGATTGATTTGATTTGATGATTTTAATGTGTGTGTGTGAGAGAGAGTGAGTGTGTGTGTTTTGGACAAAACATTCTCTTACCTGATGATCTGTGTGTGTGTGTGTGTGTGTGTGTGTGTGTGTGTGGTGTCAGTGTTTGTGTGTGTGTGTGTGTGAGTGTGTGTTGTATGGGACAAAAAGCTGTAACATTATCTTACCTAATGATCTGTGTGTGTGTGTGTGTGTGTGTGTGTGTGTGTGTGTGTGTGTGTGTGTGTGTGTGTTGGATGAAAAGCTGACCCATTCTCTCACCTGCTGATGATCTGAGAGTCTCTCTCTGCTTCTGCACCTTCATCTTCCTCTCCTCTGCTCTTCTCTCTCTTCTTCCTTCTTCTTCTCTTGGAGTTTGTTACAAACATGTCTGTCAAAACCAAAGCCATGGCCACCCTTTCCTGCCACCATCTCTTCTATCTTCTCCAGCAGCTCTGTCACCTGGCCACCATCACTCTTCTTATTGTCTACAACATGATACCTGTTCCCACATTTCTCTACAACCCACTGCAGAGCCTCTCCTCCACTCTCAATGTGCTGCTCAATGCTTGTGTCTCCCAGCCAGTCCCCAAAGGTGAACAGCACTATAGTGTGACTCCAGACTCTCTCACCCAGAAGCTCCAGGTGTTCCTGCACTCCTCTTCTGAATGTTTCTGTGAATGAGTCAATCACCCTAATGACCAGGAGTAGAGCATGGGGTCCTGGAGGACACAGAGACACACTGAGGATAATCTCTCGTTTATCACGCTCATGAGTTTCCTCTACAGTGAAGTTATAAAACCATCCTGGTGCCTCCACTAGAGTGATGTGTCTCCCTGCTGTTTCTCCTTCTCTCTTCACACACTCAGCTGTTCTCCCTACAGTATCAAACTCCTTTCTGCCCAGGATGGTGTTTCCTGATGAACTCCTCCCTCCAGTTATGTATCCCAGCAGCACAATCCTCATGTCTGAAATTTGTGGAACTCCACCTGGAAACAAATATCATTGCAATCTGTTAAGCACATTACATGTCACTGATGCACCCGAGTAGAGTCTCAATGTCTGAATTCAATCACACACACCAGTACCAAACTCTGCCACAACCACCCGTTGATTATGATTGAAATCTATTTTGTCACATCCGGTCATTAATATCCATTGGTGATGCCACAGGCTAATATACTAGATTTGCGCTACAGGCAAATAAAATGGTTGAATTTGAAAGTGCTCTTGTAATGCTGTTGTTTGTGTTCAGAGGCCTTTAAAGTGATTCTGAATACTTCAGAATTTTTAACAGATTTTATAAGACACAGTATTCATACTGTATTTACAATGGTTTGTCCCTTTCTGCCTCCCTTCCTTTTCTATTGTGTGTGCGTGTGCGTATGTGTGTGTGTGTGTGTGTGTGTGTGTGTGTGTGTGTGTGTGTGTGTGTGTGTGTCACCTGCTGCTGATGTGTGATTCTCTCTCTGCTTCTTCATCTTCCTCTCTGCTCTCCTCTCTTAAAGTTCTCTGTTTAAACTGTAGGGCTGATTCATAGCAACAAGCAGCAGCAGCTTCTGAATAAACACAAACAGGAATACATTTCCTCAGAATAATTTTACACTTTAAACATGAACTATTAAATGCAGCAAAACTGCCCTTTTCCTTTATGGTCAGAATATTTCCTTCATCCTGCTCTATGCTTTCAAGTGTGAAATTCTAAACACCCAGTCAGCCTTTCTTCCACTGTAGTTAACATCAGTCAGTAATTATATTTCATTTGTATCAAATGTGACATAAGAGTGACATGAGCAGAAGCATGACATGACGTGTACCATGAACACTTCACTGTTGGAATTAAATGCCTCTAGTTGCTCTAATCACCCCTGCAACACTGTCAACTTTACAAGAAAACTGCCTGATATTCAATGATATTATTTTCCATGACACGTCATGCTAAGTTTGTTCTAAATTTAATTTTAAACATATCTGGTGATACTCTCGCAGTTTACTCAATCATTGCATATTTGAGCAGGGCAGCTCAACATATGTCTTTCACATTTGTCTGTATATTTACTGCATTAGCCTGGCATGAGCTAACAGAAGTGACCCAAGTGACCCAAAGCGCTTTACGGTGGAAGGGGGACCTCACTAACCACTACCAATGTGTAGCACCCACCTAGGTGATGCACGGCAGCCATTATGTAATAAGTAGCCTAAACACAGGGGCAGATATGGACCATGTAAGTGAGTGACTTGGAGCACAAACTTGATAATACAGGATGATCTGAAACAGTAAGAGTTTCATCTCTCAGCTCATTCTGATTCTGTCCCCTCAGATTGTTACGATTTTTTTCAGATTATATGTAGTTGATGCATCACATTTTAAAATGCTATTGTTCTATTTTGTAAGATCTCAGTCAAATAGGTGTGTCAGCTTCTATTCTATTTCATTGATTAAAATAAATATATCTTATTGTCTTTTACCCTTACATGGGACATGTTTTACCTGCAAAAATGGTAGGATAAATTGCGCCAAGAGATTGTAATAATAATATTACTGATTCTCTGACTAAATTTTGAAATAATTGATTCCCAAATTATGAAATAACTGATTACCATGAGTATATTGGGAAAGAATTGATTCCAGAAAGATGTAGTCAAATGAATTGTTCCTTAGAAACTCAGGGTGGCACAGATTCCCCACTGGTGTACATCACCCCACTGTGGTTTGTGTCTATTAGCTTACGAATGCAGGTTTGATTTTATTTAATTAATTTGTTTACCTAATTTTTCTCAGTCCTTCCCTTTTTCACTGAGAGGAGTGTTTCTAAAAACACTTGATTACATGTATGGTTTAATACAAGAATAAAAAGGGATCATCTTTTCTTTGCTTTTAATTGTCTACTGTTCTCCCCTATCACCAACATCACATGACACATATGAGGGGACCCTGACCAGACAGCAGTTATGGTAGTATGGAATTTGTTTTGCCTTTTGTTTCAGGAAACTAATAATATGCCTATCAAGAAAACTTAGCCTGCACAAAACACCCTAATGGAAACAAACACTTATAGTAATAGCATTAGGCTAAATGAACCTATTGGGCCTGTTGGATCACACACTGACACGCAACATGGACGTAAGCTAGGCCTATACTGTGATAGGAACAAACTTCACTACACAGTAGCCAGTAAGCCATTAACCTAAGTAACCATGACCAACTGACTGATTGTTTTAAATCATTTTAACATGTAGGATGTGAATCAACCAACTTACCTTAACCTTTGGTCCACGTGAACAATTCGCTCAACCCGTGTTGTTGCAACCATGTTGATAATGTTATCAGCCTTCAAGATGTCTAGAAGAATGCCATATTAACATGACCTCCACTACCCACTAGAAATATAAAACATTACACAGCTAAAATATCATTGTTAAACTTATAAAAATCCTTTAAAAACTCCAGAGCTAAATCTGAACATGGATGAAGAAGTCCACAGTGCAAACAGGGAGTGTCATTGATAAGACTTTTGCTCTGAACTTTAGACTCCATAGTTAATACTTGGTGATGTATTTGTACAGTAGAGTCTGAAGACTTTGATTGCTACTGATCGGCATAGAGACAAAGTTTTATGGCTTGACTGTAAGTTAGTAGCTTTGATTCTTTGATTTTTACACTACAGATGCTAAAACACACCTTTCAGTGTGTTGTGTTGAACACACTGAGGAAGAACACACTGAAGAAGGCATAACGCCGAAACGCGTCTGTGTGAATAAAAGGTGTATATGCATAGTGCGGCCTCCTTTCCTGACTCTTATCTGTGGTCTGGTCCATAGACATTGTAAACTATACTACGTGTTTGTCGTTAGTCTGGCCCATAGAGAGAATAAATATGATGCATTGTCAAATTACATTAACTTGTATTTCTAGGTCTGACATAGAATACATTCAAAAATATACATAAACTATAATGAATTGCAATTTATTTAAATTGAATTTGCAATGTATTTGGCCATTTTATAAGGTATCTTTTTCATAATACTGATTTAGTGTATGTGGTGTAAAATCTATGTTTCCACATTATCATCTTGGCATTCATAGCATACAGTAAGTTCTTGCTGCCTAAACACACACTTTATTCATTAGGACATGGTGTTGTGTGTGTCAGTGGCAATTTACATGTAAGTCTGCCCCCTGCTGGCTGAATGACAATAAACATGAGTTTTTTTGTCTAATTAAAAGAATGCAGTGACATGCATACATCATGGTATAGTTCTGTTAGGTATTTATTCAGTCATTGGCAGAGTAAAAGTGCAGCTAAAATAAAACATTGTACAACACTGTAAAGGGCAGTGGTCAGTGTAAAGGTATAATATATATTCTTTTCCCCTGAACAGCTCATTCCCCCGCGGCCAATATTGTGGATAAACTAGCTTTATTATTGATTATATATCTCGTTATATCTCGTTTCATGAGAGAAATCACGAAGAAGACAGATATCAAAACCAGACATTGACACATAACAAACTTTAATTTATCTATTTAATTTTTTGATTTAAAAAAATTGTTAGTCAAGAAAGGTGGCAGAGCTGGTAGAGCCAACGTCAGAGGTTCCGGAGCGCGCTCCGGCCTTGCTCCCCCTCAAATTAAGCCCTGTCTGTGACATTTAAAAACACCTGCAAGGCCTCTGATTGGACAGAAGGGATGATTGGATATCAGCTATGATTGGTTAGTTGAAAGAAGGAACAAATACTGAGTTTTCCTGTAGAACTTTCGCCTCAGTTCTCATTTCCCTGTGACTGAATCATTATCGCTTGGTCACTAGGTCAACTTTTGTCTTCAACAATACCACCAAATCTTTGGCATTCTTGCGAGAATTGGGTTTATGTTCAATCAATGGTTTCACAACGTCATTGAAGTTAGGCTGTAGTTTATCCAGAGCATGAGGTTTCTGGCATTTATGAAGAAGATGTCGTATTTCTCGTGAATTAGCGGTTGTCCAGGGTTCAGAATCTGTGAACATCTCCAGCAGAGTGATGCCAAGAGACCACATGTCTGACATGAAGCTGCCCTTCTCACACTCAACTAGACACTCTGGGGCCATGTAGGGAGGACTTCCTCCAACCACACATCCAGTCGTCGCTGTTATAGTTGCCTTGCAGTCAGCCAAGCCCCAGTCAGTGAGATAGGCCTTTATGTTGTCTGCTGCAACCTTAGAACAGATAAAACAATGATGAAGCTCATTTCAATAGCAGTATTTTGTAAATTTGATATTACACTTGAAATGATTGCATGATTAAAGCAGAAAATGATCCTCTAACTGAATATTTTTTGTGGGAGCAGATTTTTTTCTAAATTGAAGCACACACATTCCTTGTAAAAAGTAAAGTCGACTGGTTTTAATGTGTCTAATCTGCCTACTAACAAGTTAGCAAGATTAGATTATGAACAGTAGGCTACTCATGAATGCATGTTAACATTAACATGCACATACAAATTCCTAAATGTTGCAGTTGTGATTTTTTCTAGAACTATACCTGACACCAATTGGTTTGTTGCCTATAGATACAGACGGCAAGTCCGGTTAACACCCTCAAAATGTGTGGGTGGAGTCAGCGTGGGGGATAACAGAGGCCAAATTAACATTATGGTGAATGGACAAGGTAACAATGGTAGATCGCTTAGTAAAATTGAACAAAGTCCATATTATATGTTCTGTCCAATTATGACCTGTTTGCCTGCTTGGGTTTAAACTAAAATAAATTTTCCATGACTTTATTATTCCAGTAACACTGACAGAAATGTCATGACCTGTCTCTGCTCCTGTCATAAATGAAGCAACTTTCAATCACAAGTCAGATTAGCTCCGTTTAACAAGCTAAAGTTAGCTACATTTACTGTGGTGATGAATGAAGTTGGCTAGTTAGCAAGCTAATGAAGCTAACAAGCATCAACTAATTTGTCCTCAGTATCATGTTTGGAGGGGTGTCAAGTTCAGAATTCACATCTGACCATTTGAACATCATTACTACCTTAAGGCATTGCCCTCAAAAATGTCTCAAGCTCCTTGTGGATGGTGCTCTGTGTAACTTCTAGCTTAGCATCTCATTGACTTCCACACTGATTTCAGCTTTGTTTTCCCCCAGAGGGGTCACGAGGAGCTGATTTTGGGGGCGTGCTCAGACTTGCCGTCTGTATCTATACCGTTCGTATAAAACTTCCTCCCCAATCTTGCATGTCATGCACTGATGTCTGATATTTTAATGTGCCAATCTCTGAGCCGATGTGCTACTTAAATTAGCTACCAGTTTCGCTTAAAATTGAAAGAGCCTGCGACAACCTCATACATTGTTTTCAGTTACCTCTGAATGCCATACCTGTTTACGTACAAGTAAAAACAGGTGACTTAATTAATTGAAGCCATCAGCATATCATTACCATAACTGTAAATATCACAATGGGTTGGTAAGATATGCTTGAAAATTGCAACTCTTCTTTTCAAAATTATTAAATTGATCTACAGTATGTACTTGCTCACATAGCGGTAAAGTGGATCAGTGCTGCGCTCACACAGACTGCCCAAGAGATTCCAGTATCCTATAAGAATAGTTTGCACTTTTATTTATGCAAATTACAGGCATAAGAGCCATCAAGAATTAATAACAACGTCAAAACAAAAATGACAGTGCATTCAGTTCATTTATTTTCCCCTTTCATGCGAGTTCATTTCTGATGAGAGGCAATTGATGGATTTCCGTCAAAGACAGAAAACTTTAAACCATTTGGTAAAAAAGATCCTACTGTACATACTTCACCTTTGACCTAGCGTAAATTTGGATCAATGCAGATTAGATGGAACTACTAACACTGGATGTACTTTACTTGTACAATGTATAATCTCAGTCACTATCTCTAAATTTACTGTATTGTTTCCATAAGACCCCATACAGTACTAACCATTATATTTGCTGGCTTCAGATCGTTGTGGATGATTCGATTGCTGTGTATGTAATCAACAGCCGTGGCGATATCTAAAGCTACAAGCAGCTTATCCTTGAGCTGCAACTGAAAGTATATTAAAAAAAACATTTATGGTTAAACACAGATGTTAAACATTTAATGGATTATACTAATTACTACAGTCAACATCTAGCAGGGGTGTCAAACTCGTTTTGAAGGGCACAAAGCATTGGGATTTTCCTCGGAAAGTCATCTTGCCAAGTCTACATGTGTGACCACAAACTAGGGTGAAACAAAATGCACATACTCATGCTTCTGACCATCACCAACATAGTCCCAATGCACCACCACTTAACTTTGTATTCCTTTCCTGTAAGCAGTTGCATGTTGCACTACATAGAGAGCTGCCAGGATTGTTGCGGAAATGTGACACAATCCATTTCTTGCAATGCTATAACTATTTTGCAATAGGCCACATAGCAAAAATTCCTTACAAGCTTACTGAATCAAGCCGCATGAAATTATGTAAAGGGTGGCCCCCGGCCCTATGTCTGACACCCCTGATCTATAGAAAACATCATCCTTCACCTTGATGGGAGTAGATTTATAAAGAATCTCCTGCAGGTTGGATCCATTGATGTATTCATTAGCAATGAGAATCTCAGTCTCACTTTTGGCTACAGCCAGCATCCGCACAATGTTGGGGTGAGACAATCTCCTGGAAAATATTTAATTTGAGCTTTACATTGATGCTGTGATGCTGACTGTGCTGAAGTGATGTGTATAATGAAATACTGTGCAACAACAACAACAACAACAATAATAATATAAACTGTAATCGTAAATACATCTAGATGGATATATCATCGTCTAAATTCACACACTCACAGAGGTATAAAAAACTCATTAGTGATGACTGCAGTGTCCTCGATGTCCATAATCTTCACTGCAGCAGGAGTGTCCTGGTATGAGCCCTTATAAACTGTTCCATAGGATCCTTTTCCAATACGCCGTTTGTATTCCACAGTAATTGTAGACAGATCTACAAAACTAATGTTCTTCAGGCGGTCTAGAAGCAGGAGAACACAAAAAGTTTTACCTTTTACATTTTGTAGACGTAGAGAGCTTTATTTTCTTTCCCTATGTGCTATGTGCCCTTGGGAAATCCGGTTAATTGGCAGGGTGATAACTTGCAGCCCCTTGATTTCTTTTCTATCCATATCGTTTGTATAAGTGATGCAAGTAACAAGTCATGTCTAGATGGGCAGCCGAGTTACATGCGCTGTCTTGTTATTGCCTGGGCGCAGGACTTCAGTTTGACCGGATATGGTTGATGAAGTAGGAAGTCAGTTAAAAAAGACATCAATTACGATTACGCATAGCTTTCGGCCTAGGTCTAGCCTACTTGATGACAGCTGAAATAAAATCTGTTATCCAAATTGCTAGCGCGATCTAATGTAATTGGTTTTTTTGTTTGTTTGTTTTTTAAATATATTTTTGGGGTGTTTTGCCTTTAATCGGATAGGAGAGTATAGAGGTGGACAGGAAACAAGTGGGAGAGAGAGATGGGGTGGGATTGGGAAATGACCTTGGGTCGGACTCGAACCCGGGTCACTGGAGTAATGGTATGCACTCTAGCCCACTGAGCCACGGCGATCTAATACATTTCTAATGGATAACAATACGACCAATCAGATGGTGTCAGGTTTTCCCACCCTTGTCATTCAGTGTGGCAATGTTACGATTGGGACAAAAAGTAGTTGGGCAGCAATTTGCCAGACATTATCTTAAACGGGACACATGTTGTTGATGCAGGAGACAGTCACAAGATGGACTCTAGAATTCTGCATGAAGCAGTAGATTCGTTGCTAATGAAATTCCACTTTTAAGGATGTGGGGGAAGATGTAGAGTTTGGTAGGCACTGATTACAGCCAAGGAAATAAGTTTTTTTTTTCTCATGAAAAAATAAATGAATGAACATCTATGAAGAACTACATTGAAATTATAGTGAAAAAAAAATAAATGACTGGGTCTTTCAGAGAGATTGTGCATAGTCAAGATCTATCATGGGCATGAGGCATGAATCTGCCCTCTTTCATATGGAAATCTTAAATTTACAAATAGCCACTAAAACATGGGTGAATTAGAACAAAGCCTACAGTATAAGTGATGTCAAATAGCACAAAGCCATTGCAGTTCATTTGAGGTTGCCAGAGCAGGGCGTTGTTTAGGAAGAAAACCTATTTCAATACACATCTGAAATATGACGTGTTAATTAGGCTTGTAAAATATCTGAACCATTTATTTTGGTTCCCAAAATGCAAAAACATATTTATACAGAATTTCCTGGTTGTATTTTTCCATTAGTGATGGAATATTTGTACAGCACAGCTCTATTCTCGGTTCAAAAGAAACTGTTAACTTGAAAATATTGGTGCAGTTTGCATTTCCTGTATTGGTTTGAATTTATTTTTGACTCTCCCTCCTCCATGCGTTGTGTGTGTTTGAGTCTCACCTGCAGTGTCTCCACTCCCCTCTGCCGTCTCCCCTGTGCCGTACCCAGAGCTCTGAGTGGAGGCAGCCACTAGAGGGCGCTTTAAGGGCCACAAGAGATCAGATAATCTGGAGAATACAGAGCGCTGCCCAGATCTGCTCCCTGAGCCGCCATCAGGGAGGGGTTCTCTGACTGAAGATAAAATACATACAAACACACAATTTACACAACACATTTAATTCTGCAATTGATGAACATTTTAAATGTGTTTCATTTTAAAATACCGATTTACAAATGCTTTGTACATTGTCTTTAGGCCTACATGTAAAATAAAGAAAATACTAACAATTTGGAGCATCTTTACTTTAATGCTGCAAACACTGATCATTTGTTTGAAATACAATTAAACGTGTCTTTTAAAGTAAATGAAATATATACTAACATTGTGGAGGGAAATCTTTACTTTGCTTCAACAGGAAAGGGCAGCCCTTATTTCCTGCCACCATCTCTTCTATCTTCTCCAGCAGCTCTGTCACCTGGCCACCATCACTCTTCTCATTGTCTACAACATGATACCTGTTCCCACATTTCTCTACAACCCACTGCAGAGCCTCTCCTCCACTCTCAATGTGCTGCTCAATGCTTGTGTTTCCCAGATAGTCCCCTTTGGTGAACAGCACTATAGTGTGACTCCAGACTCTCTCACCCAGAAGCTCCAGGTGTTGCTGCACTGCTCTTTTGTCTGTCGCTGTGAATGACCATCTTGCATTAATGGCCAGGAGTAGAGCATGGGGTCCTGGAGGACACAGAGACACACTGCGGATAATCTCTCGTTTATCACGTTCAGGAGTTTGCTCTACAGTACGAGTATAAATCCATCCTGGTGTGTCGACTACAGTGATGCGTCTCCCTGCTGTTTCTCCTTCATTGCTCACACACTCATCTCTTCTTTCAGTATCAAACTCTTTTCTACCCAGGATGGTGTTTCCTGATGAACTCTTCCCTTCCTGTCTGGCTCCCAGCACCACTATCCTCATGTCTGAGATTTGGGGAACTCCACCTGGAAACAAATATAAAAAAGGATGTTTTCTAGCAATATGTGTGAACACCTTTCACTGCAGGGCCGGTTCTAGCTTTTTTCCCCCCTAGGCCAGAGATGGGTTTTGACCACCCCCCCCCTTTCTAAAAATATAAGTGGAAAACTGAAGAGAAAAAAGTGAGAAATGTATTGTGATGCCCCCTGATATTTGGCGCCCTAGGCGACTGCCTCATTTGTCTATGCCTAGAACCGGCCTTGTTTCACTGGTGTGTAAGAAAGCATTTTAGTTGTGTGTGTACAAGGTTTCACTATTCATACATTTCACATTTGCTCCTCTCTAGCCAAGCTGAAATCAAATAACAGTAAATAGTAAAAAGTGGTCATGTGTCTCGCTTTATTACAGCTTAGACAGACCACAGAAATTAAAGCTTTGGCACTTTAGCAAACTTTTACCAGACAGACTCGGTTTCACACATCTTGTTTTAGTAAGCATAAGGCCAGGACACAGTCTGAGCTTCGCTATCATGTCAGTTTGAGGGTGAATTTTTATATATTTATCCCCCCAGCACATGACCTTTAATAGACGTTAATATTTGGGCTAAATCCCGTCGGCCAGTCGTGGCCATCATTTGAACCAAATACAGACGTCTATTTCAGACCACATTTCAACCAACCACATAAAAATGTCTACTGGACATCCATTTCAGACCACATTTCAACCAACCCAATAAAGAGGTGTACTAGATGTGAAATTCAGACCACATTTCAACCAACCAAATAAAGACGTTTACTGGATGTCCATTTCAGACCGCATTTCAACCAATCTAATAAAGACGTCTATTAGATGTCCATTTTAGACAACTTATCAACCAACCAAATAAAAGTGTCTACTGGAGGTCAATTTCAGACCACCTTTCAACCAACCACATAAAGATATCTACTGGACATCCCTATCAGACCACATTTCAACCAACCACATAAAGATGTCTACTGGATGTCCATTGCAGACCACCTATCAACCAACCAAATATAGACGTTAGCTGGACATCCATTTCCGACCACATTTCAACCAACCAAATAAAGACGTCTACTACACGTCCATTTCAGACCACCTATCAACCAACCAAACCAAAGATGTCTTCTGGAGGTCAATTTTAGACCACATTTCAACCAACCAAATAAAGATGTCTACTGGATGTCAATTTCAGACTTCATTTCAACCAACCAAATAAAAATGTCTACTGGACATCCATTTCAGACCACTTATTATGTAGCCAATTGTTTCAGGATCCTTTTACCCCCATTCATAGTCTAAGTCCTTGTATACACTCCTGTATAGTAGGTGGCGGTATATGCACCAAAGATATGTGATCTGCCAATAAATCAGAGAAGAAGAATTGGCTTTATAATGCACAATTCCAGTTTTGGCTTGTTTGGTTGACGGACTGCAACATTCTCACTCACTTGACTGACAAACACAAACATGGCCAAAAATTACAAAGGTAAGTCGTTAGATTGAAATGCTACATCAGGCTAAATTGAAATGCTACATTGTACTAATAGTTACTTAGCATTAACTTGACTTAGCAATGAACAATGAGGTGGCTAACATTAACGGTTTACTTGTATTGTTTGATCAACTATGATTTACTAGTCCAGATGATACTGTACTGTATGTGACAAAATATAGGTGAAATGTTCACTTTTTCATAAAAGCGTGAAATTTGGTACACTTGAACAGTTTAGTGCCCTGAACAATTTCAGAAATGGAGCCATTGCAAAATATTTTTAAGCATATCTCTTGAACAGAACAAGGAAATGCAGAAAATGTGATGGCTATACCTATCCAGCATGATAACTTGACCATTTTAGTTTTGAAAAGAACCTGTGTGTTTTTTTGTTTTTTGGGCAACATTGCCACTGCAGTGTTATAAATGGCACCCCTAATCAAATGAAAATGGTTTCCTTGTCATTCCAGATGCTGTGAAGGAGTGGAGCGACACAACCACGGACCAAACTTTTGACGACTTGACCAGACGATTTGAAACATGCCCCAGACCGGTGGTGGAGACTACAACAAGCAATAAAATAAATGTAAATATGTATACATATTTTAATATGTATACATATGTATACATATGTATACATATGTATACATATTTAATATGTATACACATATTTTAATATGTAAAATGTAGTTTTGTAAATATTCATTTACAAAACTGTGTTCATGATGAAAAATAAAATAATTTATCTAATTTTTCGTTTTAATTATTCATTTATAAGAGCCTTTCTATTTTTGTCTAATAGATTATCATCTTATAGATGATGAGTTTGTAAAATAAAAAATTGAAAATACACAATGCACATTTTTAAAAGCCTATAAAAGGATAAGATAGGCTTATAAACTAATAAAAAATTGCAACATGACAATGTAATATAAGTTAAGACGTTTTTTCAACAACCAGAGAAAGACGCTTAACGGATGTGGTTTCAACCAAATATAGATGCTGAAAGTACTGCTTTTAAAGCACGTCTTTTCAACGACCAGAAAAAGACGCTGTATAAACGTGACTTCAACCAAATATAGATGCTGAAAAGACCTCTTTTAAGTCACATCTTTTCAAAGACCAGAAAAAGGCGTTGAACAGGCGTCTCAACCAAATATAGATGTTGATAAGACGGCTTTTATAGGACGTCTTTTCAATGACCAGAAAATTACGTTGGACAGACGTGGTTTCAACAAAACAGATTTTGAAAAGACCACTTTAATAAGATGTCTTTTCAACGACCTGCAAAGGCTGTCTTTTCAACGACCAGCAAATGACGATGGACAAGTGTAGCTTAAACCAAATGTAGACACTGAAATTGAAAAGACAGCTTTCAAAGGACATATTTTCAATGATCAGCAAATGACGTTGGACAAACGTGGCTTCAACCAAATGTTAACGCTGAAAAGACGGCTTTCAAAGGGACGTCTTTTCAATAACCAGCAAATGACGTTGGACAAACGTGGCTTCAACCAAATGTAGACACTGAAAAGATGGCTTTTAAAGGGACATCTTTTCAATGACCAGCAAAAGACGTTGGAAAAACGTGGCTTCAACCAAATGTAGATGCTGAAAAGACGACTTTCAAAGGGACATCTTTTCAATGACCAGCAAAAGATGTTGGACAAACGTGGCTTCAACCAAATATAGAGGCTGAAGAGACGGCTTTCAAGGAACGTCTTTTCAACTAACCGAAAAAGCCACTGGACAGACGTGGCTTCAACCAAATGCAGATGCTGAAAAGTCGGCTTTTGAGGGACATCTTTTAAACAAGCAAAATGGAATGTTGTATAGATGACATGAGAAGACGTCTTTTAAACGACCAGAAAAAGATGTCATATAAACTTTCAATTTTCAACCAAAATGGAACATTGATTAGAAGACAAGAAAATGCGTCTTTTCAACTACCAGAAAAGCCGGTCAAAAGTCTTTCACTTTTCAATCAAAATGGAATGTTATTTAGATGTAATGAAAAGACGCCTTTTCAATGTCTTTTCAACCACATTTTGCTGGGGGGGATATATATTTTTATATATATGGGCAATTCCACGAAAAAGTAAACCACACCTTAAAACTTTAAGTCTCACCTACATGGACATACAAATTCTTTCAGAAAACTTCCAATACAAAAAAGTTTGTTTGTTAAAATTTTTACCCTATTCAGCTATAATGTAAGTCTATGGAGGGGCTTATAATGGGCATAAGTGGGTGATAACACACACAAAGCTGCAATGCTATCAGTTATTTTTCATTGTTATATTACTATTTCTGTCGTTACAGGTCCATAACGTCACATCCATAACGCCATTTCTCCCAATGAAAACCAACTTTTTTACATTTACATTTGAAATTAAGTCTTTCTCTGTCTTTACTGAGGTGTCCTACGGAAGAGCATTAGGGTCAGTAGGAGATATATATTTTGCTAATCTCTGAGAAATAAACTCAGAATTTTCGAGTAAAAAGTCGGAATTTTCGAGAAATAAAGTCAAAAGTTCTGAGAAAAAAGTCGAAAATTTAAAAGTCGAAACTTTCGAGAAATAAAGTCGAAAGTTTTGAGATACAAAGTCGAAAGTTTTGAGATACAAAGTCGAAAGTTTTGAGATTCAAAGTCAAAATTTTCGAGAAAAAAAGTCAGAAATATGTAGAAGGCGGGCGGAAGTGATATTTGCCGGTGGTCAGTGGACATGAATGAGATCAGTGAGAGGCTGGGAGAGGGTGACACCCGCTTCAGATGCGTCCCTGCCTTGTTATGATGCAGCTGGACAAAGTGAGAGTTTAGCCCCACACCAAGCACAAACATCGAATCCCTTGGCCAATGTTAGTGGTGGTAACAATATTTCAGGGGGTCGGATTGTTCATCGTGAAGTTAGGAGGCAAGTTAGTAGTGTGGGGAATGCCGGAGTTTATATGGGAGCACAGTGTTTTTATCGCGCTAGCCAGCTAGCTTCTATGCCTTCTGACCGTGCCTCTCCACAATCCGACAGTAACGTGGAGGCTGGAGGTTTTGACTAATGCCACTGGGGATGTTACGAGGTCATAGTGTTCATAGGAGAGTTAGGGTACAACATAGGCAGGGTGGGGAGTCGCAATGATAATGACAGTGTGCGAATTCTCTCCACTTTGCGTGCGCGCAAGGCGGACCTCGCCATGCAGCGCGCAACAGGGTCAAAGGCGCTGTGCCACGGCATGTTTAGTTCAAGATAATGGAAATGCCGGCTTTGAGTACTTGGCAAATGAGGGTCAGTAGCCTTCCGTTTGATCAGCCAATTGGTTATCTGGGGGAAAGACAACTCGATGCACTTGATATAATACGAGGCAATGACTTTAGCGTCATTGCTGGTGGTATACACCTCCACCCACAACACATGCCCTGCATCTGTCCGTTCCCACTCAGTTCCTCCTGCATGAAGGCTATCACATTGTCGATGTCCGACTGATTTCGCCTCCTGCACAGTCCAAGTTCACGACACCGCCTCTACAGTGTCCGGATAGAAATCACAATACTGTGATTCTGTGCTAAGACGTCAAGGATCTCTCTGTTATTAAATCCAACCTCAAAATAACATTTGATTAACTCCTCCATTTCAGCAGCACCAGGCCTTGCAGACGAAGTCTAACAGCTCTGAATGACCTACTTCCGGGTAGACTAAATTTGTGACTTTTTTCTCAAAACTTTTGAGTTTTTTCTCGAATATTTCGACTTTATTTCTCAAAACTTTCGACTTTATTTCTCAAAACTTTCGACTTTATTTCTCGAAAGTTTCGACTTTTAAATTTTCGACTTTATTTCTCAAAACTTTCGACTTTATTTCTCGAAAATTTCGACTTTTTTCTCGAAAATTCTGAGTTTCTTTCTCAGAGATTTGCAAAATATATCTCTCCTATTGAGACTAATGCTCTTCCGTAGTGTCCTGTTTGGTATGAATGTAGTAATATTTACATTTCTCTAGAAATTTCACACACTTCACAGCAAAAACTACGCTCTCTCAAAAGTTTGTCCGTTTTTCGTCACGCCCATAACGCAAATTGAATGGCTCATATTCTTATAATGTAAATCATGATATTCATTTTTTTCTGTTTGCCTATATTCAGCCATGGAGTTTGCATAAGAATATGAACAAAATTGTGAAATACTGCTAGGTTTGCAGAGGTTATGGGGCATTTTGTTCATCAATAATGCATGAAAATGTCACGTCCATAACGCTGGAATTGCCCATATATTTTTTTGTGCTAAATATTAACATTAGGCCCCACCAATTTGAGAAGTTGGTTCTCTGAATGGCCGCTTTAGAAAAAAATTAAATCAAAATAAAATGCAAAATCAAACTTCCACCAACAGGTGTTTCAAAACACTGACTTGGGAATTCAAGAGGGTAAAAACTTTTTGCTGTGCTCGAGATGAAAGCTTGCTTTCTGACAACTTGTCGATTTAAACAACTCTGTCAAGGTGGGTTTCATTTAATGTATTTTTGGGCAAAAAAAAAAAAAAAAAAAAAGCATTTAACCATCAGAGAGCAACAGGCTTACATTGTGTAGCCCTTAACAGTTGAGAGTGTTCAGTGTTTGTTTCCGCGGTCTAGAACTCGACAATCTACTGTCACACAGCCTATCTGAGGCAAAAATATTTTTAACACTGATCAGTGCGAGTTCAGCTGGCAAGTTAGACATCCGTGAAAATATTTCTCTTCGCAAGAACTTTAGGTGCACAGGCGTGTGAGAAAGCAACAAAGCAAATCCCACATTTCACATTAGAGAGAATGGGAGCAAGGTAGTAATTACAGGGCTTAAATGGCCACTTATGAAGACATAATGCATGCATGTATTAATCTGGAGTGGGGAATAAGTGTGCAACTGTTGGCAATTGCAAAATAAATGTTACCTTTACAATGGCTGATGCCTAAAAAAGAGCTGAAATTAGTATTTCACTCTCAATATCTTTTAGCCAGGTACTCTTGGATGCTTTCCGTACTGTCTGTATGAACCTGTTACTCATGGATGCTGACTGGGTTTGGTCTATAGTTCATGGCCAGACTATAGATTTTAATGTAATAGTATGACTTG
Organism: Sardinella longiceps; assembly: GCA_027497455.2. Taxonomy (NCBI): domain Eukaryota; kingdom Metazoa; phylum Chordata; class Actinopteri; order Clupeiformes; family Clupeidae; genus Sardinella; species Sardinella longiceps. The sequence goes on from JAODXP020000019.1 coordinate 32,034,858, forward strand.
TAAAGCTATGTGAGCTGAGTCAAAGATCATCCATCACAGCGATAGGTCATGAGGACCCACTTCCTGGAGTCTTGAGGGACATGCCAAATATGGCGCGCGACTATCCCCCTTTATGCACGTTTAGGTCTATTACCTGAATTTTTAAGTTTTATTTTTCTGAGTAATGGATGTACATTTTGGACATGGTATTGTGATCTCCAAAGTCTCCTGTTCCATATTGATGTCGATAATAAACATTTAATCAGGTGTGCACCAAGTCTGTTAATGTGCTAAAGTTCATTCCAGAAGCCTATTACACAAAGGACCCATATCCATATGTGCCCACTAACACTAACCTCACTTTCTCACTTACCCCAGTAACATCTACCCTACTAACCATGAAGGTGTGGACTAACTTTTGTTCTGCTTTATTCTAGCTACTGACACCTACTGGAAAGTCTGTCTTGCTTTCAGCTGCTCTTGACTCTCATTGGAACAGTCATCAACGCATTTGTGTGTGTGTGTGTGTGTGTGTGTGTGTGTGTGTGTGTCTGTGTTTGTGTGTGTTTGTGTGTGTGTGTGTGTTTGATAAAAAGCTGATCCATTCTCTCACCTGCTGATGATCTGAGAGTCTCTCTCTGCTTCTGCACCTTCATCTTCCTCTCCTCTGCTCTTCTCTCTTCTTCCTTCTTCTTCTCTTGGAGTTTGTTACAAACATGTCTGTCAAAATCAAAGCCATGGCCACCCTTTCCTGCCACCATCTCTTCTATCTTCTCCAGCAGCTCTGTCACCTGGCCACCATCACTCTTCTCATTGTCTACAACATGATACCTGTTCCCACATTTCTCTACAACCCACTGCAGAGCCTCTCCTCCACTCTCAATGTGCTGCTCAATGCTTGTGTCTCCCAGACAGTCCCCCCATGTGAACAGCACTATAGTGTGACTCCAGACTCTCTCACCCAGAAGCTCCAGGTGTTCCTGCACTCCTCTTCTGTCTATCTCTGTGAATGATTCACTCACATTAATGGCAAGGAGTAAAGCATGGGGTCCTGGAGGACACAGAGACACACTGAGGATAATCTCTCGTTTATCACGCTCATGAGTTTGTTCTACAGTGAAGTCATAAAACCATCCTGGTGCCTCCACTAGAGTGATGTGTCTCCCTGCTGTTTCTCCTTCTCTCTTCACACACTCAGCTGTTCTCCCTACAGTATCAAACTCCTCTCTGCCCAGGATGGTGTTTCCTGATGAACTCTTCCCGATGTTCTGGTATCCCAGCAGCACAATCCTCATGTCTGAGATGCGTTTAACTCCACCTGGAAAGACATATTGCACTCTGTCAGACACATTTGACAATAGGGTTTGAACGGCAATGAAGACCCTTTCAATACTTTTGCTGTACACAGTAATTATTTGTAAAAAATAAGAACAAATCTTGTTTTATTAATTGTTTGTTTTATAAGTTATATTGTGTAAAATAAATACTGCCAATTTTTGCAACAACTTTATTTCAACATTTCAAATGGTAGTGCCTGTGTGTGTGTGTGTGTGTGTGTGTGTGTGTGTGTGTGTGTGCGTGTTATAAAGTTTGACAGAGTTGATGAGTCATGAAAGTGAAAATCTGCAACTTTCTCTAACCTGATGAGGGTGTGCATGTGTGTGTGTGTGTGTGTGTGTGTGTGTGTGTGTGTGAAAGCTGAATCATTCTCTCAATTGCTGATCTGTGTGTGTGTGTGTGTGTGTGTGTGTGTGTGTGTGTGTGTGTGTGTGTGTGTGTGTGTGTGTGTGCAAACAGCAATAGTTTGAATGGTTTGAATCAACATTGTCATCTAATTCACTCCTCTGATTGATTGTAGTGTTAACTGCAGTGGCAGTTTGATAACCCCTGATTCTGATTGAGTTTGGTCTACAGATCATAACTAGACTATACAGATTGAGTTTGGTCTATGGTTCATAGCCAGACTATACAGATTGAGTTTGGTCTATGGTTCATAACCAGACTATACAGATTGAGTTTGGTCTATGGTTCATAGCCAGACTATACAGATTGAGTTTGGTCTATGGTTCATATCCAGACTATACAGATTGAGTTTGGTCTATGGTTCATAACCAGACTATACAGATTGAGTTTGGTCTATGGTTCATAGCCAGACTATACAGATTGAGTTTGGTCTATGGTTCATAACCAGACTATACAGATTGAGTTTGGTCTATGGTTCATAGCCAGACTATACAGATTGAGTTTGGTCTATGGTTCATAACCAGACTATACAGATTGAGTTTGGTCTATGGTTCGTGTCCAGACTATACATTTTAATGTTATAGTTACAGACTTGTCAGGCTATGTGAGCGGAGCTGAGTGGTGGCGGGAAAACACTCAGAACCCTGCTTCCTTTGCCCCGCCCATTCTCTCAAATCCAGACTAGGCCACCCCCTTCATGACGTTCCACACTCCACACAAATTCAACAAAGAAACAAATTTCATGTTCTCATCTAGAAGCTTTCACACACACACACACACACACACACACACACACACACACACACACACACACGCACACACACACACACACACACTCCACACTCCACACTCAGACCAAATACCACACAAAGAACTTCATGTTCTTATGTAGAAACTTTCACACACACACACACACACACACACACACACACACACACACACTGACACACAAAAACTCAGATCAAATTCAACACAGAAAAAAACTTAATATTTTCATCTAGAAGCTGTTCAAGAAGGTAGGTCTGCACAGTTTATTGAATTAAAACAGCAACCTTCTGGATCTTCGTCAGGCATATCAAGATCCAGGGTGATCGAAACGTTGCTGTTTTAATTCAATAACGTTAGTCCATAACGTCACATCCATAACGCCATTTCTCCAAATGAAAACCAACTTTTTTTACATTTACATTTAAAATGAAGTCTTTCTCTATGTTTACCGAGGTGTTCTGTTTGGTATGAATGTAGTAATATTTACATTTCTCTAGAAATTTCACACACTTCACAGCAAAAACTACTCTCCCCTAAAAGTTTGTCCATTTTTCGTCACGGCCATAACGCAAATTGAAAGACTCATATTCTTATAATGTAAATCATGATATGGGTGGATGACAAATAAGCCTGAAAAAAGGATTTTTAAAAAACTTCAAATATCATCCCTAAAAAGTGTTTATATGTGTTGCTGTGAGTCTAAACTTAACCAATACGTAAATATTTTTTACATTTTTTAATTAAAATAAGTATTTATATATGAATTTGTCAAGGTAGTGCCTAAAACTGTCATATGGTGTGACATTAAAACAATTTGATATAAAATAAAAATTAGATATTTTTTTCTTCTTTAATTTACGTCAATGTACTTATTAATCATGTTTGCTTTGATATGCAACATTTGCTTGGGAGTATTTAGGATAAAAACTTAACATTTGACAAGTTATTATGTCAAGGAGGAGAATGGTCTGAACTCTAACCTGATATTTTAGCGTATTTCTGACATTCTTTGTCAAAAGTTGCTCAAAATTCTTGAGATTCTTGCAGATGTCATTTCCTGTCTACACTATTGATTTTGTCATGATTTGTCAGTTAGAAAGTCCTGTTTTATGACATTTTCTATGATTATTTGACGTCACACCAAATGACATAGTGTCACGCCATATGATGAAATGCACCAAATCACAATGTATCAGCGCAAAAAAAGGTATTTCATGAAAATAAAATCATTAACAATGAATTTTGAAGTCCACTGAAAAGAACTTTAGGGATAACATCTTTTTTTTAACTGCATATTACATGTGAAACATGGTGACATGGGGGAAAAATGGGAAAGGGAAATATAAATTGTACAGATCCTATTTTGCTAAATTCTTATTACAGATTTAATATATTTCATATATGATTTTTAAATTAAATTTGTGTTTTTACATATATTTCAATATAAAAATGCAGTTTGGTCATAGAGTGTGACAGAAATGTCATATAGTGTGACTGTACATTTTCAATGTCCCAATGTAATAACAATGTAATAACAATGTCACTCCATATGACATAGTGTCACTCCATATGACATTTTGACAGTTTATCTAATTTATTAGACAACTAAATACAGCTAGATATTATTTAGCATGCAACTGACCACATGGCAGCAATGCTTTCTAAGAATTCATAAAGAAGATTTGTGAAAAATAACAATTTTTATTGCAAATGATGTCACACCATAAGACACAATTTTTTGGCCACTATTGATGATGTCGGATATGGAGCTTTTTATATAAAAATCTAAAAGGCAGACCTGACCTCCTGACCATGGCAATCACTCCTGACATGCTATTGTAACTTCCTGATTAAGCAGGGTCCGTGTCATGGCAATGATGTCCAAATTAATGCCCGTTGAAAATATAAAATATAGTGTCACACCATATGACGTCTATTGTAGGGACAAAATATATTTGATTAGAACTTAGTTGGACGTTATGCATGGGCATCAAAACTTTCTGTGGTTATAGAAAACATCCACTTATTTTATTTGCCTGGTAAAATTTTTAAGTATTTATACTTTATATGGATATACATTCTAATTAGGAAAATCACACGC
>JAODXP020000019.1:32044448-32064448 GCA_027497455.2 Sardinella longiceps
ATAACCAATTTTCTTTAATGATTCCTCAGAAATAGGGGGTGGCACAAATACCCTACTGGAAGCCTGCTGCTGACCCCACTCTCCTCCCCTCCTGGTTTGTGTCTGTCAGCCCTGCTACCTCACTTGCCATGCCCTTCCCTTATTCACTGAGAAAAGAGTTTCTAATAACCAAATCACTACATGTAGAAGACCCTGCACAAGACAACCTATTAGAAACTAAAAATACCTAAAATAATAGCATACGGCTAAATGAACTTGTTGGATAGAGCACACACCTGCACATACCGACACACAGACTTTGCTAGATTTACAACAGGACAGACCTCAAACATAAACTTGGCTACCATCAGTCACTGCAGCGCACGAAAGTTAGCCTTTACTTTACGCACCTTAACTAACGGATTGATACTAATTAGATCTCCATAAACTCAATGAACATCTTAAATATGCATTAACCCAAAGTCCTCCTACATAAATGTCTCTGATTAACCTTACCTCAACATTTATCTTTCATGAACCATTGGCCTAGGCTAGTTCATGTCGGTCGTCGAAGCAACTCCTTAGAGTTCATCTCTGGAATAAAGCAATAGCCTACGCCTATTAAATTAACCTCGATGCTCAATAGTTAAATTAAAACATTGAATGGGTAAACTATTACACCTAAATTATGAAAACCCTCGAAAAAACAACGGATTATTTGGCCTAGGCTACTTACCATAACTGCAACATTGGAACGCTTCCTGCTGTCAACTCATAAAAAGTGAAAGTGAAATGAAATAAAACATCCTCTGCAGCGGGCTGTCTTCTTCATAGGTCAATGGTGCCATCTAGTGGTAGCACAAATAACGCTAAATAGTAGTGTTAGACATGTCACCACCATCGATTTAAGACCTTGACATTTCTACGCTGAAAGGCACATAAATGTCTCATTCCTCCAGATTGTTATGTTGGAACAAATTAACCCATTCAGTAGCTTCAGCTTTTACTTGTCTAGTTATTGGTCCTTACTGTTGTTACTGCTGTTGTTAGCCTATCCATAAAATCAGGGCTCTAGTGAAGACTAAAAACAGATAAACACACCTGACTCACTTTATCCACTTACTGTAATAATGCAAACATCCCATAATGCCCTCAGTCCCAATAACCTTCAGTATTCATGTTCTGTCTACTGCAGGGGGCCAAACTAAGGCCTGGGGGCCAATAATGGAACCTTGCTATCTTTCATGCAGCCGACCATGGTGTTAAAAATGGTAATGTGGTCTGTTGTTTTGACACTAACTGAGAATTAATATTAGCTATAGTCCACTTGTAATTGGCTGAAAACTCGTGCTCTTAATTTTGCATTGGCCCTTTACTTGGCATCTTAGATTTTTCTGCATACTGTCTGTCTGGCCCACAAACAACAAAACAAGTTTGACCATCATGCACTTCTGGTCTACTGTATGCCTTTTTAACATGATAATGATACTGATACTGACATGATACAGTGCTACAGCCCACTTCACAGTCATCACTGAATGATAGTTTAGTCACCTCTTTACCCATAGTTTACTCACCTCTGCCTGTGTGTGGTGTGTGTGTGTGGTGTGTGTGTGTGTGTGTGTGTGTGTGTGTGTGTGTGTGTGTGTGTGTGTGTGTGTGTGTGTGTGTATCAGTACTGCAGGTCTCCTGGCCCTTCAGTCTCTCTCCACAGGTAGTGTGTGTGTGTGTGTGTGTGTGTGTGTGTGTGTGTGTGTGTGTGTGTGTGTGTGTGTCAGCACTGCAGGTCTCCTGGCCCTTCAGTCTGTCTCCACAGGTACGGCTTTCTGCACCTGGACAGCACAGGTACACCTGGTGGTACACATCTCCACATGCCCTCCACATGAGCTGCATGTGTGTGTGTGTGTGTGTGTGAGAGTGAGTGTGTGTGCAGGTGTGCTCACGGTCCACAAGTCTTCTCTCTCACTGTCGGTGTCCAAGTCGTGATCAGAGGCATTGTTGAATCGAGTGTTTTACATTAAACCATTGTGACATAGTTAATCAAAGGCTCCTTTTCTTTATAATGGTAAGGTTTACTTGGAACAAAAATAACACTTTCTACAAAAAATATTCAAACAATGTTAATATGCAATACTTATAATATAGATTTATACATTCATATATATATATATATATATATATATATATATATATATATATATATATATATATATATATATATATATTGCCTTTGAAATATACAGATATAGATATAGATATAGAATCAGAGACAGCTGTGGAACATTGGGCCCCTCCCACTTCACGCCCGTCAATGTCAAGTGAGCGTTGAGTAAGAAAAACTGCAGCAAGGTGAGGAGAAGGAGTGGCTAACTTGGCATCAGTAGATCTCAGCAGTGAACACAACCATGTCTGTTTGGAAAAACAAGTTGGCGTAGGAAGTGCGAAACTTGAACTTTGTGGTGTAAACGCAAAAACTACAGCAAGAGCAGAAAAACTGTCATCTATTTATAGATTCTCTCATAGACATTACTTATAAACATTTAGTTTTTCTATTTTTTTTTCTTATCTATTCCATTGTTTTTTTTTCATATTTCAACTATTTGTTTATGTTTGAGTCTATTTTGGTAGGAGTTCTTGCAGCTCTCAGGCGTTGAGAGAATAAGTGACAAGCGGCAAAGCGGCGCTCTTTCTCGTCCTAGTGAAGGCGTTGGTGAACCTTGACCCCACGACCCCTTGAACCTGAGCATTTCCTGGAGCGTCCCAGAGTAAGATGAGCATGGCGAGCGAGCGGCGGTTTTGGCCGGGTCATCAGGCTGGTCTGTGGGATGTGGGTGTGGTAGCACTAGTAGTAGTAGCCTAGTAGTAGTAGTAGTAGTAGTAGTAAGAGTAGGAGTAGGAGGAGTAGCAGTAGTATTGGTGGAGGTGTTGGTGTGTGTGTGTGTGTGTGTGGTAGTACTAGTAGTAGTAGTAAGAGTAGGAGTAGGAGTAGTAGCAGTAGTATTGGTGGAGGTGTGTGTGTGTGTTGGGAGCAGCGGGTTGGTTCTCCCCTCTCTCAGGCAGCAGCCGAGGCAGCAGCAGGCCGTGGAGCAGCAGGCAGAGCAGAGCAGAGCAGAGCAGAGTGGCCCCCAGGCTGAGGGAGCAGGAGGAGACCCCATCACAGCCCTTCTGCCCTGCGCACCGCGCCTGCTCACACAGGACACCTTTAAACTCCAGCAGGCACAAACACTTCTAGTTCTGGAAACACGTGCCACCATTCTGGCACAGGATAAGCTCATCGTCACACGCACTAGCTGGTGGAGACACTCACACACGCACACGCACACACACACACAGTCAACAGGTCAAATCACAGCCCTTCTGCCCTGCACACCGCACCTGCTCACACAGGACGCCCTTAAACTCCAGCGTTGCCCTTGATGATATCAGCTTGATGGTGCCAAGCTCTCCATCAAATGTCTGGATGTCTGAATGATCAGACTATGACTGGAGCCTCGTGAAATAGGAATTTAATGTCTGTGGGTGTCAAGTGTTTACTTCTTTGCTGTGTTATTCCCACACTTGAAGGGTTGTACCAAGCTGAACATTAAACTGGGTTCTACTCAATGACCAGACTGTTGTTCCATCTTTTCCCTTTTATTTTTCTTCTCTTGTGTTATTTACAGTTAATCATTAAAAATTACTAGGTGAAAAAAACAAACAAACATTTACTATATTGTACATTGTTTGTAAAAGGCTGTTCTGAGAAAATTAGCATTATACATTTATAAAAATAGACTATGGTTTTACCTTTAAGTTAAGACAAACTACTTTTTAATTATTCATCATGAAAATGCATCAAAAATATATAAACATTTTAACCATGGAAGCCATGATGAATTAAGTAGGTTACTGAACCCAATAGGTTACATGAATTCCCAAACAGTACAAATGAATTTGAGAAATGAAAATTTTAGCACATATTAGACATACATAATATTTACAACCATCCATCCTATGAAATTACATTTTAGCAGTGAAATACTAAAAGTCTGTTTTAATCATATGTCACATGCAGGAAGAAAGATGCATGTTTTTAACTGGTGATGGTAATTTTTGGTCACTATCAGATACACAACAGCATCATCAGCTCAGGATTCATCAACATGCAGATTTTATTCACGTTACAGCACTGGCCAGCAAGGGAGCTACATACAGCAGCTTTCAGCAAGAGGTTCACCAGTGTAACTAACGTTACAGATATTTCAGTCTGACTTTTAATTATTGCTCAAACACATAAAAATGTCTACCAATGTTCTCAGGGTCGCAGTATATGCAAATAGTTTCCGGCCAAGCCAAATGACAGGCCGGGGCCTTCACAAACACTATGGCTCCGGGAACATTATCACCTCTGTGGCTGAGGCGCCGGGGAGGGAAAAAGGAGGATGTCTGTTGACATGGTTCTAATCAATTTACCTGTCTGGACTACAATACACACAAGCACTACCAAAATAAAGAAAGCATACAATGTTATTACATAAATCGTTGTCTAAAACCTCAGACTTTCAAAGCTAGCAATTGCAACTTTTGTCTTCAACAATACCACCAGATCTTTGGCCTTCATGCGAGAATCAGGTTCATATTCAAGCAGTGGTTTCACAATGTCTGTATTACACTGTAGTTTATCCAGAGCATGAGGTTTCTGGTGTTCATATAGAAGTTCACGTATTTCTTCAAGGTCATTTATTGTCCAGGGTTCAGAGTCCGTAAACATCTCCAGCAGAGTGATGCCAAGAGACCACATGTCTGAGATGAAGCTGCCTTTCTTGCACCGGACTAGGCGCTCGGGGCCATGTAGGCAGGGGTTCCTGCTAGTGTACGTCCTGTAGTCGCTGTTATAGTTGCCTTGCAGTCTGCCAAGCCCCAGTCAGTCAGATAGGCCTTTCTGGTGTCTGCTGCAACCTTTAAAGCAGCAAAACAATGACAAAGCTTAATCCAAATTTTGACAAATGACAAAACAAAAATGTAAAAACAAAAAAAAATCTTATGTTGTAAATTTGATGCTAATTACAGGGATATTCTATTTTCAGTGGTTATGCATAGAATGCAGCTTTAGAGTTCACAGTCAGCCCCCCATCATTCTATCCTTCAATTTTTCCATAAGACCCCCATATGATACTAACCATAATATTTGCTGGCTTCAGATCTCGATGGATGACTTGTTTGTCATGTATGTACTCCACAGCCATGGAGATATCTAAAGCCACAGATAGTTTATCCTTTGACTCCAACTGAAAATATATTGAAATAATACATTTATCAAACAGTTCATATCATGCATTATGTTATGATACAATTCATATATGACTTAAAATTTCATTTGAAAATCTCATGTCTGACCTTGATGGGAGTAGCTTCATGAATGATCTCCTGCAGGTTGGCCCCATGGATGTACTCATTAGCAATGAAGATCTGAGTCTCACTTCTGGCTACAGCCAGCATCCGCACAATGTTGGGGTGAGACAAACGCCTGGAAAATATTTCATTTGAGTTTGTGTCCAACTTTAGGAAATAATGGATGCTGATTACATACTGGTTAATACAAATGTAACTGACTGGAAAAACACCTACATACAGTTTCCAAAGAGGCTCTTGAACATACAATACAGCATTCAGCCACACACTTACAGTGGTATGAGAAACTCATTAGTGATGACTGCAGTGTTCCCAAAGGGTATAATCTTCATAGCTGCAGGGGTTTGCTGGTATGATCCCTTATAAACTGTTCCAAAGCCTCCTTTTCCAATGCAGTTATTATAGTCCACAGATATCGTAGACAAATCCACAAAAATATTAGCAGTCTCTTGAAGGTCTAGAAGCAATTGAATACAAACAAACAAAAATGGGTTACATTTCAAACCTTTCAAATCTCTCATCAAACTTGGTACATTCCATTCCCAACAACAAAAAACATACATACTGGCTTGAGATTTCAATATTTTTGTCAGCATATTTCAGTTAATACATGACAAAATATTGTAGTGATAGCAATGTGTAACCATGGAGAAATGACCAAATCTTTACTGTCTGTTTACAATGCAGCAAAACATATTTTATACCTCCTTTTGTACTGTACTATTGTATTTTTTCTAATAGTGAAATTGTATTACATGTATGTACTGTACTCTAGCCTATATGCTACACAACTTTAAAACTTGCAAATGAGTTTTGAAGTCCTTAAAGGTGCCCCGCCACACAAAACCGTTTTTACCTGTTGCTTTTGGTATAGAATAGGTCTATATGACCTCGTGTTGGACCTCGAGTTACACCGTGCATGTGAAAATGTAATACTGTCTTCGCTATCGGCAATAGCCCATTAAAAGAAATAGCGGAGAAATTAGGTCAATTTGAATCCATGGTCTGTGCTACGTAGTATAGACAACACAGCCATTGGCTGACTGAGGAGAATTATCGCCCAATCCATGCTCTCCTGTATTTGACTAAAGCCCGCCCCTTGAAATACTCGCGAAAAAGAAGGAATATCCATGAAATGGTAACAGGCAACTATTTTTAGTTTTAACTGAATAACAAGACGTTAGTGAGTTTAGCTCTGGCTATGAGTTTAGCAAACTGTTAACTCATCTACCTGCGAGTCCATCATTTATTCAGTGTCCTGTATATTTTGAGAAGAACTTGTCAACTTGGCGAATTCAACAGTCTTGGTAAGTGTAACGTTAATCTGACTGGATAGGCAAACAGTCGGCTACTCTTGCAATAAGTATCTGATTATGTTGGCTACTGTGACATCCTGACTATGTAGTAAGCTTACCTTTGCAAAGTGGCCGTTTACAATCTGCAAGCTAGGTTGGTGCAGATATCCTCTTTCTCGGTTTCATGATAATATTCCAAGTTTTTTTTCATACCTCGCAATTCGCAATTAAAACTAATGTAAATATTCAGCCCATGTGCTTTACAACGTCGAGCTTCAGCAGCGAATCAGAGCGCAGCCCATTATCACAGTGGAAAAAAACCCGGAAGAACCGCATGAAATTTTCGAAGGCTATTCCTACACTCTGCAAACGATCTAATTACGGTCTCCTTGGGCCGTTCTCAGTCCAAGTGAAGTCGCATACCCTATTTGTAGACCTCAAAGAACAATTTAAATACCCTGTAGTGGTGTGGCATGGCACCTTTAATAAAATCCTAATTACTAATTAAAAAAATGTGTCTAGACTAGCTCGTCCTTCACTTGCTCGTATGTTAAATGTTAAATCGTGCTGTTGAATCTCCCACCTCCATGTTTTGTGGTTCTTGGAGTCTCATCTGCAGTGCCGTACCCAGAGCTCTGAGTGGAGGCAGCCACTGTGTACAGAAAACACAGAAAAACACAACAGATTTAATGCTGCAATCACTGAGTATTTGTTTTTAAATACAATTAAACATTTACTTTATGTCTTTTAAAGTAAAAGAAATACTAACAGTTTTGAGGAATTTCTTTACTTTCCTTCAACAGGAAAGGACAGCCCTTATTTCCTGCCACCATCTCTTCTATCTTCTCCAGCAGCTCTGTCACCTGGCCACCATCACTCTTCTTATTGTCTACAACATGATACCTGTTCCCACATTTCTCTACAACCCACTGCAGAGCCTCTCCTCCACTCTCAATGTGCTGCTCAATGCTTGTGTCTCCCAGACAGTCCCCTTTGGTGAACAGCACTATAGTGTGACTCCAGACTCTCTCACCCAGAAGCTCCAGGTGTTCCTGCACTGATCTTTTCTTTGTCTCTGTGAATGACCTACTCACCCTAATGACCAGGAGTAGAGCATGGGGTCCTGGAGGACACAGAGACACACTGAGGATAATCTCTCGTTTATCACGTTCAGGAGTTTCCTCTACAGTGTAGTTACCCCACCATCCTGGTGCCTCCACTAGAGTGATGTGTCTCCCTGCTGTTTCTCCTTCTCTCTTCACACACTCAGCTGTTCTCCCTACAGTACCAAACTCCTCTCTGCCCAGGATGGTGTTTCCTGATGAACTCTTCCCTTCATTTCTGTTTCCCAGCAGCACAATCCTCATGTCTGAGATTCGTGGAACTCCACCTGGAAACAGACATGACACAACTCAATGTAATAGACAATTAGGGTACAAATACTACACTGTAGATTGTGTGTGTGTGTGTTAGGGAGGTGCACTGTGTGTGTGTGTGTGTGTGTGTGTGTGTGTGTGTGTGTGTGTGTGTGTGTGTGTGTGTGTGTGTGTGTGTGTTTGTGTGTGTATAACCCAAATAATTGCTACCAAATGGCAATGTGTAATGACAATTAGGTGATGATAATAATAATCACAAAATGATCTGATGATAAGAGAGACAGTGGTCAGCTGTTAAGGCAAAACTACTACACAGGCCTGATGCTCACTTTCTCTCTCCCTCACTCCCCCGTCTCACACACACTCACTCACACTCCTGTCACTCTCCTGTTGCGCTTCTAACACTTGCAAATTAAACTGGTCTACTTGAGATCTCATCTCCCTCATGGGTGTCCAGCAGCAGCTATATAAATACAGGAGCCTCCTGGAGCTTCTGAGAGACTTGGGATGTGTGTGTGTGCTGGGTGAAAATACTCTTTTACATGACACACACACCAGCAGGTTCCCATGCAGCAGAAAGTCACATCTCGGGATTGTCAGTTCATTGTGTTGTCGTTTCAAGCTTTTACCTGCCTCAATTTCAAAATTCTCCACTGAGCATTATCAACTCCTTATTAGTTATGGAATAGCCCACATAGCTAACCTAGAATGCAAAGCAGTTTGTCCCCACACCCACTCGAGAGATAAAGAACATATAAACTGTAAAGTGTTCATTTACATGTCCGGTGCTGGAATTAAAAACTGATGATGATGTTGCAGTGTATTTATGTTTCCTAGTGACGCCATAAACTGGATTGGATTTTACTCATCCAATCCCGTGTTCCCTTTTTCATATCCCGCCCCCTTTCTACAGCTCTGACACACCATATATGTCCACAAAGTAAGAACCAGGGCCAGGTGGCAAAAGATCATCCCAGAAGCCTTTTCCACAAAGGACCCATATCCATATGTGCCCACTAACACTAACCTCACTTTCTCACTTACCCCAGTAACATCTTCCCAAAGGATCATATACATCATTTAGCATGTGTGTGTGTGTGTGTGTGTGTGTGTGTGTGTGTGTGTGTGTTGTGTGTGTGAGAGTGTTGAACAAAAAGCTGTAACATTCTCTCACCTGCTGATAATCTGTCTGTGTGTGTGTGTGTGTGTGTGTGTGTGTGTGTGTGTGTGTGTGTATGTTGGATGAAAATCTGACCCATTCTCTCACCTGCTGATGATGTGAGAGTCTCTCTCTGCTTCTGCACCTTCATCTTCCTCTCCTCTGCTCTTCTCTCTTCTTCCTTCTTCTTCTCTTGGAGTTTGTTACAAACATGTCTGTCAAAATCAAAGCCATGGCCACCCTTTCCTGCCACCATCTCTTCTATCTTCTCCAGCAGCTCTGTCACCTGGCCACCATCACTCTTCTTATTGTCTACAACATGATACCTGTTCCCACATTTCTCTACAACCCACTGCAGAGCCTCTCCCCCACTCTCAATGTGCTGCTCAATGCTTGTGTCTCCCAGACAGTCCCCTCTGGTGAACAGCACTATAGTGTGACTCCAGACTCTCTCACCCAGAAGCTCCAGGTGTTCCTGCACTCCTCTTCTGTCTATCTTTGTGAATGACTCACTCAAATCAATGACCAGGAGTAGAGCATGGGGTCCTGGAGGACACAGAGACACACTGAGGATAATCTCTCGTTTATCACGTTCAGGAGTTTGTGTTACAGTGTAGTTATAAAACCATCCTGGTGCCTCCACTAGAGTGATGCGTCTCCCTGCTGTTTCTCCTTCTCTCTTCACACACTCAGCTGTTCTCCCTACAGTATCAAACTCCTCTCTGCCCAGGATGGTGTTTCCTGATGAACTCTTCCCGATGTTCTGGTATCCCAGCAGCACAATCCTCATGTCTGAGATGCGTTTATCTCCACCTGGAAATATATATGGCACTCTGTCAGACACATGTGGCAATAAGGTATGAACGGCAATGAAGACCCTTTCAATACTTTTGCTGTTACAGAGAAAAATAAAATACAAACAACTTCATTTGAAATGTTAATGTATGTGTGTGTGTGTGTGTGTGTGTGTGTGTGTGTGTGTGTGTGGAAGATGAAGAGTGAGTGCAGCACAAGTGTGATGCACTGCATAAAATCAATAGTCTAATGTTTTCAAATGTTAATGCCTGCGTGTGTGTTTGTGTGTGTGTGTGTGTGTGCGCGTGCGGATGAAGTGTGAGTGCAGCACAAGTGAATTCATAGGTTAGTGTTAAAGCAAAATTGTGTAGGTAGCTAGGCTTTATAGATTAAGATAAAAATTGTGTGTGTGTGTGTGTGTGTGTGTGTTATAAAGTTTGACAGAGAGTCGATGACTGATGAGTCATAAAAGTGAAAATCTTCAACCTTCTCTAACCTGATGAGGGTATGCATGTATGCGTGTGTGTAAAGCTGAATCATTCTCTCAACTGCTGATCTGTGTGTGTGTGTGTGTGTGTGTGTGCGCGCGCGCCAACGACAGTCGTTTGAATAGTGTGATTCAGAATTGCCATCTTGTTTGCTCCTCTGATTGGTTGTAGTGTTATCCTACTGTGTGCAGTGGCAGTTTGACAACCCCCAATTCTGCCCAGGATTGAATTTGGTCTATGGTTCATGTCCAGACTATACAGATTGAGTTTGGTCTATGGTTCATGTCCAGACTATACAGATTGAGTTTGGTCTATGGTTCATAGCCAGACTATACATTTTAATGTTATAGTTACAGACTTGTCAGGCTATGTGAGCGGAGCTGAGTGGTGGCGGGAAAACGCTCAGAACCCTGCTTCCTCTGCCCCGCCCATTCTCTCAAATCCAGACTAGGCCACGCCCCTTCATGCCGTTCCACACTCAGACCAAACTCAACACAGAAAATAACATCATGCTCCCATCTACTTTGTAGAAGTTTTCACACACACACACACACACACACACACACACACACACACACATTCAGAAAACAGAAAAAACATCATGTTCTCATCTAGAAGCTTTCTTTTTAGAAGAATCTAGAAGAAAACTATAATTAACACTCGGGTCACAACGGGTGCGTGTTCAGGGTCGTGAGGCTGTGTTTGCCTCAGCACACACACACACACACACACACACACACACACACACACACACACACACACACACACACACTCAGAACAAATTCAACGCAGAAAAAAAGTTCATGTCTCATCTAGAAGCTTTCACACACACACACACACACACCACATTCAACACAGAAACAAACTTCATGTTTTCATCTAGAAGCTTTCACACACACACACACACACACACACACTCAGACAAAACTTCATGTTTTCATCTAGAAGCTTCCACTTCATTCAACTTCCAAATCTTCCAGAATCTGAGTCTCATTCACACTCCAATCTGTGCATTTGCAGCGGGACACTTTTATGTCCGTTTTCAGACCAAAAACATGCTAACACACATTAGACCATGCACACTACATGTGTGTTAGACACAGCAGCACAGCACAGCTCCCTCTCTGTCCATTTTATACTGTGTGTGTGTGTGTGTGTGTGTGTGTGTGTGTGTGTGTGTGT
This sequence comes from Sardinella longiceps, assembly GCA_027497455.2. Lineage (NCBI taxonomy): Eukaryota > Metazoa > Chordata > Actinopteri > Clupeiformes > Clupeidae > Sardinella > Sardinella longiceps. The sequence continues at coordinate 32,056,114 of JAODXP020000019.1, forward strand.
GTGTGTGTGTTATGCATGTCACACACTGTATTACAGTCTCTATAGACTTTAGATGAGAGCTGGTTGACACAGGAAACTGTTTCAGGAGTGAACATAGATGCACACGTACCCTGAACTGAACCAACAGCAGTGCTTACAGACTGTGAATGCACTGATTGGATGTGAATGAGGCCTGATGGTAGGATAAGTGACAGTTCACAGCAATAACTAATATATGTGTAGGGGGGGCCATGTTTGTGAACATTTCCACAGTTTTACCACAAATATACTCAAATACTACTCATACTCAAATATACACTCAGATATAATTCACAATTTCATCAACTAAAGGAGTAATTACATATATGTGAGATTATTGTATTGTAATTGGAAACTCAGAAAGCACTGGTTCTCATCTCCATCTAATCTAATGTTAGGGGCCAAACTGAGAAAGTTTGTGTCATTCATTCAAGTATTGTCAGCTGTGGTGAGGATGAATAAAATGGTTATTAGTGTAAAAACATGCACATACTGTACAAATCACCCTTTATCAATGAAAACTGAATAAACATGGGAGAATGGCATGCCATTGCATCAGGGTTTAAGTTCACACAGCTAAGACTGCTACACTGTTAGAAATGAACTCACTGCCAAATATGCTGTTACATCTGAAAACAACTTCACAAAATCAGTAACTCATAGTATGTGGGAGAGTATTCAAATAAGTCTTTTAATTGTTCCCACCAATGTAAAAAATTCCTGCCAACAACATAATTATTGAGGGGTTTTGTAGCGAAGGGAGAGAACAGTGACCCCTCCCGGTCTCAAACCCGGGTCTCCGGGGTGCTAAACGTGCAACTTGACCACAATGTAATAAACAGTCAGAGTGCATACTCAACCGTAGTGACAGTACTCCGTCACAGGTTTTTATACAAAACTTTTTCCTGCTCACCGCGTGAGTGCCTAGGGCTGGCAAGTGCTATAATAGAATAAGTAATCAATCTCTATAAAGTAATCAAACTCTATAATAGAATAAGTAATCAAACTCTATAAAGTAATCAAACTCTATAATAGAATAAGTAATCAAACTCTATAAAGTAATCAAACTCTATAATAGAATAAGTAATCAATCTCTAAGAGCACCACCATACCATCTGGAGTTTGCCACGACAAATCACTGCGAGCACTTGGCTCCTTTGTTCTTTTTAACATAATTATTGGGAATGATGGGAAATTATTCCATTGTCAGGATTATTACATTTCAAAACTGCATAATTTTATTACGTTGGTGATTCATTACATTGGTGGGAAGTTATTAAGTTGGTGAGTAATAACTTCATAGGAGAAACATAGGAGAGATAATGGACATATGAACTGTACTGAACAGTTACTGAACTATTCTCTCACCTGCTGATGATGTTGCAGTGTATTTATGTTTCCTGGCAACACCAGAACCTGTTTTGATTGGATTTTACTCATCCAATCCTGTGTTCCCTTTTTCATACTCTGCCCCCTTTCTACAGCTCTGCCACACCATATATGTCCACAAAGTAAGAACCAGGGCCAGGTGGCAAAAGATCATCCCTGAAGCCTTTTCCACAAAGGATCCATATCCATATGTGCCCACTAACACTAACCTCACTTTCTCACTTGCCCCAGTAACATCTACCCTACTAACCATGAAGGTGTGGACTAACTTTTGTTCTGCTTTATTCTAGCTACTGACACCTACTGGAAAGTCTGTCTTGCTTTCAGCTGCTCTTGACTGCTGATGAGCTCTCATTGGAACACTCATCTCCTTACTCAAATGGAGACTTTTCATTGGTGCTGAACTGGATAACTGCTAGCTTTCTTCTCTAAGGATCATATTCATCATTTAGAGTGTGTGTGTGTGTGTGTGTGTGTGTGTATGTGTGTGTGTGTGTGTGCAGTGTGCACGCATGCATGTGCTGGACAAAAAGCTGTAACTTTCTCTTGCCCAATGATTTGAGTGTGTGTGTGTGTGTGTGTGTGTGTGTGTGTGTGTGTGTGTGCAGTGTTGGGTAAGTTACTTTAGAAATGTAATGCTTTACAATTACAAGTCACCCCATCGAAATTGTAATTGTAGTGTAACTATTTAAGTACTTTAATTAATGTAACTAATTACATGTGATTACTTTTTGATTACATTTCTACATTTTGAAAGAATTTTCTAAATTGTCAAGCAATTTTGAATTTCGAAACCTGTAGGGTTAACCTTCACATTATTCAACACTGATTGCTGCCAAAATCCTTTAAACTCCCTTCACATACTGTACCAACAGCAGTGTCACACTTCACTATGTACAAATAGTTAAAATAATTGCTGAACATCACTGAAAAGGCAGGTGTCTGTTTATCTGGGTGGCTTATACAGTATGTGTGCACCTGCTAATCCAATTTATGTCCAGCAATGGGCAAGGTCTATGTTGCAGTTTCTATCTGACAGTGCAAGCCTCCATGCTACTGCTAAGTGGTATTGCCAACATAATGGGAGAAACAATGATCTAATCTAAATCAGAATTAAATGAGTATCTTTAAGCTGTAGCAGTGACATTTAGCTGTAAATAGAGGACATTGTACTGTAGTACACATAGCCAATGTTTCTGCAAAAGACATTGAGATCTAACTGAAATTGTAATCCTGAATATTTCTTGAAGTAACTGCAATTGAATTACACATTTTTTTTCAAAGTAATGTAACTAATTACAGATACTTTTATTTTGTAATTAAATGATGTATTTCGTTACATGTAACTCGTTACTCCCCAACGCTGTGTGTGTGTGTGTGTGTGTGTGTGTGTTTGTGTGTGTGTGTGTGTGTTGGGCAAAAAGCTGTAACATTATCTTGCCTAATGCTCTGTGTGTGTGTGTGTGTGTGTGTGTGTGTGTGTGTGTGTGTGTGTTGGACAAAAGGCTGTAACATTCTGTGTGTGTGTGTGTGTGTGTGTGTTGTGTTGGACAAAAAACAGATAGTACATATCATGTTTATTGTGTGTGTGTGTGTGTGTGTGTGTGTGTGTGTGTGTGTGTGTGTGTAGTTGTATGGCTGGTTGGTTTTATGGTGTGTGAATATGAGTGTATATGCATGTGTGTAGCTGTGCTTTGTGAGTAAGGGAGGCCTGATGACAGGCTTTTTAGAGTACTCTGTGTGTGTGTGTGTGTGTGTGTGTGTGTGTGTGTGTGTGTGTGTAGTTTTATGGCTGGTTGGTTTTATGGTGTGTGAGTGCATATGCATGTGTGTAGCTGTATTGTGTGAATAAGGGAGGCCTGATAACAGGCTTTTTTAGAGTACTCTTGTGTGTGTGTGTGTGTGTGTGTGTGTGTGTGTGTGTGTGTGTGTGTGTGTGTGGAAAATAGGACCACAGTAATTCCAGTAGAGTATTGTGAGTGCTTGTGTACATGTTGTGCTAAGGGTTTTCTTGAGAGTATGGCTGTGTCTAAGTGTGTGTGTGGGTGTGTGTGGGTGTGTTGACTGAAGAACTATTCTCTCACCTGCTGATGATCTTTGTGTGTGTGTGTGTGTGTGTGTGTGTGTGTGTGTTGGATGAAAAGCTGACCCATTCTCTCACCTGCTGATGATCTGAGAGTCTCTCTCTGCTTCTGCACCTTCATCTTCCTCTCCTCTGCTCTTCTCTCTTCTTCCTTCTTCTTCTCTTGGAGTTTGTTACAAACATGTCTGTCAAAATCAAAGCCATGGCCACCCTTTCCTGCCACCATCTCTTCTATCTTCTCCAGCAGCTCTGTCACCTGGCCACCATCACTCTTCTTATTGTCTACAACATGATACCTGTTCCCACATTTCTCTACAAGCCACTGCAGAGCCTCTCCTCCACTCTCAATGTGCTGCTCAATGCTTGTGCCTCCCAGCCAGTCCCCACAGGTGAACAGCACTATAGTGTGACTCCAGACTCTCTCACCCAGAAGCTCCAGGTGTTCCTGCACTCCTCTTCTGCGTGTCTCTGTGAATATCTTATCCATCCTAATAACTAGCAGTAGACCATGGGGTCCTGGAGGACACAGAGATACACTGAGGATAATCTCTCGTTTATCACGTCAGGAGTTTGCTCTACAGTGTAGTTACCCCACCATCCTGGTGCCTCCACTAGAGTGATGTGTCTCCCTGCTGTTTCTCCTTCTCTCTTCACACACTCAGCTGTTCTCCCTACAGTATCAAACTCCTCTCTGCCCAGGATGGTGTTTCCTGATGAACTCTTCCCAGCGTTTCTGATTCCCAGCAGCACAATCCTCATGTCTGAGATTTGGGGAACTCCACCTGGAAACAAATACAGGATGTTTAGCAATCTGCATGAACACTTTTCACTTGTGTGTATGAAACCATTATAGCTCATGAAAGCATTTTAGTTGTGTGTGTGAAATGTTTCACAAGTGGTCATGCAAGATTTCAGATGTTAGTGAGCAATGCAGGGGCTCTGCACACACAGGTAACGCACTGCGCGTAGGGCACCAAGTGCCTGGGAGGGCAACAAAAATCTGGGTTGTGAAAATTCATCACAAATGGCTACTAGTAACGATAGCCTATATATTAAATATGTCTTAAGTATGTCAATATGCAAAAAGCCATTCAAAAGTAAAATAGCATTGGTTGGGAAAAAAGTTTATCTCCTGTGTGCCCCTCTCCAATCTCCCTCTGCTGCCCGCCGCCTCCGCCCCCACTTGCCAGTTTCCTTTCCTCACGCTCTACCCAAGTTATGAATTTGTTTTGTAGATCTGCGCATTGCCTCACACACAGCCTGTAATGTCGCACCATTCAAGCCCCTTTTTCATCACTTATCTTGAATCTACTTACTCTGGTTTTGTGAAATACGCCTCAGGTTGCATCTCTTCAATGTACAAAGTTAACAGTTTTACAGACATTATCAGATGTTATCGCAGGCCGCCAGAAATGTGTTAATTTTTTTAACACAGTGTCTACCCTGACAGACATTGAGTCAGCGAGTACCAGTTAGATATGTAGGCTACTGTACAATGAAAAATGCTAAATAATCGCTTCAACTACATGTATATTAGTTTGGAGATCGTTTGACTCAAAAATCAAGATCACAATGAATTTAATGAATTCAAAATTCAATGAATTGCACAGCCCTACAAAGCACCAGCACCTTCCTGGCAAGCAGGGAACTGAAGGGGTGCTTGAAATATCTGGAAAGTTGTTGGGCAGGCTCAGCCAACAACAGCAGTCATTTGAACGTTTTGAATCAGCATTGTCATCTAGTTTGTTCCTCTGATTGGTTGTAGTGTTATCCTACTGTGTGCCGTCGCAGTTTGACAACCCCTGATTCTGCCCAGGATTGAGTTTGGTCTATGGTTCATAACCAGACTATACAGATTGAGTTTGGTCTATGGTTCATAGCCAGACTATACAGATTGAGTTTGGTCTATGGTTCATAACCAGACTATACAGATTGAGTTTGGTCTATGGTTCATAGCCAGATTATACAGATTGAGTTTGGTCTATGGTTCATATAGCCAGACTATACAGATTGAGTTTGGTCTATGGATCATAATCAGACTATACAGATTGAGTTTGGTCTATGGTTCATGGCCAGACTATACAGATTGAGTTTGGTCTATGGTTCATATCCAGACTATACAGATTGAGTTTGGTCTATGGTTCATGGCCAGACTATACAGATTGAGTTTGGTCTATGGTTCATGGCCAGACTATACAGATTGAGTTTGGTCTATGGTTCATGGCCAGACTATATATTCTAATGTTATAGTTACAGACTTGTCAGGCTATGTGGGTGGAGGTGAGTGGTGGTGGGAAAACACTCAGAACTCTGCTTCCTCTGCCCTGCTCATTCTCTCAAATCCAGACTAGACCACGCCCCTTCATGCCGTTCCACACTCAGACCAAACTCAACACAGAAACAAACTTCATGTTCTCATCTAGAAGAACACACACACACACACACACAGACCAAATTCAACGCAGAAAAAAACTTCATGTTTTCATCTAGAAGATTCCACTTCACTCAACTCCAAAATCTTCCAGAATCTGAGTCTCATTCACTCTCCAATCTGTGCATTTGCAGCGGGACACTTTTATGGTCCGTTTTCAGACATGCTAACACATTAGACCATGCACACTACATGATGTGTGTTAGGCACAGCAGCACAACACAGCTCCCACTCTGTCCATTTTATATATATATATTGTGTGTGTGTGTGTGTGTGTGTGTGTGTGTGTGTGTGTGTACGTGTGTGTGTGTGTGTGTGTGTGTGTGTGTGTGTGTGTGTGTGTGTGTGTGTTATGCATGTCACACACTGTATTACACAGTAGAGCTTGAAACGGGCCTTAAAACTAAGACCCGAACCGGCCCCAGCCCGAGAGAACTCCACCCGAGCCCACCCCGGCCCGTATGATTGACAGCTTCATAGAGCCCGAACCCGTTTGCAACCCGACATTTTTCAATTGTGCGCATATCAAAGCAGTCAACAATGAGTCATTTTTGCTGAACATTTCTACGTTTTTTATTCAGATTAGTTAGCCTACAGATGTCTGAAGTTCAAGAACTTCAAGGCTAAAATAAATGATCTGCCCAAAGTTAAAAGAAAAATAAGAACAGCAATAATTACCAGTTGTCTTGCTGTCATACTTTAACATCACGTCGCACTTCTTGCATTTGACATACCCCACTGCCTCGTTTTTCTCATTGTGAACGTGCTCAAAATGTTTCCACACCTCCGACCTCGCATTTACTGTCTCGACCAACATGAATTCGCCAAGGGCTAATCTCCGTTTAACTTCTTCTACATCCATTTTGCATCTATTAACGCATGCCTGTAGATCGAACGTTAGGCGTATCATGTGATCGCATATTTGCCGCGCATCGGCTTTCAGCCCGAGCCCGAGCCGGGCCCGCTTGGAATATTGAAATTAGACCCCGAATCGGCCCGAACCCGGCAGGTCCTGTTGGGCCCCGTCGGGTTCGGGCAAATATTTCCAGCTCTATTACACAGTCTCCATAGACTTTAGATGAGAGCTGGTTGACACAGGAAACTGTTTCAGGAGTGAGCATAGATGCACACGTACCCTGAACTGAACCAACAGCAGCGCTTACAGACTGTGAATGCACTGATTGGATGTGAATGAGGCCTGATGATGGTCGAAAAAGTACCAGTTCACAGCATTAGCTAATGCAAATTGTAGAGGGGTTAGCTATGTTTATGAACATTTTCACAGTTTTGTCATAAATATACTCAAATACTACACATATATACTCAAATATACTCATACATGAACTCTTATATGTGATAAAACAATTCCAATTTCATTAAATCAGAGATTAATTACATTAATGGGAGATTATCGTATTCAAATTGGAAAATCAGAAAGTGTTCGTTCTCATCTCCATCTAATCTAATGTTAGGGGCCAAACTAAGAAAGTTTGTGTCATTCATGCAAGTATTGTCAGCTGTGGTGAGGATGAATAAAATGGTTATTAGTGTAAAAACATGCACACATACTGTACAAATCACCCTTTATCAATGAACACTGAATAAACATTGGAGAATAGCATGCCACTGTATCAAGTTTTAAGCTCACACAGCAGGCTACTTGGTTAGAAATATGAGTTCACAGCCAAATACGCTGTTACATCTGATAAAATAGTATTGAATTTCACAAAATAAGTGATTTGTAACGTTTGTGAGACAGTATTGCAATAAGTCTTTTCAATGTTCTCACCAATGTAATAATTTCCTGCCAAAATATGAATTATTCCATTTGTGGGAAGTTATTCCATTGTCAGGATTATTACATTTAAAAACTGCACAATTTTATTTCACTGAGGGTTCATTACATTGGTGGGAAGTTATTACGTTGGAAGGTAATAACTTCATAGGAGAGGCATAGGAGAGATAAAGAACATATGAACTGTAAAGTGTTAATTTACATGTCCAGTGCTGGAATTAAAAACTCTGAACTATTCTCTCCCCTGCTGATATTGTAGCAGTGTATTTATGTTTCCTAGCAACGCCATAAGCTGTTTTAATTGGATTATACTCATCCAATCCTGTGTTCCCTTTTTCATATCCCGCCCCCTTTCTACAGCTCTGACACACCATGTATGTCCACAAAGTAAGAACCAGGGCCAGGTGGCAAAAGATCATCCCTGAAGCCTTTTCCACAAAGGACCCATATCCATATGTGCCCACTAACACTAACCTCACTTTCTCACTTGCCCCAGTAACATCTACCCTACTAACCATGAAGGTGTGGACTAACTTTTGTTCTGCTTTATTCTAGCTACTGACACCTACTGGAAAGTCTGTCTTGCTTTCAGCTGCTCTTGACTGCTGATGAGCTCTCA
>JAODXP020000019.1:32066948-32090652 GCA_027497455.2 Sardinella longiceps
ATCCTAATAACTAGCAGTAGACCATGGGGTCCTGGAGGACACAGAGATACACTGAGGATAATCTCTCGTTTATCACGTCAGGAGTTTGCTCTACAGTGTAGTTACCCCACCATCCTGGTGCCTCCACTAGAGTGATGTGTCTCCCTGCTGTTTCTCCTTCTCTCTTCACACACTCAGCTGTTCTCCCTACAGTATCAAACTCCTCTCTGCCCAGGATGGTGTTTCCTGATGAACTCTTTCCAGCAAGTCTGTATCCCAGCAGCACAATCCTCAAGTCTGAGATTTGGGGAACTTCACCTGGAAGCAAATAGGACTCTGTAAAACACTCCAGCTATCAGTCTACACGTAATGCACTATGCAGTGTGTGTGTGTGTCTGTGTGTGTGTGTGTGTGTGTGTGTGTGTGTGTGTGTGTGTGCGCTAGGAGTAGATTTATACAAACTTAGGATATACTAAATGGCAACTCTTTGAACTGTATTTGGCAGTTCAGGTCGTGTGCAAACTGTAGGTTGGCAGTCTATGGACTTCACAGTAGGGGGTTACACCAGGCAAAGGCCAAACAGTTGGCCAAGTATTACTAAATATGTGCAGTTATTTTGTAACCATGAACTCTACATACATAACTTTGTAACTACAGTATGTTCATCTGTTGGACTATTTACAATATTTCATTACTGACAGGGACGCTGGAAGTCATTTACAGCTGGGGGGCTGAGTGACGTCACGCATTGGCGATGACGTCACACCGGACGCTGCGCAAAAAAAAAAAAAAAAAGTTTAATATTACGGTAAAAAAAAAAAGTACGCTCAATAGCCTAGACAAGACACTCGGGCCTACAAAATGATATTACAAATTTACGAGTTAATTGCAAAAAAAAGGGTAGGATATCAAAACTTTCAACAAATGGGTTAATGAACATGCAATTACAACTTAGTTTTAGGATGAAAATAAAGAATCGTTTTGAGTAGCCTAATGACTTGCGTCAGGGCATAGGCTACAGTTTGACCTATTTAAACTATTAAGATAGGCTAGTCTGTGTAACCAGGACATGAATATACTGTGCCAGTTGACCCTGGTTTAGAGCCTTATATCAGGGATTCTACGGTATATAAAAATCTATGCATGTATCCATCCATACGCGTAAAACAGGTGAAGACGTTTACGCGAAGCGCAACAAAGATCCTGTTTTCGACCTCTACACTTCTCACGACACAATCGAGGGGTGTCACTTTGGAGGACACTTGCAAACAAGTGCGTGCGAGACGAGTGGGAAGGGGGACTGGGACTAGGCACACAGACAAAGCAATTTTACACATAAAATCTGAGCGGGATAGGCATATGTCTGGATGTGCGAACTGTCGGGTAAGTTACACAGACTCATGAATGTTTGGCTGTTGCGCTCGCACACGCAGGGTTAACAGCGGGTGACGAGACGGCCGAACTTTTTCTAATTGATAAAAAATAAGGGCTGTGCACCATCAGCGACGATGTGATGCACTACGCATAGACAACAAAGAACAGCAACTTTGAATTTGCAACAGATTATTCTGCATAGGCTGAGTCTGATCATGTAGGATTTTCAAGCAGTTTTCATTGGTTACCATTTTACATTGGTTGGTAGCAATGTAACCACACACGTCTCCTCTGTATCCCTCATTTTCCAACAAATACGGTTCTAAATTAAAAACAAGATAGTGAATTAACAGCTGTCCCTCTCACACAACGAATTTATGATGAGTGTTGCAAGACAGAATCTAAAATCCAGGGGTGCTGCAGCCCCCTCAGCACCCCCACTTCCAGCGTCCCTCATTACTGATGAAAAGTTGATTTGAGGTGTGGAATCAAATAAAGTCTCTGCATACCACTGTGTGTGTGTGTGTGTGTGTGTGTGTGTGTGTGTGTGTGTGTGTGTGTGTGTGTGTGTGTGTGTGTGTGTGTGTGTGTGTGTGTGTGTCACCTGCTGCTGATGTGTGATTCTGTCTCTGCTTCTTCATCTTCCTTTCTGCTCTCCTCTCTTAAAGTTCTCTGTTTAAACTGTAGGGTTGATTCATAGCAGCAAGCAGCAGCAGTTTCTGAATAAGGAGAAACAGGATTAATTCCAAATACCCAGCATTCCACTGTAGTTTACATCAGCCACAAACTATATTGTATCTGTAGGCCCAATTAAACAGAGTAGAGTGGTTACACTTTAGTTGACACTGATGACACTGATGACAGTTGCCCAAATGCCCCAAGAAACATTGCTCTAAACGAGCCACACGGGGCATCAATATTCTGATTGGTAGTTGCTGAACCGTGTCATAGCTCATTACATAAACATAACTGAAGTTTAATTTCTCCCATCACACAAGAAACCCAAGTTTCATTGCTTGCCACACGTGTTACTTTTTTTTTTTGCTCGTCTCCATATAAAGCAAATTACCTCCATCACACTTGAGGCCTGCATCTCATGCGGTCAGAGTGACATGAGTCTGTCATAAAGATGACATGAGCTATGGACTTTAATGACACTTCACTGTTGTGAGTAAGGGCCATTTAGTTTTTTTTTTTTTTTTTTTTACATGACATGCATCATTAATTTTAATGCGACTTCACTGTTGTAAATAAGGGCGATTTAGTTTTTGTCATGCCTGCACCAAAACAGTGTCACTTTTACATAACCAAACACGACTCAATTATTGTTTATGACACACGTCATATCAAGTTTATGTTACATTTAATGCAAATTTGGTGATACACTCACATTGTAATCAGTCATGGTCTAGTCAGATATGGACCATGTACATGTAAGTGAGTGACTTGCAGCACAAACTTGATAATACAGGATGATCTGAAACAGTAACAACAACAACAACAACGCAACAACACTTAACATTTCTATGGAGCTTTTCAAGAGACCCAAAACGCTTTACAGTGGAATGGGGACCTCACTTAACACCACCAATGTGTAGCACCCACCTAGTGCTGGGCGGTATACCGGGTCATACCGACAACTGGTTTTTATTTCTGTCATGATATGAATTTTTCATAAACCGGCAACACCGGTTTAAATAGCCCTAAACTTTTCCGGAACAAAGGTGTGGTAAATTGTTTCACAGGGGACGTCTTTCATTGTTGCGCATGTAAGAATGGAGAGTGAGAGCAGAGACGGTTTATCAAACAATACACAAAGCTTCCTCGTGAATAAAAGTTTTCATTTAGAGAGAAATTACATATGTCATTGCGATTCCCCTAAAATTCTGACATGCTAAACTTTTTATTGTGGCGTTTTCGATCGTCACAGACATGTTCCATTAAAGGACCTCACTTTTTTGAAAATAAAAGATTCTGTTTGTTTTCTGCAACTACCATATATGATTCCTTCACTTTAGTCCCATCCTCTGAGAACTGACAGAAGTCTGGAGATCCTTAGGCTCCTTTCTACATTAGAATATAATTTCCTTTGTACTGACATCTAGGCTATGTCATGTTTTGCATTGAGGGAATGCATTGTATTAATAAGAAACTGTACATGTAAATTCATTTAGAGATATATCAAGATAAATTAATTTTCCCTGCTTCATGAAGGTTCCCTCTCATAGTGCCCCTTGAAACCGGTAGCACTTCATGGGACAACTCAGGGGAAGAAAAAAAAAAGAAAAAGAAAAAACGTTAAATACTGTGAAACCGGACCAAACCTGAAAAAAAAAAAAAAAAAACGTGATGTTGAATTTTGGTCAAACCGCCAAGCTCTACGCTCACCACACACTAGCTTGAGATGGAGAGTGAGGGAATCATTGAATGAGCCAATTACAGTGGGGGATTATTACAGGAAGTTTACACTCTCAGCTCATTCTGATTCTGTCCCCTCAGGCTGCTATGAAGTTGTTGTTGTTTTTTTTTTCAACCTTTGCATAAAGTTGGTGCCCTGCATTTTAAAGGGACACCAGGCAATGTTTTCACTGTTAATTTACCAGCCTCAAAGTCACTTTTGATGATTAAATCGTTCATTACAGGGTGACCGATGGCTCTCTCGTCAGTCTCTAGCATTTCTTTTGCGGTATTCCTGCTTGCAGAATGTCTGGTGCCGGGTCCACGACTTAGAAACCGAAAGTAGATATAACTGAAATCGCATTTATTACTGGCTTGTCAGACAACGTAACACACAAAAATTATCTATTTTGCAAGACATCAGCCAAATAGGTCTGTTAGCTTCTATTCTCTTCCATTAATTTAATAAATTTGTTTTGGTGCCACTTACCCATACATGGCCTACAGAGTAGGCCAAAATTGTGAAATAATAGATTCCAGAAATAGTATACTGTGGATTTTAGTCTGATATGAACTTTGCACAGCAAAACTCTCTGAAACAGCAAAATGATGAGACTGTTTGTGACACTTTTTTTCCTGGTCAGGACCGGGTGAAGAGTCCATACACCAAGTTTGGATGTGATATGTCAAAGCATGGCTGAGATATGAGGTCACTCCTGTTTGGTGACTTCGCTGTCAAATTGCATTGGCCGTAGAAGGAGAGCATTTGGACTTTTGAACAAAACAATGGATAAGTTTTGTGAGACATGGTCCAAAGATGATGTGTACCAAGTTTCGTGTGAATCAGACAAAGTATGGGACAGCGGAAATGTTAGTTTCACTTTTGACAAAATCCACTCCAGGGGGTGTTCTGGATGACCGATCACCACCGAAATCGGATAAGTTCTTCCGTGTCCCAATTCAGACGTGGTCCGAAAATTTCATCCAAATCCGTGCAGTACTTTTTGAGTTATGTTGCTCACAGACACACACACACACACACACACACACACACACAGACGGACACACACACGCCGAGCAAAACATAACCTCCTTGGCGGAGGTAAAAACAAAGATGCTCTAAGTTCTCACAGTGCCACAGTGTAATCATGGATGCTAATTAGCCTTGGCTAGCTGGTAGCAGTATGTGTAAATCCTCACAACTCTATCCATCAAGAAAGCTTTTAACCGCTGAGCTGGAAGCCTGGGTATTTCCCATGCAGTGGGCTAGTTGTAGTTGACGGGGTGGCGGTTCAAGACACGTGTGCGGTGCAAACCGACACCGGCTACAACCGATTTTTGTTTGATATGAACTCTCCAAAACAGCACAACTATGAGCACGTTCTCCCCTAGGATGTGCCAGGTTTTATCTAAAGTAACTTTCATTGAAACCTGAAGGGCAAAAAACACTTAGGTCTAAATTATGCTATGGCCATGCAATAACTTTATTTTTTTTCTGGATGAGTAAAATGGTTCAATTTTAAAAAAAGAAACAGGGGATAGCACAAATCCCCCACTGGTAGCCTATACATCACCCCACTCCTCTTCTCGTTTGTGTCTGTCAGCTCTGTTACCTCACTTGCCATGCACTTCCCTTTTTCACTGAGAAAAGAGTCTCTACAAAACAGAATAAAGGGGATCGATCATCTTGCCCTTTGCTTTTAATCGTAGGTTTAGGCCTAATCTGTTCTCGCCTACACACCACCATCATGTGACACGTCTGAAGATAAGAGGACCCTGACCGCAAGTAGTACGTTGCCCTTTGGATAGACCTACAATAAACTATGCCTACCTCTAGAGAACTTAGCATGCACTTAACAGTTTTTTAGAAACTAAAAATACCTTAAATAATAGCATAAGGCTAAATCAACTTGTTTATAGAGCACACACCTGCACATACCGACACAGCCTTGTGAGCCTCAAACATAGACTTGGCCTGCAATAATAGTAGGCTACATTAGTTCGTCTTTACTTTATACACTTTAACTAAATGATTGATACCAATTAGCTATCAAAAACCCAATGAACATCTTAAATATGCATGAACCCATTAGTACTTACCTCAACGCTTTCATCAGCAATTGGCCCAGGGCAGTTCATGTCGGACGTCGAAGCAAATCCTTAAAAATATGAAAAAAAAAAAAAGCAATAGGCCTATTAAATTAAACTCCATAACCAATATTTAAATTGAAGATGGGTAAACTAGTATAGCTAAATTATTAAAATCTTCGAAAAACAATGGATGATTAGGCCAACTTTGCATACTGCACCATTTTGAGCCGCTTCCTGCTCTCAACTCGTAAAAAGTGAAAGTGAAATGAAATAAAACATCAGCAGTTGTTCGTCTTAGTCATAGCTCAATGGTGCCATCTAGTGGTAGCAAAAATAACGCTTAACAGTAGTACAGGGGTGAGCAATTATTTTGGCCAAGGGGCCACATTGGCTTTTAGATTTTGACTAACGGGTCGGGTGTTAACAGTTAACCAACTGATGTCGGTGGATTGGCAAGTCTCAAGCTAGTAGCCCCACTTTCTTCAGAGGACATGTTAATATGCAGGTTTAAAAGGGTGGAATTTGCATTTCATGAATACAACACATTTGATAAATAAGGCCTATAATCTAAGTCACCATGACTAAATGAGAAATTATTTTATTTTGGGAAGGCTCCGCGGGCCGCATTAAATAGCTCCGCGGGCCGCATCTGGCCCCCAGGCCTTAGTTTGCCCAGGTATGCAGTAGTATTAGGCCTGTCCTCAACCTCCATCATTTTGAGCCCTTGACATTCCTACACTGAAAGGCACATAAATGTCTCATTCCTCCAGGTTGTTATGGAGGAGCAAATGAACCCTTTCAGAAGCTTCAGCAGTGGACTTTTGCTTGTCTAGTTATTGGTCCTTACTGTTGTTACTGCTGTTGACCCCCATAAAATCAGGGCTCTAGTGAAGACTAAAAACAGATAAACACACCTGACTCACTTTATCCACTTCTTACTGTAATAATGCAAACATCCCATAATGCCCTAAGCCCCAATAACCTTCAGTATTCATGTTCTGTCTACTGCAGGGGGCCAAACTAAGGCCTGGGGGCAATAATGGAACTATGCTATCTTTCATGCAGCCCACCATGGTGTTAAAAATGGTGTAATTGATTGGTCCACGCACTGGGTATAAGCTCCAAAATGCACTTTTTATTTTAAAACATAAACGGCAACGTTTCAAGATCGTGTGTGTGTGTGTGTTTGAGGAGGCCCTTGAGGAGTCTAGAATTGTATCTCCACGGCTTTCTTTGTGTGTGTGTGTGTGTGTGTGTACTGCAGGTCTCCTGGCCCTTCAGTCTCTCTCCACAGGTACGGCTTTCTGCACCTGGACAGCACAGGTACACCTGGGGCTCCCTGACACAGCTCTGCTCGTGTGTGTGTGTGTGTGTGTGTGTGTATTGTGTGTGTGTGTGTGTGTGTGTGTGTGTGTGTGTGTTCTGATTTTCTCAGTGTGAGCATGAAAGACACACTCACACACTCATCACTGGCACACTCTTGACACACACTCAGATACACTGACACACTCGGTCATGAATGACTGTGCTGATCTCACAGACAGTGTTGATATTTATGTTATGGACACACATGGAAGTTCAAAATTGTGTTGGATGTTTATTTCAGCAAACAAACAGAGTTTTGAAGTGGCAACAAGTACAACTGTACAAAGTATGGATCCACCAATTCATAGTGTACCCAAGGGTACACTCTTGAACCCTTGCTTACTCTTACTTAATGATGACTCAATGTACCAGTTCTCATTGTGTGATAAAGGTGTTAATGGCAGGGTTTGATAAGGGTGATAAGGGTGTTAATGGCAAGGTTTACTGCTGCGAAAAAATGGATTCACACAGATACTAATATTAGACAATTCTGGATAGTCTCTTTCCATTATATAGTTTGTTTAGAGGGTACGACTGCAAAACTTAACAAGGCAAAGGAAACCACTGTGAACACTTGGTTGAATATAGCTACTGCCCTTAAAGAGCTTCTATAGTTTGGTATAGGTTGCCTGCCAGCATGAGTTGTGTGTTGTGTTCTGTTTTATAATTTTAGAATTATTATTTTCATTATTATTTTGTGTACGTATAGTATTTTTTTCCCCCCATCATTGTTACTGTCTATCCTTATAGTATATGTACATGTCCTTAATGTGCTTTTTTGGAAAACTTTAATAAAAATATAATCACAAAAAAAAAACAATCATTTGTCAGGGTTACCGTAAACATGACCTAAGATCTTTCTCAAAAAGATATATCTTTTAAATTGAGTGTCTGAGCAGTCTTGGAGCAGAATCAGGGGTGCATTTAAATTTAGATTAGATTTTAATTTCTCTCCATGCACGACTCTGTCAGAGATTCCGGCCATTGACCTCATTTGCATCAACCACATTGAATAGACCAAGGGGAGGGTCATGACTAGGCTACCTTAAAGATGGAACAAAATGCAACTCTTTGCCCTTCACCTGTCTCAGCTATTAAAATAAATTCACAAAGGCAGGGGTAGAAATGTGTGACTATAGGACCTGGATTGTTTTTTTTTTTTTTTTTTTTTTAAAAAAAAGGCAAAAAAAAAAAAGGCAAAAAAAAAAAAAAAACTCCAAGAAATGTGGGAACATAGGTCTGTAGGAACATAGACATGTGGGAACATAGGTTTGTGGGAACATAGACACACTCCCACTGCTCCTGCCCCTGCAATCCATCAGCCAGGGATACAGGCAGGAAAAGGCCCGACTGGTGATGGAGCTAAGGGTAAGAGCAGCTGGCTCCCAAGTACAAATAGGGAGGAAATGGAAAGCCCAGGAGGAGGACAGGAGGTTGACATGGCCATCAGCAGGTTAACACACACGCTTGGCCCCCCTCTTCTGGTCCCAGGTCTCCAAGGAACAAAGAAGAGCCATGGTGGTGGCAGAAGTGGCAAGGACGGAGGCGGAGCAAGATCGGCGGATGTCTCAAAGCGGTGTCTCAAAGCCGTCAAGGAGGCTTGATGACTTGGGAAGGCGTCACAGACAGGCCCATATCTTCATCTGACCTGTGGAAGATGTCCCAAGTCAGACTCAGCTTCCTAATCAAGTCCACCTATGACACCCTGCCTACTTCCTGAAACCTCCACTTATGGTTTTGCGCAGAAGAAATCTGCCCCCCTGTGCAACACCATCAATGCAAGTGTCATAGTGTGTATTTTATATACATCTGTAGTGCTTGTGTGCAGTCATAGGGCGAATTCAGCAGTCGTAACGTTTCATAGCGTAACGTAACAGTTTCCATTCATCCCTATGGGAGACGTATGTAACGTTTTGTAACGTTATGACCAGTGTTGGGCAAGTTACTGCAAAAACTGTAATGCATTATTTATTACTTGTTACTGACATTTTAAAGGAATCCCATACATTACAATATTAGTGTTTTGAAAATGTAAGGCGCTACATTACTGTTGCATTACATTTAAGTTACTCTACGGGCCCTCCGGTAGCCTATGACCTTCGCTAATTAGTAATCAATGTTGAGAATGACATTACTCCCAACACTGGTTATGTCATTTTGAAAACGCCACTGGTGTTTGCTGTGCTTTGTTTACTGTGCTCTTAATCACATTTGCTGTGCTTCTTTTACTATGATTGCTGTGTAATGTTAACCTGCAGGTCCCCTGTTAATCTGACAATGACTGACTGAATGAGGTCATTATTAGCTGGCCAATCCTGGCGGTTGCTTCATTGGACTTAATGGGAGACAAGTGGGGGAGGCGTGGCTTGCCTCTATTTATAGGTAGCGGAATGGTAGCCTGATTGCCATCGACTTTCAAAGCTCTACGAGACTTTGGTCTGACCAAGAGCACACATAACAAAATTTCTCAAAGCACATGGTTGACCCGCCTCCCTGAAATGCCTCAGTTTGCTACTGGTCGATATTAGAAAATGCGGTGCCGAAACAAAACCACTCTTGCCTCTGACGTATGTGACGCGAATGAAATTGCTTGAACAGGACTGAGAGCCGTTGGAGCTGCTCAAAGTTGATTGGTTCTCGACCAAGGGGGGGCAGTTCCCCAGTTTGAGGGAATTCAGAAGTCCTGCCCGATCAGCAGCTGGCCAGACCAGCGACAGCAACGCCGAAGGTGTTACGCCACTGGGAGGGCGGGCGTGC
This sequence comes from Sardinella longiceps, assembly GCA_027497455.2. Lineage (NCBI taxonomy): Eukaryota > Metazoa > Chordata > Actinopteri > Clupeiformes > Clupeidae > Sardinella > Sardinella longiceps. Next base: position 32,076,912 of record JAODXP020000019.1, read on the forward strand.
CAGGCTAGCGGAATGGAGAAATACAGAGAAGACCACAGCACAGCACAGCACAGCACAGCACAGCACAGCACAGCAGCAGCCAAGCAGAGCACAGACAGGCTACAACAGCACAAACGTGTGGTATCAGGTATTCGGGCCTACGTCTAGTTCAACGCTCTCAAATCTCCTCCTGGGTAGCAGTCTAAGGCCGTGCCCAGGCCAAGTAAGTGGTCTAGGTTTACAATTTGGTTGCTGTAAGAATGTGGCTGTCGACAGCCGAGCTTCTCACTGCCGAGTCTCTCTCTCTCTCTCTCTCTCTCTCTCTCTCTCTCTCTCTCTCTCTCTCTCTCTCTCCTCTCTCTCTCTCTCTCTGTGTGTTGGAGAAAGAGCCGAATGCACCTGACGCGAGGTCGAAGACGGGCCGAGACTACACGTCAAGAGGGACGGTATCGCAAAGCAGGCTTGCTGGTATGGTGCCACTAAGCTAGCTACGCTAGCACCAGTCATGAACAGTGGGGTCTTTGGCTGTTTGCTGTTGTGGCTGCTACTGCTGTTGCCGTTTGCTATTGGCTCGCTGCTTGGGATCTATTTGCTGGCTTGCTCACTACTGCTTCTGCTGGGAGGGAGTGGGACTGAGCGCTTGGTGGCTGGTGCTGGTAGTGCATGCTATGCTGCATTTGCTGGGACTGCATGCTTTTAGGTGTTTGATTTCTGTTTATGAAATGATGGTTGTGAAGTTATGCATTGACTGTCTTAATATTATTCCTAAGGTGCACCTATTTAACTAAATAATAAAACAATATTTATCTAGCATATCCTCTTGTCTGTCTGCTCACTGCCAACCACTCCACCCACATGGTACTGTCTGGTCACGGGCATTTTCATATTGGTGACACAAGCCTCCCTCCAGCATATCCTCTCAGACTGCAAGTCAAGGCGGTTACAGGCATGTCCTGGTGCTGAAAAAGCTGGCAGAGGTGGCAGAGGCATACAAACAACAGGCGAACAACAAACCTCCTGGCCCAGCGAGACCTCCCATCCCCTTTGCAAGAGCTGGGGAGAACCCCAAACCCATCCACCAGAGGGCAACACCAAGACTCCTCTTTCCTGGTAGCCTAGTAAACTAGCACCACCCGCTGGACGCCAAAATCTTTTGTCTGCGAGTGGGTCTAGCCTCGCATCATTCTTCAAATCTGCCAAGAATGCCAGGAATCTGGCAAAACCAATCATAACGCAGAGATGTGTTTTGAATCAAAGCGGGCGGGGTTTAAAACCAATCATAACGCAGAGATGTGTTTTGAATCAAAGCGAGCGGGGTTTTGAGGGAGAAACGACAGAGCGTTGGCCTAAACGCACAGATATGGTTTGAAAGACAACGGGTTGTGCTCATCAACAATCTCCCGTTGTATCCATTCATCGGGGCCAGACTAAATAGACATCCAATCTCACATTTAGGCTGGTTTATCAGGCTACTCTCCAAGACTCCTCTCTCCTGGTGCAGTGGACCATGAGGGCTGACCTGGGGAGACGGCTCCAGTATCCCAGTATGGTGGAAACAAACATGGCTCCGGCCAGACCTGATCTTGTGGTCAATTCCACAATAGACCATCCTGCTGCTGGAGCTAACGGTCCCGTGGGAACAGGGGATGGAGGCTGCTAACGAACGCAAGCATTACAAGTACGCTGACCTGGCGGCAGAATGTCAGGAGGCTGGCTGGAAAGCCATTACATGCCCCGTTGAAGTGGGGTGTAGGGGCTTTGTGGGCTCCTCGTCAGTCCGCCTGCTTCGACACATTGGCTGCACGGGAGCAGGGAGCTGGAAAGCCATCAAGAAGTTGGCAGAGGAGGTGGAGAAGGTCAGCTTCTGGCTATGGCTAAGGAGGAGAGATAGAGGGTGGGGGCAGAACACCTAGGGCATCAGCAGGGGGTGGCGGGTAGAGATACCTGCCATTGCTCCGCCACCAAGAGAAGTACTAGGGTTAAAGGAGCGAAGCATTGGTGACTGGTGGTCCCCAGCTGATGACCCGTTCCTGCCCATAGGTGTATAGAGGAGCACACTTGCATACAGGACACTGGTGGAGGTGCGTCAGGCAGCAATGCCCAGCATTTATATCAACAACCTGTATCTTCAAATGTTTCACAGACTTCATAGGAAAACTATAATCTCCCATGAAAGCTTGTCCATTTCTTGTCACATTCATAACTGAATTTGAAAGGCTCATATTCGTATGATTTAAATCATTATATGTTTTTTTTGCGTGTTTGCCTGTATTCAGCCATGGAGTTTGCATAGAAAATTGACGAAAATTGTGAAATATTGCAGGGGTTATGTGACATTTTGTTGCATCCAAATGTCATGGCCAACGCTGGACTTACACTTTTATAAAGTTAAAAGGTTTTGTGGTCATTCTGAACCTTGTTATTATATTAAATGTTATTGAATTTCGGTAGTAACTTATTTGTGGAGGGACAAATGATTTGAAAAATATATATAAAAAAACAAACAAACACACACACACACAAAAAAAAAAACATTTTTTGTTGTTATTTTGTTGTATTGTTGTTGTTGTTTTGTTGTTATTTATTTGAATGTGTGTATATTTGGGAGGATTTAACCAGGGCCAGACTGGGACCAAAAAATGGCCCAGGCATTTTTGGCCATGGCGGCCCACCATGATTTTATTCAATAGCCTATAAAATGAGTAAATTATGACAGCCCCAGCCCAAAAATGACCAATGGCCCACCGGGCATTGCCCTGTATGCTCTATGGTCAGTCCATGCCTGGATTTAACACAAACTTCTACCTATGTCTAGGGCAGTGGCTTCCCGCAAGTCTCCCTCCCTTTCACACGCACGCGCACACACACACACACACACTCACACACACACTAAAGACAGATGCGTTTGAACATTGCAAACAGACACAGACTCCCTTAATTGTAACCAAATAGGCAACTTTGGATTGCACCCAGACAGACAAGACATGCTCTTACTCTGCTGACATACAGTAGGCCTGCCAGTCAGACATATCTCAATATGCCAACATATCAAAGTTAACATTCAAATTCACATTCATCATGCATGCACAGAGTTCATAAAGAAACTAAACCAAAACAAAAGTCGTGACAACGTGACCCTATTTGGCCCCCAGGCTGCAGCATAGTTGTTGGCTACTTATTCGGGCTGTTAACATGCAAATTAAAACAAACAAACAAACAAGAAAAAAAAAAAACTCTCAAAAGACCATTAACTAGGAATTCCTCCAATATAATCTTCCACTTTCTGATTATAAACAGGCTATTAGATGAGTTCGTCATAGGACTGTATATGTATTAATAGTAGTATCTTAATACTTTGTTATATATTATACATAATCTTCCACTTTCTGATTATAAACAGGCTATTACATGAGTTCGTCGTAGGACTGTATATATATTAGGATCTTAATACTTTGTTTGTTGGCTTGCAGGGTGGTAGCATGTGGCGTTATCCTCCTCCAACCATACAAAGCGAAATGGTCAAAACAGATGAAAAACATGTAAAAAGACGACGAAGACTCCCACAACTTGTACCTGCAGCGACAGGCATAGTAGCCTAAGTATGCATGTGTCACACTATTGTTGGTCGACTTTGTTTTGCAGGCTCCTAGTAGGTCCCATCACTGAAGTCCAGATTAGCGTAATCTACACTGTCACTACTTGTGGACATTATTGGGTCTTATTTTTCTATTTGTGTGATATCATGGCTAATTAGTATGGCGATATGACTACCTTTTAGTGTACGTATTCCTCACAACTCCAAGACTAATCGCAACCTCTCCAAAAGGACTTCCGCAGTTTCCACCGAGTTGCAACAGGGGTAAAGGAGAATCACAAGTTCAAAAACGTTTTGTTTGAAGTACAGACTTTCCTCTGTAGAACACACATGGTTTTGTTCAAAAATATTGATTCACTCTTTGTATTTTTTAAAAGAACGTGCGTGGAGAAAACACAAGTCTCCTCATGGCCACGCACAACTCCGGAGAGCTTTGAGTAGGTTGAGTCGAAACGGTTCTCATGTTGACTTTAAGTCCCTCCCTGAGGCATCCAGCAGTCATTCATTCTGATTTCTGAGATCTCAGCACTGAACTCGAACGCTAAAATGGCAGAAGAAGCTCCAGCCGCCGCTCCCGTGAAAGCCGCAAAGAAGAAGGCACCCCGTCCCAAAAAGACCGGACCAAGTGTTGGCGAGCTCGTCGTCAAGGCGATTTCCGCATCTAAAGAGAAGAAGGGTGTTTCTCTGGCTGCACTGAAGAAGGCTTTGGCTGCTGGTGGTTACGATGTGGAAAGGAACAACGCTCGCGTCAAGCTGGCCATCAAGAGTCTGGTGACGAAGGGAACTTTGGTCCAGACGAAGGGAACCGGCGCTTCAGGTTCTTTCAAACTGAACAAGAAGCAGGCCGAGCCCAAGAAGAAGCCCGCCAAGAAGGCAGTGGCCAAAAAGCCAGCAGCGAAGAAACCCGCCGCGGCTAAGAAGCCTAAGAAGGCTGTGGCCAAGAAACCCGCTGCCGCCAAGAAGTCCCCAAAGAAGGCAGCTAAGAAGCCCACTACCCCCAAGAAGGCAACAAAGAGCCCGAAGAAGGCCGCGAAGAAGCCCGCAGCGCCTAAGAAGGCAAAGGCAGCAAAGAGCCCCAAGAAGGCCAAAGCAGCGAAGCCGAAGGCGGCTAAGCCCAAAGCAGCCAAGCCCAAAAAGGCTGCTCCCAAGAAGAAGTAAACTGTCGTGTTCTTCAGGGAAAAAAGGCTCTTTTAAGAGCCACCCACAATTTCTTAGAAATGCAGAAATTCCATTTGATTCATTTTGAGGTGGAAAATCATAAAGAACCATATTGGTAGAGTAACGCGCAAATCAGTGGTGATTGTCATCAATTCCCACTATAAATTCTTAATTGTGGACTCTGAGATGTCACTCCAGCCACAGACTTTTATGAAGAGAGGCAACTGCAAGCATTTCATTTCACGGAATTGAATTAAAGCATTTGCAGTATCATTTCCTATTACACTGTGGATTTCTATGTAGGCCTAGGTAACTCCTATTATAGACCTTTTCGTATTAACGTGGCATTACACTTTGGTAGACAGTTTGTTACACTGTAACAAAGGCACTGTAACACAATAAGCTCAAGCCCGTTAGAGTGAATGGAACATGTCAGTGTGTAGGCAAGTTTACCAACATCATGTTGGCCTGTTGCCTCAAAGCATGACAAGAGTCAAAGTCAAAGCGAACTTTATTGTCAATCAAGCACTGCAACAGTACATTGCACGCAGACTGAAATTGCATTTCTCAAAGCTCTAAATGTGCAGTTAAAATTAAGACATACAACTAAGATGCATATAAGACATCACAACTCACTAAACATAAAGTGCAAAGATATCAAGATATCAAGCATGATAATAATAGATAACAGTAACATAATAACAGACAACATAACAGACATTGTGAGGGTCCGTGTAACGCTTTGCAGTGCTTTGATCCATTTTTAGAATCAACATGGAAAAAATGAAAATTGGGTTCAAAACTTCAATTTTCCATTTATCAGACAACTCAGATAATAGGTAATTGATGCTGTTTGTGTATTTCATTGTTGTTTGTCGGTTGCTTTTGAAAGAGTGGATAGTTTAATTTGATACCAAAGTAAAAATGAGTCAATATTTCAATATTCCATTTCTGCGCCGTGGTTGGACTGAACCATACGCGCTGAGGGATGTCTTGGTTCAGGTAGGGTAAATGAGATGGATGTACTGGAGACCCACGTTACAGACCTAACAGAACTACTGGCCCACCATCTGGCTTACCTGCAAACTCTCTAATACAGAAACCTATGAAGTTGTTGCATGATTTAATATTTTCATGTTTTACCGTGGCCTATAGAACACCTCCACCGGCACCGCCTTTACGCACAATCAATCAGGTGAAGAAACGGTGATGCCGAGGGTTATGCCACCTTGGATATATTTGGGGACGATATAGGAATACATTTTTTTTTTTTTTAGACCAGGGATCTCCAACAGGTAGTTCATGAGCTGCTCGACACCTGAGTAGCTCAAAGAGTCACAGGAAATGTAAATGAATTTCATAACAGCCTGATCACAAAATCTTGATATCTTTACTGCTTTAATGCTCTCTGATTAGAAGTTATGTTGGCACCAGATTTGGCTATAACTACAGAGACGCAGATGTAGCCTACATTAACAATGTGACAAGAGTAAGTTCTTGAATGACCTCTCGGCTACTTCAAAAGCAAAGCAGACATATCAGCTGAACCGAAACTTCGCATATGGTTACAGCGTAACTGTAGGCTACACGGTAACCCCCGACAAGGTGGCGAGAAACTCGAGCTACCTGTTGGAGACCCCTGGTCTAAACAAAATGTTACTTTTATATCGTGACGAAATATAGCCTAGGTGGCATAGGCAACACTCGGCATCACAGTTTCTTTACTGATTGATTGAGCAAAGAGCTAAGTGTTCCAACTTGGCCACGGTGAACATAAATCACAACAACTTCATAGGCTTCTGTATTAGAAAGTTTGCAGGTTAGCCTGCATGGGCCAGTAGTTCTGTCAGGTCTGTACGTCTCGAGCTGACTTGATAAGTCTATCCATGTCATTTATAGGCTAGCTAAGGCCTCTCTCTACAAAAGACAACTGGCGCTACCTGAACCAAGACATCCCTCCGCGCGCTTGGTTCAGTCCAACCACGGCGCAGAAATAGAAAATTGAAATATTGACTCATTTTTACTTTGGTGTCAAATTCAACTATCCACTCCCTCAAAAGCAACCATAAAACAACAGTGAAATACACAAAAAGCACCAATTATCTATTATCTGAGTTGTCTGAAAAATGGAAAATTGAAGTTTTGGACCCAATTTTCATCTTTTTCATGTAAATTCTAAAAATGGATCAAAGCACTGCAAAGCGTTACACGGACCTTGTGAGCATACATTCTGGACTGTCAGTGTTTCAGAAGTCTTTAGGTATGTTACTGGAGTGCAAACCCTGAAGGTGCCAGTAAGGCAAAGTGCATGCTGCAAATAGCAGCATGGAGATGATCTCTGTAAACATGTGTGTAGGAGAGTGTTCATAGAGTAGTTGGTCTTGGTTGTGTGTGTGTGTGTGTGTGTGTGTGTGTGTGTGTGTGTGTGTGTGTGTGTGTGGTGTGGTGTGGTGTGGTGTGGGGGTCAGCAGTGTGATGACTTGTGAGGAAAAGCTGTTGCTGAACGCAATACACAACATGATACAATGTGTAAGAGCACTTAAAATGCGTAACAAAGAATACTGGAAACGCTTATGCTTTTGTTTCTTGTTTCGTACAACCATATTATCAGACCATATTCTCAGTCACTTTGAGGGGGAAGTGGAAAAGGCGCCAAACAGATACGAAAACGTCGTGTCATAGCTGGGCACACGTTGATTGGCTCTCCGTAGTTTAAGCTAAGCCACTGAGGCACTGACTTACTCCATCTGCTCTGGGATAATAAGCCATTCACTCCCTCACTCTTGACACTTGAGTATTCACTCGTCTGTGCTGTAAACATGAGCGGAAGAGGCAAAACCGGAGGCAAGGCCAGGGCTAAGGCCAAGACTCGTTCATCCCGTGCTGGGCTTCAATTCCCCGTGGGCCGTGTGCACAGACTGCTGCGCAAAGGCAACTATGCCCAACGTGTTGGTGCTGGCGCACCGGTCTACTTGGCTGCCGTGCTCGAGTACCTGACCGCTGAGATCTTGGAGTTGGCTGGCAATGCTGCTCGCGACAACAAGAAGACCCGTATTATCCCCCGCCATCTGCAGCTGGCCGTGCGTAACGACGAGGAGTTGAACAAACTGCTCGGTGGCGTGACCATCGCACAGGGTGGTGTACTGCCCAACATTCAGGCTGTACTCCTGCCCAAGAAGACCGAGAAATCCAAGTAAACCTGTCTCCCACTGTCCCCCATAAAACGGCTCTTTTAAGAGCCACCCAAGTACATCTAAAAAAGATTCATTCCATGCCACGTCTACTTTTACTATGACTCATCCAATAACTTTTACTATAGTGTATATAATATGCTGTGTTTTAATTACTATGATGTTTTGATGAACACGTCGTTGCCCAGCGAATTTCCCTGGATAAATAAAGCAGTAGCCAGTTTTTCAGGCGCAGAATAGGCTATTGGGTTCCTACTGTAGGTATAAATAAAGGGAATGATGACTAAACCGGCTGCTTTATTTTACTATTTACACGAGGAATTACCGTAGGCATATGTTTAAAAAAATAATCTTTGTAGCTTACTCACATGTTGCAAATCAATCACTTAAGATATTAGGTTGTATTACATCTACAGAGTTACAATAAAGGCCTTCCCTTGTCATCTCCAGGTGGTGGCCAACATGCTAGCTAGTCGTTGTCTTGTCACTGTATTCAATGATCGTGATTTATTGCTTACTTTTCTGCAACCCCGAGGAAAACAGTGCGTAGTAAAGGAAAGGTGGTAGGGACAACATGGTTCAAATTGTCACAAAACCTAAATTGTTGCAACATTGTTTCAGCTGTCGGGTTTTAATTGCAGGTACAATTGATCTCAACTTAAGTAAAAACATCACTGATAATGTCGCATAAAAGCATCCTCAAATCAGAATTTACATTTCTCGACTATCAGAATGCAATGGTGATGGTATATTTAAGTGTACTCATTTATTTTACGTGGAATCTATTGACAGGGTTTGCGCCTGTAAACACACTGTGTGAAGGGGTATTAGGGGCTTGGCTTTGTGTTTTAAATTTAGGCGCCATTTCTTAAGAGCCCAATCAGCAGAGACCAACCACATGACGCAGCCTGCACAGTGGGCAGGCCGACAGTGGTAGCCTTTAAATAAACACGCTCGGCCGTTGGACGATAACACTTCAATACGAAGCTCTAGCCATGGCAAGAACCAAGCAGACAGCCCGTAAGTCCACCGGAGGCAAAGCCCCGAGGAAGCAGCTCGCCACCAAGGCTGCGCGTAAAAGCGCACCTGCAACTGGCGGTGTGAAGAAGCCTCACCGTTATAGGCCCGGTACCGTGGCTCTGAGAGAGATCCGTCGCTATCAGAAGTCCACCGAACTGCTCATCCGCAAGCTGCCCTTCCAGCGTCTGGTGAGAGAAATTGCCCAGGACTTCAAGACCGACCTGCGTTTCCAGAGCTCTGCCGTCATGGCTCTTCAGGAGGCCAGCGAGGCTTACCTGGTCGGTCTGTTTGAGGACACCAACCTGTGCGCCATCCACGCTAAGAGAGTCACCATCATGCCCAAGGACATCCAGCTGGCTCGCCGCATCCGCGGAGAGCGCGCCTAAATGAGTTGAATTCCGAATCCCAATTTCACAACGGCTCTTTTAAGAGCCACACAAACCTTCAAAAAGGCAGTTTCCTCTTGACATTTCGTGTAGGCCTACTGCGAGAAATATAGGCTAGGTAAAAAGTTGTGCTGTTTTTATTTCCTTCTAGAGAGAGTTAAGTGACTTCTTTTTCAAACATGCACTCAAAACTGAAATGAGAACACTTCATTAATTTTAGCCAGCAGACAGACCAAAGATATACCCTGTCTCAATTGAATAGCTGAAGCTAAGCAGGTGCGGGCTTGGTGGACCTGGATGGGAGACCTCTGGACCTCTGGAAACTGAAGTCCCAACCTGGCTCATTCAATATGCTCCCTTATCATTCCCACCGTAATTGGTTCATTCAATAATTCCCTCACTCTCCACCTCGGGCTAGTGTGTGGTAATGGCATAATAGAGGCGCATAATGGCAGCCGTGCATCACCTAGGTGGGTGGGTGCTACACATTGGTGGTGGTTAGTGAGGTCCCCCTTCCACTGTAACCGCTTTGAGTACCTAAAGATAGAAACGTGCTATAGAAATGTAACTACCTACGTCCATTACATTACATTCTCACATTCTGTGAACCATTTCAGTCCTGGTTGACTGGCATCCTGATTCTCTATTCTAGTGAATGTCTTGTGTCACTTGGTAGAGGATTTTACACATTCAATTACTACAGTATTACTTGCAGAGGGGGCTACCACCCCGCGACTGCGGGTTCTCCTTCGTTTAAAAAGTTCTGACCGCAAAACCTGACGGGAACAAAAACTGTGTGCCTGCCAAGCGGTTTCCCCTCACACTTCCAACAATTAACACTCACCAATTCTATAAATATCGGAATAGCAGTTTATGAAAACATGGGTGGCTCTTAAAAGAGCCTTTGGATTTGAGAGCACAACACAGGATTTACTTGGAGCTGGTGTACTTGGTGACAGCCTTGGTTCCCTCAGACACAGCGTGCTTGGCCAGCTCACCGGGCAGAAGCAGACGCACTGCGGTCTGGATCTCCCTGGAAGAGATGGTGGAGCGCTTGTTGTAGTGCGCCAAGCGGGAAGCCTCGCCAGCAATGCGCTCAAAGATGTCGTTTACAAACGAGTTCATGATGCCCATGGCCTTGGAGGAAATACCGGTGTCGGGATGAACTTGTTTTAGCACCTTGTACACGTAGATGGCATAGCTCTCCTTCCTGGTCCTCTTGCGCTTCTTGCCACCTTTGCCGGCCGTTTTGGTGACGGCTTTCTTGGAGCCCTTCTTGGGCGCTGGCTTTGCTGGGTCAGGCATGATATCTTCAATGAACAACACAACCGAAGAATACTCTTAGAACGAATCACGCTGTATATATAGCGATTCATATGCAAATAATTATCTCCAGACACGCCCAAACATACAGTCTTTTGAGTTCCCCCTGAATCACGCAGACACATGGTTGGTTATTTTGTATCCAAGGGGGCGGTCAGTGAGCGAAGTTCAGCCCCACCTAGAAATGAGCGGTTTAGGCTTTTGCCCCTTTTGTCTCATTTCCCGCTTCTTTTCTACGACTGAAAGAGGAATTCGGCAGCCAGCAACAAGAATAGTGCTATATACTACTAATAACAACAATAATAGGCATGCCATTCGACAATATTCATGATTCATCTATAACTCATCTATAATTTTTCCATGGCCTGACAGTTACTTGACCCTTTTACAGTTCTATCGGCCTTTTCAGTTCTATTGGACATGTTTGGTTACTCTATCGTGCAGGTTAGGTCAGCATAGCATGGACTTGTTTGGCTTTCTTTATATTTGCCACATACTTTTCTCAGCTCAGCTAATTTAGAAACCCATTTACCGTTCTTGTACACTCCTCTGCCAAACTTGAATGGCCATTTGATTACTCTTATTCCATGCGTTTGTCCGCTTGTATCGTGCTTCCTGCTTTTTATTTGAAGCGCTACTCGATACGATCAAGTTGGGTCAACTGCAATGAAGTGCTCTTTGATCAGCTATTCCATTTAGATGTATGCATTTCCCAAGCACTTTAAGAAATAAAAAGAGGGATTTCAAATAAATCTACAACACAGTTAAAACCTAGCAAAGATGCGTTTGCGAACAGGAAACTGTCAGTGGTTAACGGCGCAAGAGTGTGGTGTGGTGAATGCGATCTAGGCAGTCGGTGGCTCTAGGGCAAGAGATAATCAACTGTCAGAGTTGTTTGTTTGTTTGTTTTTTTCCCAAGAATAGTATCGGCTCCTTTAGTAGCCTACTTGGAACACTTATCAGCAAATTTATCGTGTCAAATGCGCTCATACACTTTGGACATAGCCTTTTCATAAGGAATTGGGTGGCTCTTAAAAGAGCCTTGGGGTTTAAGGGAGTAGTAACACGTTAACCTCCAAAACCGTACAGAGTGCGGCCCTGGCGTTTCAGTGCGTAAACGACATCCATGGCAGTCACGGTCTTTCTCTTGGCGTGCTCGGTATAGGTGACGGCATCACGGATCACGTTCTCAAGGAACACTTTAAGCACACCGCGAGTCTCCTCGTAGATCAGACCAGAGATACGCTTCACACCACCACGGCGAGCCAGACGGCGGATAGCGGGCTTCGTGATACCCTGGATGTTATCACGAAGAACTTTGCGGTGACGCTTTGCGCCTCCTTTTCCAAGACCTTTTCCTCCTTTGCCACGTCCAGACATCTTTACTTTTCCACAACTGAGGATTGCAGAAACTGTGTCACAGAACGTCTCCCTACTTGGTTATATGCTCAGAGCGACGACGTTCGTGAAGACGGCTACACACGCCCCTTCTACTTTCCCTCTCCTTTGTGAATAGAAACTGCGCGGGCAGCGGAACAAAAGACTCCGTGTAGGCCTATTGCGTTGATGTTGCTACTCTGCTATATGATAAACACTAAATATCAGATGTCTATCATCACCTAAGTACAGCACCCCCTAAAATAAATCGTAACAGACACCGACAACACAGCACTGGAGTGTGTAAAAATATGAATCCATATATCAGGAATCCACGGTCATGATAGAAAAGTGTTTTATAGTAGGCCTATTGTGTTTGGTATCTTTCTAAATAGTAGAGTAGACTGAGCACAGCTGAGGCAGTTTTTGCTCTACAGAATCCATTGCCCTATAGGAATTTCATGAACACAGTCCTGGTGTCCATTATGCTTGCTATAATCCCTGAAATGTTCATAAACAAAGACAAATGTCAGTATCATGACTAAAATAATGTGCTTGTTCCTGGGGCAGCCTTTTTGGAGTAAAAGAAATGGGTGCTGGAAAGTGAAGTAGCCAAAAACCTGCCATCTGGCTACTGTCGTGGATTTTCTTTCTTTTATTCTTGTTATCTTTCAGATGATTTGCCTTTTAGAGGTCATTGCTGAGACAGAGATAGGTTGCGGGACCAGACTATCTTTATTCACAACAGTCCAGCAATACAACCAAAGAGTATAGAAGTCTTCTATACTCTTTTATACTCTTTGATACAAAGAGTATAAAATTGGTGGGTTGCTGCTATAAGCCTCCTGGGGCAAACACTCAGTACCTTCATGATTTGTCTGACATGATTGACAGTCGTGGATGCAAAGATTGAAATGTACCTGTTGGGGGATATGAATGTCGACTGGTTAGCCAGTAATTGTTCCTGGAGGGAAAAAATATGATCATTGTCTAAGTATGTAATTTGGCACAAACAGTTTCCTTGCCTACAAGAGTTGTCACTAATTGTCTGGGACATTCTTCCTCAACATGCATTGATCATATTTATAGAAATGTTCCAGAGCACTGCTCAAAACCTGTTTCTCTACCGTTAGGTTTCAGTGATCTTAATATTATAGCAACTGCAACTGTAAGAAAATCGAAAATGCCCAAAACAGGTTCTAAAATCATATTGAAAAGGACATATAAGGGATTTATTGAAACACATTTTATGGCAGATGTTGGTAAAATTGGTAAAACAGATAAAACAGCTGATGACCAAGACATTTCTTTAAATGAATTCATGAATGTTTTTATGGAAAATGTAAACAAACATACTCCAATGCTGAAGTTTACAGTGAAAACTCAAACTGCTCTGTGGGATGACGAGGAGTTGAAATGCTTCATGAGACAAAGAGATGAAGTGAAAAGGGTGTCTGCAAGATCCTGTCGAACAGAGGACAGACTAAATTATTGCAAATTGAGAAATTTGGTGACTAAAGTGAACAAAAGTAAAAAGAAAGAATACTACAAGAAGTGAAGTGAAGCAAAACATGATGGCAAACAACTTTGGAGAACTTTAAATGAAATAACAGGAAAAAAGAAAGATGGGGTGTTCTAACAAAGCCACTGGACATTGCAAATTATTTTAATGACTTTTTACAGTAAAGTAAGTAAATTAAGACAGCATATGC
>JAODXP020000019.1:32090752-32149765 GCA_027497455.2 Sardinella longiceps
ACGGGGTAGGAACTAAAACAAAGACCTAATTGCACTGGGACGGGTTTTGGGGTGGAACATTACTATGCCAACATGGCGGCCCCCTTAATCAGGCTTTGTTTACCTGAATTAGCTACAGGTGTGTAGCGGGAAACTTTGGGGTTTGGCTATTGGCACTTGGGGTGTACACTGGGCTTTTTAGTGAGAACTCTCAGTCGAGTTACGAGCAGCGTTGGGGAAAAGACGTGCCCAGCAGTAGCGGCTGGAACTTGTGTGAAGACATCCGAATTACGAACTGGCAACTGCTGACCGCGAGCCCGGCAACCGACTCTGCTCGCCGCCTGTTGTCAAGCCTTCTGGGCAACCCTGCTACTGTGTCTAAGCTCATCAGACGTCGGAGGGGTGGAATCGTCCACCCCTCACTGAGTTAAGTACTCCTTCCACTGCCGTCCTGATTTCTGCCGCTGTGTGGTGAACCCTGCTAGCGCTTCTGTGCTCTCTTCCCCTCTGCATAGCCTGCTCCCCGATACATCGGTCTCCGCTACTGTTGCCCGTGACTCAACGCTTCTATTGTTGATGCCTACTGCTCTGTGCTTCCACTGGTGTTGACTGCTACTCTGCGCTGCCCTGCCCTCGCGCCGGATTCGACCCGCCCCGGCAGTCAGCGGCACCCGGCTTTTATCCGCCTCCACCAGCTACGCTTGCCTCCGGTTCTCCGAGCCTGCCTGGTACTCAAGCGTCATTGGATGTCAGGGGGGCGGAATCGTTCGCCCCTCGCAAAGCTAAGTGCCTATTAACTGCTCCATCGCATTCGTTCCTGCGCACTGAACTATAAGCGCCCCTGTGTTCCCGTACACGGCCGGCCACTCCCCCGTCTAGCAACGCTCCCCAGCCTCTGCTAACTACTAGCCCTCCCGGCTAGCACTAGTAGCTTACTGTGGCGCTCATAGGCTTATTAAGCCACAAGCTCCCGAGTTACGTTGCCCATCCTCCTCTCCCTGTAGCCAGCCCGTTCATGTAACAGCCTAGTGGTGTGGTGTGGGATTGCAGTGTTCTTTTGGATTTGCTGCCGATTGGATTGTGTGCTACCTGTTACTCAACTTGCTGTGCTATCACTGTGTAGTGGACTGTGTGCTCTTCGTTACTCAAGTGCTGTGCTTTCCAGTGTGTAGTGGACTGTGTGCTTTCTGTTACTCAAAGTGCTGTGCTGTTCTCTGTGCAGTCAACTGTGCTTCCTGTTACTCAATGGGCTTTGGCCTATAGAGGGGGCTAAGCTACGTAACTAATAACCCTTTGTTTTGCCACTAACCAGCTGCTGCGGTGCTGCAAGCCGTCGGGGGCGGAGTCTGTTTTTGTGCTGCCACCAGAGGAACTGACCACCAGGGGGCGCCATTTGGACGGATGCGAGGGGCCAGCCAGGGGTGCTCTGGACTTTTTGGGACTTTGGGGGCGTGGCTCCTGGGACATTTTGGACTCTATTTTTTTAGTATTTAACTTTTTTTAAATTTAATAAAATTTTGTACATTTTTCTTATATCTGCCTCCTTGCATTATTGAAGAGTACCGTTTCTCCCCACTATCAGAAATTGGTTAAAGAGGTGCTAGTGCCCTCTACCTGTGACATTTGGCTGTAGTCGGGCAGGATTCTGCAGTGGGTTGAGATACAGTGCTCTTCAATATGGAGGACGCAGCACCAGCTAGCCGGCCTCAGATAATGATGCCATTTTTTATGGGAGCCTCTTGGACACAAAAATATGGGGGACTAAATTCAGAAATGGCTCTTAGAGAATGGGAAGCCCAAACTAAGTATCTGATTGGGATCCAGGGACTCACAGAACAACAACAGCTCCAGTTTATCCTCGGGTCATTAGAGGGGGAAGCTAAGAGGGAGATCCTGGCTATTGAGGAGAGAAACCGCAATACTGCAGGGAAAATATTTGACCGTTTGAATGTACTGTATGGTGATAACACGCCCATAGCATCATTAAGAGCACAATTTTTTAATTGTAGACAAGGCCCAAAGCAGTCTATACGCCAGTTTGCTCTACAAATACTTGAGATGTTTGCCAGGTTGAAAAGGAGAGGCAGTGCAGGCCTTGGAGATGGTGATGCTCTGGCCCGAGACCAGTTCTTGATGGGATTGCGAGACGGCCATATCCGTCAAGTATTGAAGGCACAGCTACGACTTAATGCAGAGATGACCTTTGAGGCAGTAAGAAAAGAAGCCCTGGCGTTGGAAGAAGACCAATCAGAACAGGGCGAACAACATGGCTGCATGACTGTGCGGAGCTCCGAAGCCTCAGCAGCCGCTGCTGTGACAGACTGGAAACAAGATCTACGCACAGAGATTATGAAGGACGTTAAAGAGCAAATGACTGCCATGTCCAAAGCCATCTTGGAGGAGCTAAGAGCTGGACTCTTGACTGCTCCACATCCCCTCGTGAGCGTTCCCAGTCAGAAGGGACATGGGCACGGCGTGGGCCCTCAGAGCGGCCTGGAAGGTCCAGATTCCAGTGGGACAACCAGGGTCGCCCCATCTGTAATAGGTGTGGTGAAGCAGGCCATGTCAGTCGTCAGTGCCCTCCTCAACGTGTGTCGCAAGGGGATTTTTAGTGCCTCCGGCCACTGTGGGTCAAGTGACCGGAACCCCTCCATGTGACCCCTCCCCTTCCCCCCAAGACATGCTTATTGGCCAATGCCCCCTGGTGGATATCCAGGCGAACGGGAAAGAGGTACGTTGCCTTGTAGACACAGGTTCACAGGTCACCATGTTTTCGGAGACACTATGTAAAGAGCTTTTCTCAGACCAGCCGCCCCAGGGCCCCCATGGCCCCTGGTTGACCTTACGGGGTGCCAATGGGCTAAATATTCCATATATTGGATATTTGGTATTAGATTTTCAAGTTAAAGGGGTTCAAGTGCCAGCACGGGGGGTTGTGGTTGTGCAGGATAAGTGTCTGGGTTCACACAGGGCTCTGTTAGGGATGAATGTGATCGCAGCATGTTGGGAGGAACTCTTCCAACACAAGAGAATGACGGCTGCTGTAACGTCGACGGCCGCTGATGAGAAGGGTGGGAACAGGTCTTCGCAGACTGCCAACGGATATATGCTACCGCCGCTCAGCAAGAAAGGTCAGATACTGCCCGAGTGGCCTGTCGATATGCTATTACCATTCCTGCAAAAAGTGAAGCTGTAGTATGGGCCAAATTACCAGCTCAAGTAAAGCGTATTAATACCTGTGTGCTGGTGGAACCCCATGAGGAGAGCCAGGGGGTTGAGGTAGCCCGGGTCCTCACTAATGTACAGGGAGGCCGCGTCCCAGTGCGAGTTCGCAATCTTCAAACCCGCCCTGTACTCCTCCATCGCCACCACAAGTTGGCCCGGATCACGACTGTGGAGACCGCCCAGGTGAGAGAGGGGCCCGATATCCACTTGACGGAGGTGAGTCCGGGGGTGATTGAGGTGGCTGTCGTTCAGGTGGGGGCTACATCCAGTACAGTCGGGGAGGGAATGCCTGAATATCTACTGTGTGAGTCCTTACAGGGAGATGATTTGGAGGCCGACCAGCAGCAGCGGCTGCAGCAGTTCCTGACCCGGTGGCAGCATGTGTTCTCCTCTCATGAGGAGGACTACGGATGTACCGACCTAGTGACGCACCAGATTCCAACGGGTGAGGCTACGCCAGTCCGGGAAAGGTACAGACCAGTGCCACCCACACTACATAAGGAGATCAGGACCCTTTTACAAGGTATGCTGGAAAGCGGGGTCATTCGTGAGAGCAGTAGTCCCTGGGCAGCGCCGGTAGTCTTAGTGCAGAAAAAGAGTGGGGCCTGGAGATTCTGCGTCGACTACCGTAAGCTAAACAGCGTGACTAGAAAGGATGCCTTCCCACTGCCCAGGATCGAAGACTCTTTAACCAGCTTGACCCAGGCAGCCTGGTACTCAACATTAGATCTGGCGAGTGGGTATTGGCAGGTGCGGGTGGATGAGAAGGACCGGGAAAAAACAGCCTTTACTACTCCATTTGGACTATTCGAATGGGACCGTATGCCGTTTGGACTTTGTAACGCCCCGCGACATTTCAGCGATTGATGCAGCGGTGTCTGGGGGGGCAATTATCAGAGTCTACACTGGTGTATTTAGATGATGTGATTCTCTTTTCTGTGGATTTTACAGCTCATCTGAAACATCTGGAGGAGGTTTTCCGGTCCTTGGAGCGATATGGTCTGAAACTACGGCCTGAAAAATGCCAACTCTTCAGGAAAGAGGTCAAATTCCTAGGCCATTGTGTGAGCAACAAAGGAGTCTCCCCCGACCCAGACAAGGTGTCTGCTGTACAGGAGTGGCAGCCGCCAAAAACAGTCAGGCAAGTGAGGTCTTTTTGGGTTTTGTGGGGTATTATAGGCGTTTTATAAAGGACTTTTCTAAAATTGCCAAACCCCTCAATGCACTCCTCGCGGGTACTGGCCGCCCCCAGAGGCGAGCGTCGCCTCCAGTTCAGTGGAACGATGACTGCACTGCTGCTTTCCAGCGGCTGAAACAAGAACTGTTGCAAGCGCCTATTTTAGCTTATGCGGATTACACACAGCCATTCATAGTGTACACGGATGCTAGCAATAGTGGCCTGGGAGCTGTACTAGCTCAGCAGCAAGAGGGGTTGGAACGTGTTATCGCGTATGCCAGCAGGAGCCTTCATCCCGCGGAAAGAAATGACGCCAATTATAGCTCCTTTAAGCTAGAGCTCCTAGCAATGAAGTGGGCTGTTAGCGAGAAATTTAAAGATTATCTTTGGGGGGCAAAAGTCAGCGTGATCACTGATAATAACCCACTTGTACACCTAAAGACTGCTAAACTCGGCGCTGTAGAACAGAGGTGGGTGGCGCAGTTAGCCAATTTTGATTATGACATACGCTATAGGCCGGGCAGGGAGCACACAAATGCGGATGTTCTTTCGCGCCTGCCCACATCCGATAGTGCGCCCCTAACGACCACATGACTGTGCCCGGGGAAGAATTGCTGGTGGGCATAGTGGAAGCACCGGGTGCTAGCGACGACGTCCTTCTTGCCGGCTGGGGCTGGAACCCGGATCACTGGCGGGCGTTACAGACAGCAGATAAGCAATTGGCCGTGACCCGAACTTACCTGGAAAGGGGGGCAATGCCTCCAGCCCCTGAGAGGAAGGCTCAACCCCGCTTCGTGCAGCAACTATTGGGCCAATGGGGCCGTCTGAGTTTGAGGGAAGGGGTTGTTTGCCGGTCTGTTTACGACCCCCTGACTCATGAGCTAAATCATCAAATCGTCGTCCCTCAGAACCAGGTCCATCCACTGCTTGAGGCCTACCATGGCCAGCTGGGCCATCAGGGCCAGGACAGGACATTGTTTTTAGTTCGGAGGCGTTTTTATTGGCCACAAATGGAGGCCTCAGTGTGCCATTTTATCCAGAATTGCCCAAGGTGTATGCTGCGTAAGGCGAAGCAGGACCCTAGAGCCCCCTGGTCCCTCTAGAGCCTAAGGCTCCCCTCCATATGTTAGCTACAGACTTTTTGACACTCAGCCGCCCCACGGATAGATTTCAGAACATTTTAGTCATTACTGATCTATTCACTAAGTTTGCATGGGCTGTTCCTACGGCAGACCAGACAGCCACCACTACTGCACGGGCTCTGTGGAATGCAGTTTTGCAGCCATTTGGATGTCCTGAGGTCCTCCATTCTGACCAAGGACCAAACTTTGAGTCTGCCCTCATCCGTGAACTATGCCAGTTGTATGGCTGCCGCAAGTCCCGCACCACGCCGTATCACCCTCAGGGCAACGGCGGCTGCGAGAGGTTTAACCAAACTCTTTTGAATCTGTTGGGAACCCTGGAATCGGAGCAGCAGAACAGGTGGGTGGAACATCTTCCATCATTGGTCCATGCCTATAACAATTCTGTTCATGCTACCACAGGCTATGCACCCAGCTACTTGATGTTCGGCCGACACGTGCGGTTACCGCTGGACCTACTCCTGGGCACCACTCCATCAGAGGGGGTGAATGGTGTGTCCGAATGGGTGAACCAACACCACGAGCGGCTCCGGTACGCATACGACAAAGTGTCCGTGAAGCTGGGGGTGGCTGCAGAAAAGAATAGGAGTCATTATGACAAGACTGCACGGGAGGCCCCATTGCTGCCTGGAGAACGAGTGTTAGTCTGGGACAACCGGAGGCAGGGGAAGGGGAAGCTCAGTGATCGGTGGGAGCCCCAGCCCTATGTGGTCGTGCGGCACCATCAGCCTGACCTACCTGTCTATGTCGTTAGGCCGGAAGGGAAGCAAGGCCCAGAGCGTGTTTTGCACAGAAACCTACTGCGGCCATGTCCACACTACCCCCACGCTAGAGAGGAGGCTGCAGAAGCGCAGGGGGGCCCCACCATGCCCCCAATGGGATGGGCGTGGGCACTAGTGGGTCCAAACCAACCACCTGGGGAGCAAGACCCTGTTCCAGAGCCCCGGCGTTCTCAGAGGCCAACACAGGGGAGACCACCTGAGAGGTATGGGGATTGGGGATCCTAGCCTCTAGTTCTAGGGACTAGAACTAATCCAGCGGGGGAGGGTGTCACGGGGGTAGGAACTAAAACAAAGACCTAATTGCACTGGGACGGGTTTTGGGGTGGAACATTACTATGCCAACATGGCGGCCCCCTTAATCAGGCTTTGTTTACCTGAATTAGCTACAGGTGTGTAGCGGGAAACTTTGGGGTTTGGCTATTGGCACTTGGGGTGTACACTGGGCTTTTTAGTGAGAACTCTCAGTCGAGTTACGAGCAGCGTTGGGGAAAAGACGTGCCCAGCAGTAGCGGCTGGAACTTGTGTGATGACATCCGAATTACGAACTGGCAACTGCTGACCGCGAGCCCGGCAACCGACTCTGCTCGCCGCCTGTTGTCAAGCCTTCTGGGCAACCCTGCTACTGGGTCTAAGCTCATCAGACGTCGGAGGGGTGGAATCGTCCACCCCTCACTGAGTTAAGTACTCCTTCCACTGCCGTCCTGATTTCTGCCGCTGTGTGGTGAACCCTGCTAGCGCTTCTGTGCTCTCTTCCCCTCTGCATAGCCTGCTCCCCGATACATCGGCCTCCGCTACTGTTGCCCGTGACTCAACGCTTCTATTGTTGATGCCTACTGCTCTGTGCTTCCACTGGTGTTGACTGCTACTCTGCGCTGCCCCGCCCTCGCGCCGGATTCGACCCGCCCCGGCAGTCAGCGGCACCCGGCTCTTATCCGCCTCCACCAGCTACGCTTGCCTCCGGTTCTCCGAGCCTGCCTGGTACTCAAGCGTCATTGGATGTCAGGGGGGCGGAATCGTTCGCGATCTAAGTGCCTATTAACTGCTCCATCGCATTCGTTCCTGCGCACTGAACTATAAGCGCCCCTGTGTTCCCGTACACGGCCGGCCACTCCCCCGTCTAGCAACGCTCCCCAGCCTCTGCTGACTACTAGCCCTCCCGGCTAGCACTAATAGCCTACTGTGGTGCACATAGGCTTATTAACCCACAAGCTCCCGAGTTACGTTGCCCATCCTCCTCTCCTGTAGCCAGCCCGTTCATGTAACAGCCTAGTGGTGTGGTGTGGGATTGCAGTGTTCTTTTGGATTTGCTGCCGATTGGATTGTGTTCTACCTGTTACTCAACTTGCTGTGCTATCACTGTGTAGTGGACTGTGTGCTCTTCGTTACTCAAGTGCTGTGCTTTCCAGTGTGTAGTGGACTGTGTGCTTTCTGTTACTCAAAGTGCTGTGCTGTTCTCTGTGCAGTCAACTGTGCTTCCTGTTACTCAATGGGCTTTGGCCTATAGAGGGGGCTAAGCTACGTAACTAATAACCCTTTGTTTTGCCACTAACCAGCTGCTGCGGTGCTGCAAGCCGTCGGGGGCGGAGTCTGTTTTTGTGCTGCCACCAGAGGAACTGACCACCAGGGGGCGCCGTTTGGACGGATGCGAGGGGCCAGCCAGGGGTGCTCTGGACTTTTTGGGACTTTGGGGGCGTGGCTCCTGGGACATTTTGGACTCTATTTTTTTAGTATTTAACTTTTTTAAATTTAATAAAATTTTGTACATTTTTCTTATATCTGCCTCCTTGCATTATTGAAGAGTACCGTTTCTCCCCACTATCAGAAATTGGTTAAAGAGGTGCTAGTGCCCTCTACCTGTGACACTTTTCTAGTTAAAATGTTTCATAAGTGAGATATTACACAGACAACAATGTATGACATGGACGCAGTACTGTATTGGTGATCATAATTTTGATACAAATTCAACGCTAATTATCTCCTGAAGCGTTCATCACAGAAACTAACTACTAGCACTGTTGGAAAGGTCAGATTATGGAGATTCCAATGATAATACTGGTATGATTACAACTCCGCGAGTAGCGTGACAGAGAGTCCCTGTTAGGACTGATGTTGCGCCTCTCCAGGGCCGGATTGCATTAGAATTTTAGCACTAACTCGCGGGCCGGATCTGGGCCGAGCCCGGGCCGGGACTTTGAGACCCCTGCTCTACACACATCCTCACACTGTCATCCACCCTTCCATAACCTCACTTTACACTTACAATCCACTCACCCACCTCTCTCATTCATACTCCACACTCATGGGTCATTATTTTACTACCTAACTTCCACTTTATACCTGGATTAATCTCATGGCTCCACCTTCCCTGCTTATTCTTGACTACCAATTCTCAATCTGATCCCAGATTTTTGTAATTTTCTTAAAGGCATGAACGAGGTGCTTTGTGTGCTACATTTTAAACATTAATCTGAGGAGTTACTATTACTATTATCATTACATCTCTGCTGTAGTATATTCGTGTCATTACTTTGAATTGAATTAGTCATACATTTTCATTTGTAGTTATTTTATTTGTGAGTCGCAGACATTCCTTCCATCTTCTCCCTGCATCGTTTGTACCCAAGTCTACATTCCATTTATTATATATGCTTCTCAGCTTTACTAAGGGTGTCATATGTAGCACTTATTAATCTTGTCTTCTTATCTCCTTCCTTTTTCAGAATCTCCCCTATTCCTGTAGTTACTCCATAGTAGAGGTCCATGTTAGCCTTTATCCAATTTGTTAGTTGTCCATATTTGTATATGACTTGAAATGTCGATGCCCTATTTGCTTTTCTATGTTTTTTTTTTTTTCAGAGTACTGTTAATTATAGTTTGCTGTATTACATTTTTGCTTACTGAAAAGGTTGGACAGATAATTTTTCGGCATTACCTGATAAGCTCATGGATAGACATTGAAAGTTTTCATATGTACTGTTTATTGTCGATATACAACATCTGGGCCGCCTGGCGATAATACTCAAGATTAGGTAGAGAATGTGTTCTATCCTCATCTGTCAAGTAAAGTGTTGCCTAAATATCTCTAGAAAACCTCATGCCTCACCTTGAGGGAAGTAGCCTCATGAATGATCTCCTGCAGGTTGGCCCCATGGATGTGTTCATTAGCAATGAGAATCTCAGTCTCACTTTTGGCTACAGCCAGCATCCGCACAATGTTGGGGTGAGACAAACGCCTGCAAAATATTTAACCTGAGTTTGTGTCCAACTTTAGGAATGAATATTGGATACAACATGCTGACTGTAGTGAAGTGATGTTAAGTAATAAGATCACTGATTGCAACAATAGCACTGTTTCCTGGGCATATAATACAGCATACATTCACGCACTCACAGTGGTATGAGAAACTCATTAGTGATGACTTGAGTATTCCCAATGGGGATTATCTTCACAGCAGCAGGAGTGTCCTGGTATGAGCCCTTATAAACTGTTCCATAGGATCCCTTTCCAATGAGCTGTTTGTAGTCCACAGTTATTTCAGATGGATCCACAAAATTAATGTTCTTCAGGCGGTCTAGAAGCAGAGGAGCACATAAAAAGTTGTTACATCAACCTAACTTTGTAAATCATGTTCTCACGCCACGCAACTAAAATAATACTGGCTTCACATTACAATACCTTTGTCAGCAGATGCCAGTTAATACCTTAATACCAAAATATCTTACAGATATTTTCGGTTTACATGGTTTACATTTAGAAATAGCCACTACATCATGGGCAAATTAGAACAAAGCCTACAAATGATGTCAAATAGCACAAAGCCATTGCAGTTCAATTAAGGTGGCAAGAGTGGGGCGTTATTTAGGTAAAAAACCCATTTCAATATACATCTTAAATATGAGATGTTAACTAGTCTTGTAGAATATCACTCGATCTTTTTGACAAAATACAATTGAACATATTGTATTTTAACATCAGACAGGGTAGCCGCGGGGTCTTAAAAGTCTTAAAAAAGTCTTAAATTAAATGTTCCAAAATTAAGGCCTTAAAAAGTCTTAAATTCTGTTGCAAAGTCTTAATTTTCAAAATGAAAGTCTTAAATATCATAAATGTACTACTTTCATAGTCAACCGGAATGCAGCGTCATAGAATTTGCAAACTTTGTGCCGACAGTCATTTTTAAACAGGCTTCAGCGCCACCAGTGAGCGCCTAGCATGCTATATTCGCGTCATTGTATCAAGTGAAAACACGGCGGCGGCGGCGGCAGCAGCCCCCTCCTTCCCTCTATCTGTCTTGAGCGCGTCAGGTTATCTGTCTCATTGGGAAGGTAAACGGTCTTGGTGGGATATGAAAAACTGAGATTATGAATGAAGTAAGTCATAATGTTAGTAGCTAAACGACAATCTGTAAGATATTTGCCAGCTAGCTTGTGTTTGCTAGTCAATGTTATTTTAGTTGGAAAAATTGACCGTGTTTTTGTCGGGGGTCCTTTTTTTTTGACGCACCAAGAGAACACTGCAGTTTGTGCGTGCTGGCTGCATGGTTTATTATGCCACACAGGCTATCACGCAAATTCAATGAAAGTAGCCTACAACTAAATTAGCAATCCAGATATTTGCCTGTTAATACAAAATGCTTATATCCTTGATATAGATAAATGCAACCAAAACTGAATTCCAAAAGATAAAACAACATTGCTGTAGCATTTGGCCATGGGCTGCAGTTCAGTCATATTGCAACAATATGTGAGCTTTATAAATAAGCTAATTTGGGATTTCAGATCAGTCCTCCAAGTATATAGGTTATCTTAGAAGTGTAAGCTAAATTTAAAGTGGCAGCAGCAAAAATGTCAACAGATTAAGCTACTTGCTGTAGGCCAGTATGAATGCCAGTTGTCAGATATACAATATGTAGTAGGCCTATATAAAGTACAAGTAAAATAGCAATGATTATATTACTATTTAAAAGAAAATGATTATGATTATGGTTACCTTAATTAAATAAGGGGAAAGGCAGGTTAAACTGTGTAGCCAGTTGATCAAAGAACAGAATTGTCAGGCAGGGATTTTTGTATTTAGGCCTATAGCTACATGAAATGTTTTTTTTTTTTCGTTGTTTTTTTTCATGAAGCCATCAGCTTTCTGACTAGAAAAATAGGGGAAAATATTCAAAAGTGGGGTCTGTGACCCCCAGGAGGTCAGTGTTGGTGTAGTTAGCTAAACTTTACTTTATGTTTGTTTCTGTCTTTAAAAGAGTAGTTAACAAACCTTATATTAATAAGACCTGACCTTACCCTAGATTACATCAATATTGATGTGGTTTAAACCGCTGTAGGCTTTCCATATTAAAGGGAGGTTCTGGTTTTAACACATTTAGCCCCTTTTCTAGAGTGTCTAGGGTGCAATAGAACGATTGACACCAACATTTGGATGATTGGTCCTGTCTCGAGTATACGGCTATTTCAGAATCCCCTTCCTGCTTTCAGACAGGCTAGTTTTGTGCATGTCTGACAATGTTCCCCTAAAACCACCTAAAACATTGTAGGCATGCAAAACAATGTCTCGCCGTGAAAAAACATTTCTGACGTGTTTTATTTAGCATTTTGAAAATCCTGGAACTATTTTCTCCGACATCTCACAGCCGCCTGTAAACTTCCGCTGTACGCTTAGCTGTAGACTTTTCACAAGCTGTGCAACTCTTTCACGTTCAAACGTACAGCGGACGTTTATAGGAGGCTGTGAGATGTCGGAGAAAATAGTTCCAGGATTTTCAAAATGCTAAATAAAACACGACAGGAATGTTTTTTCACGACAAGAATTGTTTTGCATGCCCATATAACAGCACTGATGACTCGGTGAGTAGCATATTTGAAAATAACAATGTTTTAGGTGGTTTTAGGGAACATTGTCAGACATGCACAAAGCTAGCCTGTCTGAAGCAGGAAGGGGGGATTCTGAAATAGCCGTATACTCGAGACAGGACCAATCATCCAAATTTTGGTGTCAATCGTTCTATTGCACCCTAGACACTCTAGAAAAGGGGCTAAATGTGTTAAAAACTGAACCTCCCCTTTAAACTCTATGTAATGTTTGGTCAGCCCACTGTGTTTCTGTAAGTTCTGTAAGTCTTAAACCCTACAGTACTTCGCACTATATCCAAATTCAGTTACACGCCAATTGCGATTTTGGGCCGTTCAGGTCTTAATTTTCTTTGGAAGTGGTCTTAAAAAGGTCTCAAAAAAGTCTTAAATTTGTGGTGGTCAAACCTGGGGAAACCCTGTCAGAGAACAAGGTACGATACTCCATTAATCCATTATATGTCACCTTTAAGGGCGACAGAGCAGTGCTTTGTAGGCCAAGGATTGTGGATTCGGTCACCGTTGATGCAGCTCATGAGCAGGGAGATGCGCTCGGCCCCAATGACTGTATGCTCAGCCCAGGATCAGCTAGGCTACATTATCGAAGTTCCACCGCTTTGTCGCACCCAACCTGCCGGGCTGACAGTCGCTCATCCGTGGAACCTACTGAGCTGGCTCATCCGTGGAACCTACTGAGCTCCTCTGTGGCTCCACTCGAACGGATAGCGGGCAGTTCATTAGGCCTATTCTCAAAGCTGAAGGCTATCAAGAGCTTGCTCCATAGGATTGGCATCACCTGTGACTCTTAACAATCCGTAGCTAACTATTAATATGCCTTAGTTAACAGTTATGTGCCACCCCAAGTAAATTCATTACATAAATTCATGGACAAATTTGTAACTGTTGATTTCCCCCAAAAAACACAACATGAAGTTTCCTTAAAATGTTATTTCACTTTGGTTTCAGGGCAAGCCGAGTCAACGGAATTTCCCTAAGCATCTACTACTAAAGCATCTACTACTACTACTAAAATCTATCTACTAGTGATAGATTATCTGCATTACAAAAGTCTGTAGCTGACAAATTTCTAATGAATTGTTAGCTATAGTAATTTACTGTAAATCAA
Source organism: Sardinella longiceps (assembly GCA_027497455.2). Lineage (NCBI taxonomy): Eukaryota > Metazoa > Chordata > Actinopteri > Clupeiformes > Clupeidae > Sardinella > Sardinella longiceps. The sequence continues at coordinate 32,104,040 of JAODXP020000019.1, forward strand.
GATGAGGATAATGATAAAATAAATGTAAAAATCTGGTATTTTAGTTTAGGAACTTTGTCCATGCACTGGACTGAATTCTGAATCTTGTTCCTGACTCTCCCACCTCCATGTGTTGTGTTTGTTTGAGTCTCACCTGCAGTGTCTCCACTCCCCTCTGCCATCTCCCCTGTGCCGTACCCAGAGCTCTGAGTGGAGGCAGCCACTAGAGGGCGCTCTAAGGGCCTCCTCAGATCAGATACAAATCTGGGAAATGCAGAGCTCTGGCCAGATCTGCTCCATGAGTCGTCATCAGGGAGGTGTTCCTTAACTGCAGATAAAAATACAAAATACAATACATTTAATACAATACAAAACTACTTTAGAAAATACAATTACAAACAGATATACAATTACATTTTAACGGCATCTGTCTTTACAAGCAGGGCCATAAACAATTTATAGGAGGAAATACATCATTCAAAAAGTCCTCCATAAAAATTTATTTTGTGAAAATCGTCAATTGCATTGTTGATATGATTGATGGTGTGTGTGTGTGTGTGTGTGTGTGTGTGTGTGTGTGTGTGTGTGTGTGTGTGTGTGTGTGTGCGTGTTCAGAATCAAAACTGAAGAAACCCTTTAGATAAAGCATCTTCAAGCTCCAAAAAAGTCTAGTTGCCTACAATTTAGCACTTCTGACAAAAAAACTTCTTTTTATGCACTATTTCAGCTAAGAATAGACCGACATTGTTTAATTCAGATTCACACAACTGATACACTTTTTAGTTCATTCTGATGCATGACGTGAGGATGATGTGAACTGTGAGGATGAAGTGGTACAGGTCAATATACAGTCAGAACACATTTGCATTTTTAAATTGTAGTTCAATCTCAACTAAACTGTAAGGCATACACTGAATTAGATTACTGCATTCATAAAAATCATATGGTAGATGCCCTATAGCCAGCTGTCTGCTCTGTGTGGCCACTGCACCAGGACTGTGTAGGAGTGAAAAAGAAAGCCTATGAACAAAATGTACTTACAGTCTGGAGGGTATTCTTTGCTTTCCTTCAACATGAAAGGGAAGCCCTTATTTCCTGCCACCATCTCTTCTATCTTCTCCAGCAGCTCTGTCACCTGGCCACCATCACTCTTCTTATTGTCTACAACATGATACCTGTTCCCACATTTCTCTACAACCCACTGCAGAGCCGCTCCTCCACTCTCAATGTGCTGCTCAATGCTTGTGTCTCCCAGACAGTCCCCCCATGTGAACAGCACTATAGTGTGACTCCAGACTCTCTCACCCAGAAGCTCCAGGTGTTCCTGCACTGCTTTTCTGTGTGTCTCTGTGAATGAGTTACTCACATCAATGACCAGGAGTAGAGCATGGGGTCCTGGAGGACACAGAGACACACTGAGGATAATCTCTCGTTTATCACGTTCAGGAGTTTGTGCTACAGTGTAGTTAGCCCACCATCCTGGTGCCTCCACTAGAGTGATGTGTCTCCCTGCTGTTTCTCCTTCTCTCTTCACACACTCAGCTGTTCTCCCTACAGTATCAAACTCCTCTCTGCCCAGGATGGTGTTTCCTGATGAACTCTTCCCTTCCCGTCTGGCTCCCAAAACCACAATCCCCATGTCTGAGATTTGGGGAAGTCCACCTGGAGACAACAAAAAATGATAGTTTTATAGCACTCTGTATGAACACCTTTCACTGGTGTGTTGAGTTGTATGTGTACAAGGTTTCACTAGTCATGCAAGAGAGGTGAGCTAGTTATACACTTACTCCCCTCTAGCCGAGCTACGTAAAATCATATAACAGTAAAAAGTAAAGGTGGTCTTGTGTCTCACTTTATCACAGCTTAGACAGACCAGAGACATGAAAGCTTTTGCAAGATTCGGTTTCACACATCTTCTGTTAAGTCAGCATAAGGCAGGGTTAGTCTGTGCCTCACTGCCATGTCAGTTTGAGTGAGGGTTGAATTATTGAATTATTTTTTGTTAAATATTAATGTAAGGCCACACCAATTTCATAAGTTGGTTCTCTGAATTGACGTTTAAAAAAATGCAAAATGAAATAAAAATAAAATGCAAAATCCAACTTCCACAAACAGAAAATCATTGAGGCAGATGTTTCAAAACACTGACTTAAACAAAAGACTGCAAAATGTCATGTGTAAAAACAAAACAAATAAAAATCCCTCTGCTTTTAGATTAGTACGTGAAACATAAGATTGTCGAAGAACCATGCTGATGGAGGCGGATTGGAGGAAGCCAGTATTTGTCATGGAGACAGAAACGGGCGATTCTAGGTTCTGAACTTTAGGGGGGGGGCTCAGCCCCCAGAGCTGATAGTGGGTCCTGGTTTGAACTTCATGCTTTCCAATGCTTAGATTTATGCATTTCTAATCAAAACAACCAGCTACGAAATCAATCCAACCACAAGCACTGACATGCAGCCCCCATAATGTTGTCACTTGCTAAATTTTCTTGGTGATTAGCCTAAAATGTCTTAGACGTACAATTATTATAAATGCTGGTCATACTGGTGGAGGAGTAATTAGGCATGGACATCATATTGCTAACGTCACAGAATAGGTTTACCCAGCAGTTGTGAATGAAAGATGGTATATTATTTGCTAAAGTAGGGTAGACTTAGCCTACCGGGGGGGTCGGGGGTACTCCCCCAGGAAATTTTGGAATAGTTAGATGTTTTTTCCTGCATTTTGGTGCATTTTAACAGGTTATTATATATTTTAATTATCCTATTAGCACTTCATGTGAGATTTGAAATTTGATGTTGCACTAAAAAGTAGTACTGCCAGGCAATAATAGATTGAAAAATAGTATTGCCAGGGCAAAATCGTCAATACTGAGGATGGCAGCCCTGCTCGAATTATAGTAATGGTCAGCTCCATGGTAATAGTAAGTAAGGATAATACAAGGCCTACTGTATGAGAAAACATTGTCTATTTTGGAGTGTGAATGCTCTGGTGAAATGTGAATGATAAGGGAAAACTTCACTCTAGGAGCATTAGGCTCTTTGCTACTGTAGCTGTCATTGGCTCTCTGTAAATCAAACATAGGCTGCATTCTTGAAATGGAATTATAGAAAAATCCATTTTGATTCTTTCCAGTGTATCAGTTCACTATCCATGCCTTAAATATCTTGACACAAGGTAGGCCATTTGCCTTTCAGGGTAATTATCATACTCTAATTTCAGTTCTAACCTGTGCTACCTATATGACTTCCAATTGCTTTAGAATAACAAAAAAAGTTGAAAACATGTATTTTAATATTTTATTCCTAATTTATTGCGGATAGAAGAATGGAGGTGCAGTAAGGCTGCATCACATTCCTTTCTATCAGGGGTAGTCCTAAACTGATGTCGGTATCTGTCGGTATATGGAACTGCAGCAGTCAATTAAGCCACCAGATAAATATATTTCCCTGTCAAAATGTGGGCGATCTGTGAAGTGGTACCAGTGAATTTGTGTGGTTGTCTAGTTTAATTTGATATCAAATACTCCCATTGTAGCCTAAGATATACCCATACCAAAGCTTCCAAAAGACAATGAAGCAAAACCGCTTTCACCCGCGGTTTGGCGCTCGCGTGCGCAAAAAAAAAGAAAAAAAAAAATGTGTCCGTGATTTTTAGGGGGGCTGAGCTAAATTTCAGGGGGGCTTGAGCCCTCCTAAAAATGGGCTAAAAACGCCACTGGACAGAAATGCAAAAAGTGTGTGGAAATTCAAGATGGTGAAAACATTTTGCTGTCCTCAAAATGTAAGCTTGCCTTCCCACAACTTGTCGACTAAACAACTCTGTCAAGGTGGCTTTGATTAAATGTATTTCATTGACAACATTGGGCAGATGTACAAAGAGAGAGCAACAGGCTTACATCGTGTACCCCTTAAATGTTGAGAGTGAATATCAGTGTTTGTCCCGTGGTCTAGAACCTACTGTCACACAGCCTATCTGAGGCAAAAATATTTTTAACACTGATCAGCGTGAGTTCAGGTGGAAAGTTACACTGTGAAAATATTTCCCTGTGCAAGAACTTTAGGTCCACAGGTGTGTGAGAAAGCAACAAAGCAAATCCCACATTTCACATTAGAGAGCATGGGACTGCTAGTGGTTACAGGGCTTAAAGAGAATGCAGGATCCGGTGGCGTCATCCAGTAAGCTAAGAACCAAACAAAGCAGTTATTAAGCGTTTCTGCCAATAATCCTCCATTTAGAATTGCGTAGTCGATGGAGAACGCCGCTAACAAAATGTATCGACAGTTGAATGCGCTGAGAAGTCACAAATTGCGTTGTAATTCAAACAGTAAGCTCCGGCTAAGTCACGTGACCTAGCTTGCTTGCTAACCAAAACTTACGATAGCGGGACGCGCTTCCTGATCTTGCATAGGCGGTATCTGCCTCTAGGAGGGTCGGACAATCTCGTGAAGGGGCTCATTTTACTCCGGAACATGTCATTTATCAATTCTAGTGAGTTCTAGGCAATTTACATAAAGGTGTAATGAATAGGAAACGTCGAAATTTTACCTAAATGTTGCAAGTGGGGGCTTTAAATGGCCACTTACGAAGACAGAATGCATGCATGTATTTCACTGATCAGGAGCGGGAATAAGTGTGCAACTGTTGGCAATTGCAATCTAAATTTCACCTTTACAACGGCTGATGCTTAAAAGACAGCTGTAATTAGTATTACACTATCAATACCTTTAATCCAGTTATTCATGGATCCTTCCCGAACTGTCTGTATAGCGCTGCAAGGAAAGGTATTGTGCGCTCAACAAATTAAATTGAATCCCTTCCGCCCAGGACTGAGTTTGTTCTATGGTCCATGGCCAGACTATACATTTTAATGTTATAGTTACATACAACAACATACAACTTACATACTCTCAAATCTAGACTAGGCCACGACCCTTTCGTGCCATTCCACACTTAGACCAAACTCAACACTGAAAAAAACTTCATGTACTCATCTAGGCGCTTTCTCTCTCTCTCTCTCACACAAACACACACACTCCACATTCAGACCAAATTCAACGCAGAAAAAATCATGTTTTCATCTAGAAGACCAGTGTCCAGTGTTTGAACTATTCTCTCACCTGCTGATAATGTTGCAGTGTATTTATGTTTACTAGCAATGCCAGAAGCTGTTTTGATTGGATTTTACTTGTCCAATCCTGTGTTCCCTTTTTCATATCCCGCCCCTAGAGTTGCATGTCTCGAGACTACGTGGTCCTCGGTCTCGTCTTGGCCTTGACAGTCTATTGTCTTGGTCTTGTCTTGGTCTCGGATCCCTTGGTGTTGTCTTGGTGTCTTCCAAGACCAAGACCAAGACAAGATAAATAAATGCAATAAATATATATTTTAACGAGATCGAGTTTCCGATTTAAATTATTTACATTTTAGCCTAAACACCGAGACGCACCAAAACGAAAGTGAGGGCGCGCAAAAGACGCCCTTAGCTGCAGCAGCGCAAGGCTCTCAGATGCATTTATGGACCGGTCTCTCTCAGTGACAGATGTAGCCCTAGCTCTAAATTACTCTCCTAAAAGTTTACTTTCAATTCGCAAAATGCAGCCTAATTAATTATGGAATGTTCGCGTATGCGTAGGCATGTGTTATGGCTGAGCAAGGTGTCATGCTAGTTAACGTGATCTCAAATGTATATGGGAATTAAATCTTTCATCTTTCATTTTGTTAAATTTAGTGTAGGCTAACGAGACACAGACATCCCAAAATCTCCTGTATTTAGTGGTTCATGGACTCTTGTGAATGATGTCAAATCTCCTGCGAGTGATATGAAGTCTTTCCTGATCGCAAAATTTATAGGACAAACAGTAAGTGAAACAGTGGAGCATGGGAATATTTCGAACTCCCACTCATCAAATCACCCTATCATCAGCTTCATGCAGGACGAATGGAAATAAAAATGCATTTCACCCTAAAGTAAATTGTGCAATGCATTGTAATCTTATGTCCACTTGCCTCCAAAGTTTATGGGAGAATATTATGAATGTGAATAAATAGATTATGATTAGTGGCGGCCCAGACTCTTATCGGGCGATAAATAAATGAACGCCGCTAATGTATTCTCAAAGTTGTCTATATTGCATCCCGAAAGAATCCATTCCACTTGATGGAATAGCGAATGTATACCGCTGATAATCCGCTCCGGGTTTTGCATTCTAGCAGTAAAAGCAGATCAAACTCTGGTAAAAGTGCAGGCTGCCCAAAACTGTGAACACCAGCCCCATTGTCACCTCACAAAGTAGGCTAGCTTATCCTTGTATTGTATGTCCTCGAAATTAACTCAGACCATGTTAAATTAATATTCAATTAAACAAAGAAGTAGGCCTAGTAGCCTAGCCTATAGAATCTTTGGTATAGACAGAGTATACTGGTAGGCCTGGTTGGGTTGCCAATTTTAAGAAATCCAAATAAGCAGTTTTGGGCAGATATGAATGAAATGCATCTCAGAAAAGTATAGAGCTTAATTTTGTGCTGAGCCTAGCCTACTTTAAAAGTGCAAATTTAAACTGTATATTTGTTTTTGTAAAATATGAAATAAAATATGATATTTTGAAATGGTAGTGTGATGAGACCAGTGGAAGCAAGGCCAACGTAGCCAACATAAAATTGAATGTAATGGAGTTGACTTTGCCATTCTCTATTTTTTATTTTCTGCCCACATTGCTGCTATCCCTATCCACATTGTTGCCAACAGTTTGAATAGTACTCTCTAATATGAGTTGAATATTAACAAATGTTTTCTCAAATCAAGTTATAACTTCCAACATAGCCTAGTCTACTTTTTTTTTTTTTCCGGTCTCGGTCTCGGCCTCAATTTGTCTCGGTCTCGTCTCGGTCTCGTTAGCCTCTGGTCTTGGTCTTGTCTCGGTCTTGTTAGCCTCTGGTCTTGGTATTGTCTTGGTCTTGGACTAAGCCAGTGTTTCTCAAACTTTTTCAGGCCGAGGACCACTTTGCCCAAAAGATATTTTTCAGGGACCACCTGCCCTCACGCCCCCTTGCCAAGTCACACGCTGCTACCCTTTAACCAAGTCATTTACAGAGTAGGCACTTCAAAATGCTTTAATAAACACTAAATTACAAGTCTGCCTCTTATATTCAGGGAACAACTAATCTTTGGCCTTCATATAATGACACAGGCTTAATTCACATATTTTAACTCACGGACCACTTGAGCTTGCTCGCGGACCACCAGTGGTCCCCGGACCACACTTTGAGAACCACTGGTCTAAGCGGTCTTGACTACAAGTCTAGCGCCCCCTTCCTACAGCTCTGACAGAACATATATGCCCACAAAGTAAGAACCAGGGCCAGGTGGCAAAAGATCCCAGAAGCCTTTAACACAAAGGACCCATATCCATATGTGCCCACTAACCATATCCATATGAGCCCCTCAACATTTCTGGGTTCATGAGATCACGACTAGACAACCTGTGTGAACCACCTCTCATCTTAAATATGGAGACGGTGTAATACAGTGTGTGACATAGCACACAAATGCACACACACACAGACACACACCATGAAATGGACAGAGTGGGAGCTCTGTGCTGCTGTGCCTAACACACATGTAGTGTGCACGGTCTAATGTGTTAGCATGTTTTTGGTCTGAAAACGGACCATAAAAGTGTCCCGGTGGAAATTTGGTCTGATTGTGGAGTGTGTGTGTGTGTGTGTGTGTGTGTGTATTGGACAAAAAGCTGTAACATTCTCTCACCTGCTGATGATCTGAGAGTCTCTCTCTGCTTCTGCACCTTCATCTTCCTCTCCTCTGCTCTTCTCTCTCTTCTTCCTTATTCTTCTCTTGGAGTTTGTTACAAACATGTCTGTCAAAATCAAAGCCATGGCCACCCTCTCCTGCCACCATCTCTTCTATCTTCTCCAGCAGCTCTGTCACCTGGCCACCATCACTCTTCTTATTGTCTACAACATGATACCTGTTCCCACATTTCTCTACAAGCCACTGCAGAGCCTCTCCTCCACTCACAATGTGCTGCTCAATGCTTGTGTCTCCCAGCCAGTCCCCTCTGGTGAAGAGCACTATAGTGTGACTCCAGACTCTCTCACCCAGAAGCTCCAGGTGTTCCTGCACTGCTCTTCTGTGTGTCTCTGTGAATGACCTACTCACCCTAATGACCAGGAGTAAAGCATGGGGTCCTGGAGGACACAAAGACACACTGAGGATAATCTCTCGTTTATTACGTTCAGGAGTTTCCTCTACAGTGTAGTTAGCCCACCATCCTGGTGCCTCCACTAGAGTGATGTGTCTCCCTGTTGTTTCTCCTTCTATCTTCACACACTCAGCTGTTCTCCCTACAGTATCAAACTCCTCTCTGCCCAGGATGGTGTTTCCTGATGAACTCTTCCCAGCATTTCTGTATCCTAGCAGCACAATCCTCATGTCTGAGATTTGGGGAACTCCACCTGGAAACAAATATCACAGCACTGTCAAACAAATTGTGGTTTACATATGTTGGTGTGTGTGTGTTGAAAAGCTGAAAAGCTGAGCCATTCTCTTACCTGCTGATGATTCCTCTGTGTGTGTGTGTGTGTGTGTGTGTACAGCTCTGCCGTTCTGGCTTGTGGGGGAAATTACTAACTCCGCCTTTTGGCACGTTTGTGACATGCCGTTTGTTTCCTCTGTCTGTATGTCCAGGTGGGCTTAATTGGCAGCACTATAAGAGGTTTCCACTCGCTACCCATTAGACTGCTTCAACCTCCTTGGCTTTTGGCATTTGCATTGTCGTTTGATTCTTTGTTTTCCCCTAGACTGATTTGCGCAACACTTTCATTTGTTTTACACCATACTGACCTACACTACACTTTATGCTTATCTTTATCTTTAATTATAATTTATATACCTTGTTAATATCTTTATTTTATAAATTCATTTCTTATTATTATTTGAATACTGTGTTGGTCTCCCCTTTACGTGCATACTAGAGTCGGCATGTTTCAGTGTGTGTGTGTGTGTGTGTGTGTGTGTGTGTGTTTTGATTGAAAAGTTGCAACATTCGTGTACGTCTTTTTTGTTTAATGTAACAAAATTCAATAAAAATTTTATCACAAAAAAAAAGTTGCAACATTCTCTCACCTGCTGATGATTTGAGAGTCTCTCTCTGCTTCTGCACCTTCATCTTCCTCTCCTCTGCTCTTCTCTCTTCTTCCTTCTTCTTCTCTTGGAGTTTGTTACAAACATGTCTGTCAAAATCAAAGCCATGGCCACCCTTTCCTGCCACCATCTCTTCTATCTTCTCCAGCAGCTCTGTCACCTGGCCACCATCACTCTTCTTATTGTCTACAACATGATACCTGTTCCCACATTTCTCTACAAGCCACTGCAGAGCCTCTCCTCCACTCTCAATGTGCTGCTCAATACTTGTGTCTCCCAGACAGTCCCCACCGGTGAACAGCACTATAGTGTGACTCCAGACTCTCTCACCCAGAAGCTCCAGGTGTTCCTGCACTGCTCTTTTGTGTGTCACTGTGAAGGAGTTACTCACCCTAATGACCAGGAGTAGAGCATGGGGTCCTGGAGGACACAGAGACACACTGAGGATAATCTCTCGTTTATTACGTTCAGGAGTTTGCTCTATAGTGTAGTTAGCCCACCATTCTGGTGCCTCCACTAGAGTGATGTGTCTCCCTGCTGTTTCTCCCTCTCTCTTCACACACTCAGCTGTTCTCCCTACAGTATCAAACTCCTCTCTGCCCAGGATGGTGTTTCCTGATGAACTCTTCCCAGCATTTCTGTATCCTAGCAGCACAATCCTCATGTCTGAGATTTGGGGAACTCCACCTGGCAACACATATGTCACTCTGTCATATGCATTTGGTATTAGGATATAAATGACAATAGGCGGGTTTACATGGACACTTCTAATCTGATCAGAAAGATTCCATGTACATTCTATAGAACAGTATCCAAGGAGATGCATTCATACATGCCATCTGAAATGGAATATTGGGTTAAATAATCAGATTAGAAGTGTCCATGTAAACAGGGCTAATGATAAACCACTCCAGTACTCTCTTTGCACCTCTATCACCAGCTATTAGCTCACACATAATGCTGTAATCTACTACACACACATACACTACACACTATGCAATGTGTGTGTGCGTGTGTGTGTGTGCAGTGTTGGGGATAACGCGTTACTGTAATTTCGTTACTGTTGTCAGGAACTTAATAACGTAACGCATTACAGTTCAAATTTCACTAACGTCATTACAGTTACTAGACTATAGTAACGTTCGTTACAGCGTTACCCACGATTTTGTTCAGTGACATTCAGATTAACAAATTTACATGTAAATCAGTGAGCTACCGGTAGGCCAACATGTCAAAACCGCGTTGTTTTTATTAGTGGCATGCATGCCTAACTGGTTGCTGTGGAAATCGATTGATTCAGTGAGAGGGAGATGGAAGAGAGAGAAGTCATGGAGAACACTGGCATCTTCGCCAACTGGAAATATTCACATTATTTTCAGGTAGTTGCCTGCAAAGGCAAAAACATGTCGGTTAAGTGCTCGCTATGTCCTGGTGATAAACAGCTTCCCACTTCTACACAGACAGCACTTGGCCAGACAGCATAGTCGTACAAAGCTGGTGGCTAAAAATCCCCATAGCCACCGTCCCGGTGATGATGAGACTGCCCCAGCACCCAAACAGGCCAAACTTACATCAGGAGAGGGAGGATTACGACAGGTAACATCGCAGGCAGAAATAAATAATCTAGTTGCAGCCTATGTTATGGAGGACATGGTTCCGCTATCAACAATAGAATCCCCCCGTTTTAGGAGAATATTAAGCAAAATACCAACAACGCGAGCTCCCATATCAGACACAAAAACATTTTCGAGCTACTTGAGCAAATGTTATGCTGTAATGGAATCGGATCTCAAAAAGACATTTGAGACCACAGAATTCGTTTCTACAATGGCAGATATACAACAAAAGTTATCTCGGAATGACTGCTCACTGGATTGATGAAAACTTTCAGCGCGAGAAGGCTGCCATTGCCTGTAAAAGGGTCAGAGGGAGACATAGGCTACATATGACGTTATAGCCAGCGAAATAGAGCAAGTTCATTCAAGTTATGGGCTAAAAGTAAAGTAACGAGTAAAGTAACAAGTTACTTTTTAAAATTAGTAACGAGTAAAGTAATCTCATTACAATTCAAAGCAGTAACTAAAGTAAAGTAATTAGTTAGCCTACTTTCTAAAAGTAACTTCCCCAACACTGTGTGTGTGTGTGTGTGTGTGTGTGTGTTATAGGAAGCATGTTTATTTGGAAAAGAAGATTATACCATGAAATTTAAACACACATCTTGTGAGCAGTGTTAATCTGTTAGACTATTCAGAATATTTGGTTCTTGATAAAATGTTGACTTGCACAGTATCAAATAAAGTACCACTCCCCTTGGGCTTTCCTGGGAGGGCTACCTCTGCTGTTTTTCCAAGGTGGCCACTGACCACCCACTTCTGGGCTGGTGAGATGCCATACACCATACCTTAGTTATGCTGCGATACCTTCAAGGCATTATGTTACTCCCCTCAGTTTAGGGTTAGGATGAGGGGGTTATGGTAATGCCTTTTAGGCTTTGCTGCCTTGAAGGTGCCGTTGGGGGCAAATAACACCATTGAACAGAATTCTAGCCATTCTAGGCATCATTGGCATGAAGACAGACCTGTCTTAGTTATAGTTATATTTATAGCTATTGGTACAGGTCTGAATGGCCATTTAATGTGCTAATATGTTAAATGTTAAATAGTTTAAAAAAATAAAAATAAAAATTCTCTCTCACCTCCATGTGTTGTGGCTCTTGGAGTCTCATCTGCAGTGCCGTACCCAGAGCTCTGACTGGAGGCAGACACTGTATACATAAAACAGAGAAAAACACAACAGATGTTATGCTGCAATCACGTAACATTTTCAAACAAGTTTGTTTTGAAATATGTTTCTTTTAAAGTAAAAGAAATATACTAACATTCCGGAGGTAATTCTTTACTTTGCTTCAACAGGAAAGGGCAGCCCTTATTTCCTGCCACCATCTCTTCTATCTTCTCTAGCAGCTCTGTCACCTGGCCATCATCAATCTTCTTATTTTCTACAACATGATACCTGTTCCCACATTTTTGTACAACCCACTTCAGAGCCTCTCCTCTACTCTTAATTTGCTGTTCAACAGTTTTGTCTTCCACACAATCCCCCCATGTGAACAGCACTATAGTGTGACTCCAGACTCTCTCACCCAGAAGCTCCAGGTGTTCCTGCACTGCTCTTCTGTCTATCTCTGTGGATGAGCTACTCACCCTAATGGCCAGGAGTAGAGCATGGGGTCCTGGAGGACACAGAGACACACTGAGGATAATCTCTCGTTTATCACGTTCAGGAGTTTGCTCTATAGTGTAGTTAGCCCACCATCCTGGTGCCTCCACTACAGTGATGTGTCTCCCTGCTGTTTCTACCTCTCTCTTCACACACTCAGCTGTTCTCTCTACAATATTAAACTCCTTTCTGCCCAGGATGGTGTTTCCTGATGAACTCTTCCCTCCATTTCTGTATCCCAGCAGCACAATCCTCATGTCTGAGATTTGGGGAACTCCACCTGGAAACAAATATGTCACTCTGTCATATGCATTTGGCATTAGGATATAAATGATAATGATAAACCACTCCAGTACTCTCTTTGCACCTCTATCACCAGCTATTAGCTCACACATAATGCTGTAATCTACTACACACACATACACTACACACTATGCAATGTGTGTGTGTGTGTGTGTGTGTGTGTGTGTGTGTGTGTGTGTGTGTGTGTGTGTCTGTGTGTGTTATAGGAAGCATTAACTTTAAACACACTGCTCACAAGATGTGTTAGACTATTCAGAATATTTGGTTCTTGATAAAATGTTGACTTGCACAGTATCTGTTATATACTTGCTCGTGTTCAGAGCCGTTAACTTTGTTAGAAATGAGGACAACATACAGGAATGTTTCTCTGATAGATGCTTGTATTGTAGAACCCCGGAATCAGTATATCACAATACAGAGGCGCCTGTATAAAGAGGCGTGACGGAATCAGTAGAGGGACAAACTTAAAACTGTTAATACATAACACCCCTCCCCCTTTACTTTAATGTCCCCTGAAACTAAACAAATCATTTGGCTCCTTTTTTTTTCTTTTTAACAACGCCAAATTTCATGTTCATTAACAGTCCATAACATGACATTGAAATAATAATGTAGAACATCTTTTTTTTCTAAGCTAGGGAAAGAGGGTAGACTACCTCATTTCCCAGACTGGACCCTGGGGATTATTATGCCCCATCGTTGTGGGTCAGTCTCTAGGCTACAAGGTGAGTCTATCAGGTGGACGCCTGTCTCTTTTGGGGTAAGTGTGAGTAGTAGATATGCCACCTGCATCGTCACCTGGTGGTGTCAGGGTAACCTGTTCGGGTTCAACTGGAAATGGGGAGGCGTCCCCATGAGCAGGTTGCATCACGGGTTCTTCGAAACGCTGATCTGGATAGGCCCCAATTTCCGGACCCGGAAAGGTTGGTGGGTGAGGGTCTTCACAGGAGCCCACCGTGTGAAGCAGCTGATCGACGTGTCTCCTCCATACCAGATGATCACCTGTTTCCACCGTGTATGACACAGGACCTGTTTTGGACAAAACTGTTGCCAGTTTCCACTTCTCTCCCCTACCATAGTTCCTGGCTAAAACCTGGTCTCCGGCTGTGAAAGTTCGCAACCGTGCTGTTGCTCTTCTTTCTACTTGAGCTCGCTGTTGTAGGTGAACGACCTCTTTTTTTACTTAAGAGGCCTCAGGAGGTCAAGGCGGGTACGCAGCTGTCTTTTGAGTAGAGCTGAAGCAGGAGACACTTTTGTGGTAGCATGAGGTGTGTTCCGATAGCACAACAGGAAAGCACTGAGACGTTGGTTAAGTGAACGCTTGCTTTGAGCAGACTTGAGTGCAAGCTTCATGGTCTGAACAAATCTCTCAGCTAGCCCATTGGTCGAGGGATGGTAAGGGGCTGATCTAATGTGATGGATGCCATTCTCTTCCATGAAAGCCTTGAACTCTGCTGACACAAATTGGGGACCATTATCACTGACAAGTTGTTGTGGCAATCCAAAACGACTGAAAATCAATCGTAGTTCTTCAATAGTTTCCTCTGTAGAAGTTTTCTTCATTGCTATAGCCTCAGGCCATTTGCTATGAGCGTCAACAGCCACCAAAAACATGTGGCCCTCCAATGGACCAGCAAAGTCTACATGGATTCTCTGCCAAGGATCTTCAGGCCAGTCCCATGGATGTAATGGAGCTAGCTGTGGAGCATTTCTCAGTTTCTGACAGTCAGGACATGATTTGGCCTTTTCTTCTATAGCTGCATCCAGGCTTGGCCACCAGAAATAGCTGCGCGCAATCTCTTTCATTCTCACTACACCACAATGTCCAGAATGGAGTTCATCAAGCACTTTTCCTCTTAATGGAGGTGGAACGATGACACGATAACCCCACAGTAGGCATCCAGACTGGACAGAGAGTTCATTTCTCCTCACTAGATATGGCTTCAAACTTGGGGTCATCACACCCTCTTCCCCCGTTGATGATATCCACTACCTCAGACAGGACTGGGTCAGCACGAGTATGTTTTTTCACATGAGCTGAGGTTACAGGTGCTGCAGTCACTTCCTTGAAGTAAAAGATCTCCGCTGGTTTTGATTTTGCATGTGCTACTGGCAAGGGAAGCCTTGAGAGCCCATCCGCATTACCATGCAATTCTGCCTTCCTATATTTAATGTCATAATGGTGAGCAGACAGTAGTAGGGCCCAACGCTGCATGCGACTGGCGGCTAGCGAAGGAATTCCAGTGTGAGGACCAAAAATAGAGGTAAGTGGTCTGTGATCTGTCAGCAACGTGAACTTTCTGCCAAAAAGATACTGATGGAATCTCTTCACTCCAAAAACTATAGCTAGTGCTTCACGTTCAATTTGTGCATACCGGCCTTCAGCTTTGCTTAAAGTCCGTGACGCAAAAGCGATTGGCCTCTCTTCTCCCGATGGCAATACATGTGACACCACAGCACCCACACCATAAGGTGAGGCATCACATGCCAGCTGAATGGGTAGTGTGGAATCAAAATGCATCAGGGCATCAGAGTTTGAGAGAGCCATCTTAGCCTCTCTAAAAGCGGCCTCGCATCTGGCAGTCCACTCCCATGTCTTGGTGTTGTTAAGTAGCTCATGCAGTGGCCTCAATTTATTGGCAAGATTAGGCACAAACCTAGCATAGTATGTCAGTAGGCCTAGGAAAGATCTCAACTGGCTCACATCCTTTGGAGATGGTGCTTCAACAATAGCCTTCACTTTAGACGGCGCTTTGTGCAGTCCAGCACTATCAATAACATGGCCGAGGTACTCAACAGAGGTTCTGAAAAATTCACACTTATCTTGTCGAACTCTTAGGCCGTAGTCTTCCAGTCTTTGCAGTGTTGCCTCCAAGTTCTGTAAGTGTGACTTCTCGTCGGCTCCCGTGATCAGAAGATCATCTAAGTAGCACTGGACACCAGATAGGCCACTCAGAATTTGGTCCATGGCTCTTTGAAACAGGGCTGGGGCGGAAGTAATCCCAAATGGGAGCCTCTGATACCTATATAGACCCTTATGTGTCACTATAGTTAACAGTTCCTGAGATTCAGGGACAACATGCATCTGGAGATAAGCCTGGCACAAGTCTATCTTACTAAACTTTTGCCCTCCCGCTAGACCAGAGAAGATGTCGTCAATGAGGGGTAATGGATACTGTTCAGCCGTCAAAACTGGGTTTACGGTGACCTTGAAATCGCCACAGATTCTTAGAGACCCATCCTTTTTCATAACTGGAACAATAGGAGTGGCCCATTCACTTGTTCTCACCTGTTCCAGTACTCCACTTTTAACCAATCTGTCTAATTCAGCCTCTACTTTTGGTTTGATAGCATAAGGGACAGGCCTTGCCTTTAAACACTTTGGAGTGCTCTCCGGTTTTATTGTCAGCTTAACTGTAATGTCTTTCATGCTGCCAAGTTCACCATCAAAAACTTTGGAGTGTTTCTCTAAAACCTCTCCCAAAGAACCGGAAGTTCCATCATTCACAAGGAAAACTTCTTGCCAGTTAAGTCTGAGCTCTTCTAGCCATCTGCGACCCAATAGGGCAGGGCGGTTTCCTGCAATGATGTACAGGGGTAAAGTCATTTTTTGCTTGTTGTAGTCCACAGTTACATTCACAACTCCTAACACAGGAACAGTCTCTCCTGTATAGGTTCGCAATTTTAATTTAGTTACTTTGAGAGTGAGGTGTTGCAACTTCTCTCTGTAAACTGTCTCGGACACCATGGACACACGGGAACCTGTATCTACTTGCATCTTTACATGATGATTCTCTAACAGTGGGGTGACCCAGTATCCATCGTCACGGTCCTTGATTGATAGAACTTGCACTACGTCCTCCTCAGAGTCACTGCCACTTGTTGCATCTTGATCGTGTTCCAATTTATTGACCTGTTTCTTTTTATTCCTTCTGAAACTATTCTTCCCTGTCTCCACAGGCTGTTTTTCTGTTCTGTTTTTACTTCTACAGACACGTTCAATATGGCCCTTCTTACCACAGTGTCTGCAGTCTAACTCCTTACACCAGCATTCTTGTGCATCATGCCCAGTTTTCCCACAACGGTAGCAAGGCCTATCAGTGGTTATTTTGTGTTTGGGTTCCAAAGACAGCCTATGCACTTGAGTTGAGGCACTTAACTGCTGGGCTTCACGTGCAGCCATTTCCATGGAGGTGCTTATCTCTATGGCCTTTTTCAGTGTCAAATTGGCCTCAGAAAGTAACCGTTTCTGAATGGACTCACAGCATAGACCACACACCAATCTGTCTCTTATGGTGTCATTTAGGCTAACTCCAAATTCACAATGTTCAGATAAACGTCTCAGAGCGGCTACAAACTGTGACACAGATTCGCCCTCCTCCTGGTTCCTTTTATGGAATCTAAACCGTTCTGCAATGATTAATGGCTTGGGGGAGTAATGATTTCCCAAAAGTTTGACTATATCATCATATGATTTTGTCCCTGGTTTGTCTGGATGCAGTAAACTGCGCAGCAGATTAAACGTTTTTCCTCCCATAACACTCAAAAATGTTGGCACTTTAACGTCATCTCCAATCTTGTTAGCAAGAGCAAAGTAATCAAATATCTCGGTATATGCACTCCACTGCTCTGTGGCTTCATCAAAAGGTCCAATATTTCCAAATAGTGCTGCCATTTTACAAGACTTATTTTCGTTTACCTCTTTACTTTCACTTTCAATCAGTTGTCTTCGTTTCCTCTCACCGTATCGTTTATTGACGTCTATCTTCAATTTTCCTCCTCTTTTTAGGATCCTTTAGCTTGCTTAAATGCCCACTGTTGACGGCAATGCAGTCTTGCAGTTCAATCGTCTCACAGAGCAACTAGTTAGCAGCTACGCTTAGCCGAAACCGAACATGAAACATCCACGGAAAAAAAAAAGAACTTCCAAAACAGATTTCACACGCGATTAACACAACGCAGGAACGAAACACCTCGTCGCCAGTTTGTTATATACTTGCTCGTGTTCAGAGCCGTTAACTTTGTTAGAAATGAGGACAACATACAGGAATGTTTCTCTGATAGATGCTTGTATTGTAGAACCCCGGAATCAGTATATCACAATACAGAGGCGCCTGTATAAAGAGGCGTGACGGAATCAGTAGAGGGACAAACTTAAAACTGTTAATACATAACAGTATCAAATAAAGTACCACTCCCCTTGGGCTTTCCTGGGAGGGCTACCTCTGCTGTTTTTCCAAGGTGGCCACTGACCACCCCCTTCTGGGCTGGTGAGATGCCATACACCATACCTTAGTTATGCTGCGATAGCCTAGTGCTGCCACTTACTGCACACTTGCCATCCTGTACAACCCTCTTTCTCCTCTCTCTCTCCCTCTCCTCACTCTGACATACAATATATGACACTGTCAAGTTGTTATGGGTTTTGGTTGTTTTGACTATTTTGGTTATTTTGGTTTGTGCATTTTCCCCCAACTTGAAAAGGGTTAAGACTCCACTGGAAATTAAAAGGATGACTGGATTCCACTCATTGAATGACCTGACAGACACTTTAGCTTCAGTTTCCCATTTTCCTCTTTTTTTTTTCTGTTTTATTTTTCTTCAAAGCACAGAATCCAGAGTTACACATGGGTAGCAATTGAGCTTAGTCCTTATTGCATTTAGCATTCAGAATTAGTCAGACTCCGTTAGGTGAAAAACCGGCTGCCTTTCCAGTTCTTTGGATGCCTTAAATTTGCACGGTATTCCAAAATACTCCCGTCGTGGCACAGCTCTTTACAAAGTCTTTGCTCCTCAGCGTCTCACTGATTAGCTTATATGAAACACCTGCAATGATTTGCGTTGTCGCGGGCAGCGACATCACACGCTGCTAGCACGCGATTGGCTGTCATCCTTGATCAGCTGACTTGGTGCCGTCATCCTTAAACACCCATACCTTTTTTTTTTCTTTTTCCTCCCGTGTTTTCTCCCAAAGTGAATTTGAGGCAAATTTGACTTTACACCTCCCACTCGACCTTTACAGTAGGCATCAGTGTGAAGGTCGCTGCTTTGAAGTCAAACCTTTTGCAATCTCCAGTGGTCCTCTTTTGCACCCACAGGATAACCAGCCACTGATGAACACCTCTGGGTTCTTGGATTGGTCGCCACGCAGAGGGTTTTGGCGCCATCTTCTGACGAAGACGATGCCACTCAAAAGGACCGCCTCCCACTTGAGTGAGTTGGGGGGTTAGGTTTGGTCCAAGAAACCATCTTGTTGACCTCCAGAACCAGGAAGTGGTCTCCACCAGTCTGGACAGGTCACTGAATTTGTGGGAATAATGACAGCACAGAAATAAAGACCATGCTCGAGACTGACCTTGATCTTGAGAGGGCGCTTGCTCCACAGTTTCATCCCTTGTGAATACAGACTTCTTTGCAGACTCATTTGGCCACTCACGACGTCCATGGAGGGTCAAGGAATCCAGACCATTGTGCCACCCTGTGTCCTCATCAATGCCTTTGAAGCCTCCACCTCCTGTCATCAGGTCTGTGGCGTTTTGTGGCCCAGGAACCCACCACCAGTTCCGGACTTGTGAGTTGCTTTTGCCTTCTTGAATGCAATCATCTTTGATGGAGGGACTTTTGTGCCTGGCTTTCTTGCCTGCCCTGCGTACCAGGGTGGCTTCTTTCTGCTTTGCAGCAATGGTCAGGCTGCCAGGATCATGCACAGCAGCAACTTGATTAAGCAGCTCCTTTTCCATCATTGGATTTGAAGTCCGAAGCCGTACTCTGCCCTGGAGATTCTGACCACGCCGAATTTTCTTCCTTCTTGAGAAGCGGCTTGTCTTTTGCATATGATGCTTGTCTCCATTAGCAATGCGGCCAGGGCCAAGTGCTTTGATGCTGGCGTCACCCTTCTGCTTTGGAGGGACAACGTTGTCAGCTTTGA
This sequence comes from Sardinella longiceps, assembly GCA_027497455.2. NCBI lineage: Eukaryota > Metazoa > Chordata > Actinopteri > Clupeiformes > Clupeidae > Sardinella > Sardinella longiceps. The sequence goes on from JAODXP020000019.1 coordinate 32,123,632, forward strand.
CTCTTGCTTGGCCTTCCAGCTCCTTTTGAGACTCTTGCCTCCCACTTTGCTTCACCGCCACCCATGGCTTGAGCGGAGGTTCTCTTGCCTTAATGTTGTGCTCCATGTTGGCGGCGGCAGCAGCAGCAGCAGCTTTCAGGTGGGTGAGGTCATTCTTCTCGAGTGTTTGTTGCTCATCATGCAAGTTTGAGAGTGGTAGGGAGTTGGAGCCTGGCTTCGGGCTGGCTGGTGGTTGTGGCTCAATTGGGAGTTCGCATTCAATGGCAGCTGCCCCCATTGAAGCTGGCTCCTCTTCTAATGAAGGCTCTTCATCTTGCTCCTGTTTGGGGGATGTCACGACGACCTCTCCAGCACCATTTCCATTCTTGAGCTCGAAACCCTCATCATCCTCATCTGATGGCTCAGGGTTTTTAGGACACTCATCTTCATGGCCTTCATTCGGCTTCTCACTAATGAAGTCCACTTCCCAGGACATGGGCATTGGGACTTTCTGGCTTAGCTCTCTCAACCGGTTCTTGACATCCTGCTGCTGTTTTGGAGGAGCCCATCTCTCCCACTTCCCAAAGGCCATTTGCGCTGCCTTCGTGAGGTCTTGGAGGTGACCGAGCAGAAAGTCATAGGCCTCCCGTCTACCGCTGGGATCCACTGCAGCTGTGCGGCAATACTGCTCTTCCGCCACTTGTAGTGCAGTGAGCACCTCATATTCCCCATCGCTGAACCACAGCACATTTTGTAGGACACTCCAGACTTCACTCATGGTTTTGTCGCACTCACCAGCAGTCTTTTCCAGGTCAGCTCTTTGATGATCGGACAACTCCACCCCCTTTTCAGCATCAAGTTCATTCTTCTTGTTTGCTAGGAGTTCAGCCTCCAGATCACGATTGGCTTCCCTTACTTTCTCCGCCGCTGTTGTGAGGGCGACAAACCCATCCTCCAGTTCGGATGGAGATTTGTCTTCATGGTTCCTTAGCAAGGAGTTGGCTAGACGGGAAAGGGCTCTTTGGGCCACGGTCCTGTCCCTTCTCAGTTGGTCTGCGGTCTTTGACATTTCTCCCTCTGCAGGATATTCGTGGGTCCTAAGGTAAGTATACTTTCTTTCTGCCAATTGCTTTTTGTGTTTACCTTGTTTTTCTCTTCCAGGTGCCAGCAATTTGGACCCCCGACTCCTCAAGCTCCCGGACTGTGGGTTTCCCACATCTCTTTGGTGGCCTGGTCTTTGGTCGTTGGGGCTATGGTCTGGTCTCCCTGGTCTCCGGTTCCAGTTCCTGGACTCCGCGGTTTTTCACTGTCAAGTTGTTATGGGTTTTGGTTGTTTTGACTATTTTGGTTATTTTGGTTTGTGCATTTTCCCCCAACTTGAAAAGGGTTAAGACTCCACTGGAAATTAAAAGGATGACTGGATTCCACTCATTGAATGACTTGACAGACACTTTAGCTTCAGTTTCCCATTTTCCTCTTTTTTTTTTCTGTTTTATTTTTCTTCAAAGCACAGAATCCAGAGTTACACATGGGTAGCAATTGAGCTTAGTCCTTATTGCATTTAGCATTCAGAATTAGTCAGACTCAGTTAGGTGAAAAACCGGCTGCCTTTCCAGTTCTTTGGATGCCTTAAATTTGCACGGTATTCCAAAATACTCCCGTCGTGGCACAGCTCTTTACAAAGTCTTTGCTCCTCAGCGTCTCACTGATTAGCTTATATGAAACACCTGCAATGATTTGCGTTGTCGCGGGCAGCGACATCACACGCTGCTAGCACGCGATTGGCTGTCATCCTTGATCAGCTGACTTGGTGCCGTCATCCTTAAACACCCATACCTTTTTTTTTTTCTTTTTCCTCCCGTGTTTTCTCCCAAAGTGAATTTGAGGCAAATTTGACTTTACAGACACACTTATATCATGAAGTGATATCCTCCTAGACTGGCCTAATCCTTTTGTTTCTTTTTGTTTCTCTTGCCTCTTCTGCCCTGACACACTGGCTGAGTGGTGCACCTCCCATCCCTCCCTGCCACCAACCCTTCCCCACTACGGAGGTAGCCCGAGTCCATGAGGCGCGGATCTGCCCAAAGTTTCTTCCTAAAAACAAATTATTTGTAAAGCGAAGGGAGTTTTTCCTTGCCCCTGTTACTCATGGATGCTTCCCGTACTGTCTGTAAAGCGCCGCGAGACAATGCACTGTATTTGAGTGCTCTACAAATATAATTGAATTGAATTGAATTGAATTATATAATTCAATAAGTACTGTATGTAAAGTTTCTCACATACTACTGATGTGGGATTCTGCCTACTGTGTGTGTGTGTGTGTGTGTGTGTGTGTGTGTGTGTGTGTGTGTGTGTGTGTGTGTGTGTGTCTCACCTGCTGCTGATGTGTGATTCTCTCTCTGCTTCTTCATCTTCCTCTCTGCTCTCCTCTCTTAAAGTTCTCTGTTTAAACTGTAGGGCTGATTCATAGCAGCAAGCACCAGCAGCTTCTGAATAAAGAGAAAGAGGAATAAATCTTCACCATGCAATTATTTTAAACTTTAGCAATAAACAAGTACAGCTAAACGGCCCTTTTCCTTCATTAAGACCATATTTTTTTGATCATGCTTCTTGCTTTCAAGTGTGAAATTCTAAATTCCCAGCTTTTCTTACATTTTAGCCTCTATATTGTATCTGCAGGTGACAAAATTGTTTGTTTTCGGAAACTACCGGAATACTGCCTGATTAAATGGTTACACTTCAGTTGACACTGTCGACATAAGAGTGACGTGAGCGAGGCATAAACATGGCATAACATATGCCATGAACTACAATGACTCTTCATAGTTGTGCATAAGGGCCATTAGGTTTTAAGTCATGCAGGTACCTCAAACAGTGTCACCTTTATATATCGAAAAGGAAATGTCAGTATTGTTTAAGGTATGACACAGATCATTTTAAGTTTATTTTAGAATTAATTGTGAACACATTTGTGCAGGACAGCTCAACATTTGTCTGTGAGTGACCTTAGCATAACCTGAGAGGACAGTCCAAGCTGATCTGAAACTCTCATTTCTGATACTGTTCCCTCATAGCCTGGCTTTGCCTTCCTAGCTCTGCTCAATAATCATTTCCCTCCACGACTTCGTCTGGCAATCTGGCCATTGACATCGTTTGTAGAGATCAATTCCATACCGCGCTATAAAGCAAGCAGGATCGGGCGTTGTGAGGGATAACGTCAGGTTTCTGTTGTTGTAGCATAGCTTACTACACAATCAAGCTGGTGTATTATGTTAATGATTGGGTGAAATCAGATTTAATAATTTCAAACTCATTTCAAAATCATTTAAAAAATCCCCAGCTTGCAATCATTCGTCAATGGTGGAATGCTAGACCCTTGTACGAAGCTACAGCTTAGACCAAGAGGATGGCCAAAGCCAGGCTAGTTCCCTCAGGCTTTCATGAAAAAGTTTTTTTCAGCCTTTGTATATTGGCCAAGTTGGTGCCTCACATTTAAAAAAACCCTTTGCTTTGCCTATGTATACAATACATGTATTTTTTACCCTGCGTAATTGGTAAGCTAAGTTGTGCCATGACAATGATAAACCATATCCTCATATCCTTCCCAAAATCAATTTTGAAAGAATTGATTCTCAGAGCAGATTATGAAATAATCTCAGAGTACCCATTCCCAGAGTACATTGGGAGAGAATTGATTCCTAAAAGATGTGGTCAGATAAATGGTTCCTCAGAAACACGGGGCAATAATATTTCCCACTATCATCCCACTCTGGTTTGTTTCTGTCACCTTACTATACAATACAGACTTTTATTTTATTTATTTATCTAGCTCATTTGCCACGCCCTTCCCTCTTTCATTGATTTGAGTGTTCTAAAAACCCCATCACTTGATTACATGTATGGGGGCATTGTAGCGTGCCATTAACTTAAGTAACCATGATCAACTAATTGTTTTAAATCTTTAAAGATTGAGAATGAGATTCCATCTTACCTTAACCTTTGGTCAATGTCAACAATCACACCAATTCTGAGTTGATAATCTCCATTGATGTATGGAAGAAAGCACTATTAACAATCCCCATTGCCTGGTAGAAATAAAACATTACACAAAATAATATAATAGATATTCATTAAACTTATGGACGTTGTCTAATAACTCCAGAGCTGAATCTGAACATGAATGAGGAAGTTCACAATGCAAACAGGGAGTGGCATTTAGACTTTAGACTTTAGATAATTAATACTTGTTGATGTATTTGTACAGCAGAGTCTGAAGACTTTGATTGCCCCTGATTGGCATAGACACGTCATGTTTTTTTTAATTTTTTTTACAGAGGTTCCCCAACACACTTTTCACATTTTAAGGCACAAGTTCTGTATTTTTCTGCCTTGTTTTTTGATCGTTCTGATGAAGTACAATGGTTAACATTGAATTTCCGATAAATAACTACATAAATAAATTTTTGGCTTTTGCTATAGCTACAGAATGACTGTATACTGTACTGTAAGTGCACTGCTGCAATAAGACTATTGGATAGTCTTACTCACAGCTCAGTGGGGACATCTAGTGGTAGTATAAAAGATGCACAAACCCTATAAAACATCTTCTTTCACTATCCACATCAACTTGCTGCTGAGCCAAATGACGTATAATCAGACGAGAACTGCTCAAAAGGACTAAGAGTAAATTCATTGTGCATGGTGCGCCGTCACCCATGTTTTCCTCTTTAAATAATGAATGGTGCACTGTTACCACAAGTTTGCCTCTCATTTGCCTCTCACTACGACTAGCCTGGGCTAACCTGTCTGGTGTTAGTGGACATTGCGCTTAGGGGGCCCGCCTTGACCTTGATCATCTTGCTTAAGGGCCCAGTGTGGCCTAGTTACGCCACTGTTAACTTGTGCTCGTTATAAAAGGCCATGGGGTGAAGAAAAGATATAGAAATTAATTCATATGGACCTATCAATGACTGTATATATATATATACTTTCATATGGAAAAGACACCAGCAATGAATCTGTTCCAATTCCAGGGAGGAAAACATTGTTTCCCTCCCTCCCTAATGTGCACCCAAATGCCTTTACAGCCCAACTGGTTGGAAATGTTTTTTAATGATAGCTACAGTATATAGTAATGTAATCCCAGTCCCAATGTAATGTTAATCTCAGATTGAGATTAGCTACCAAGTGTGTCTGGTTCTATGGTGAAGTGAAGAGTTCTCTGTGTGTGTGTGTCAATAATGCAGGTCTCCTGGCCCTTCAGTTCCTCTCATGTACTGTGTGTGTGTGCGTGCATGCGTGTGTGTGTGTGTGTGTGTGTGTGTGTGTGTGTGTGTACCTCAGTAGTGCAGGTCTCCTGACCCTTCAATCTTTCACTGCAGGTATGGCTTTCTGCACCTGGATAGCACATGTACACCTGGGGCTGCCTGACACAACTCTGCTCAGCTGTGTGTGTGTGTGTGTGTGTGTGTGTGTGTGTGTGTGTGTGTATGTGTGTGTTCTGCTCTTCTCTGTATGAGCATGAAAGACACACTCACACACACACTCTTAACAGTGTTGATGTTTATGTTCTAGACAAACATGGAAGTGCAAAAGTGTGTTGGATGATTATTTCAGCAAACTAACAGTTTTTAGTCCTTATCCAAACAAACCACAGCTCAACTACTCAAGTGAGTGTTTACCTCTATGAAAAATTAAGTAACTTGTGTCATGAGGCATTTGTGTGTGTGAGCGAGAGAGCCCACCCCCAATAAATGAATATAATTTCACATCATTGTCTTTAGTCAGTGCACATACAACAGGGAAATGTCCCAAAGAGGTATTTAATGATGTTGACATTGTTGAGATATCCATCATATAAATGATTTAAATTGAACACATTTAAGCGGAAAGAAAAAAACACTTTATGAAACAATAATAAGATGAGCTGTAATATTCATTCTGTCTGTTATGTGCTGAGATGTTGAATGTTGAAGGCCTACATATAAAGTAGATTCAGCAGTAAAGATGGTTTTATTTGTGTAGTTTTTATTTGTGTAGTGAAGTGCTTTTGTGAACTCCACTGACACTGTGGTAGTCCCAATAAAACACATCCACCCATTGGCTGTGTACTTTCTGATTGTCAGGTTTTATTCTTTGGAAGGCTGACAGTACAGGGATGAAAGACTCTTATTCTGAAGCATGGCTAGGAGAGGAAGCCTCAGGAGGCGGAATACTGTATTTCCTGTGCTGTGGCCGTACTTAACCAATCAGGGGCCAGCGAGGCCCGTGGGGATGGTCGTCATAGCAACAGCAGCAGCAGCGGCGGAGATTGGGGGACCCCGGTCTGTCGGAGGTGATGGGGGTGTGAGGCCCTTCTTGAGGCGCCCACACGTGTGTGTGTGTGGTCTGCCAGCCTCCTCCAGATGTGTGTGTGTGTGTGTGTGTGTGTGTGTGTGTGTGTGTGTGGAGAAGCCTCCCACCAGTCTGGCCCTGCCCTTCATAAAGTTTGAAGATTCCCAATTTTAATCATTATCTGAGAGCATGTCCTTCAGATATCTGATATTTTATTCCCCTTCAGAAAGGAGACCAAATGGTTGTTATGAATGGAACAGTCAAATATCTCTAAGTAGGTTTTCACTGTTAAAAAGGTTGATCGCTCCACATGTGTAGCTGCTGTCCAGGGTGCTGAAGTGGAACGATTGCAGGAGTGGTGCACTGGATTCCACCAGTTTTAGTTCGATTGATCCATCATCTGAACTGTCAAACTGGATGATATGGACTTTTCTATCTAACCACAGGATGGGAACCTAATTTATGCCCAAGTGAAAGTGTTATGACAAACTGTTAAGTCTGGCCTCCAAATGTCATGTTATTTGGCCCTCAGGCAAATGTAATTGAAGACCTCTGGACACAGCTTTGAAGTCACTGATCTCTGCACTACAGTTACAAAATACTGTAATGTGAGGCATGTCACTGCTAGGTGTGTTCTTCTTCCTCCACAAAAGTGAAAGGCAAAATGACGTGTCCAATTTCTCAAAAATGTTGTAACTTGAAAATATTAGCACCCCCTTGTGGTTGCTGTTTGTAAGACATCATAACCCCAGATGAGAGCGTCAGACAGGAAATCTATGTTGTGGTAGAGAAAAGTGTCCTGCACAGAAATAAGAGCCCTATAAAACAAATAGGGCCCAGATTTAGCCCTTCATTCCCATTTTTTGAAGAGAATATAGACTCAACCATAAACTTAAATCCTGTGCACCATGTACAGCGTTTGTGCTGTGATACTGCTGGATATTTAGTCCTGTAGATCAAGGTTTGATATGCATGATGGGGCAGTGAGACTGGCTAAACAACTTTCACAGAGAAGTGGGGCCTCAATGCTCAGTTTCACCAGCAATCCCTCTTAGAAGAAGACATTAACGTTCTTGTTAAAATCACTCATAAGTCAGTGCACGTTTTACAAAGAAACAAAGATACAGTAAAATGGTGTACTGTGTAGATATTCTACAGTATATCCAGTCTTTAATTAGGCAGTTTGTGTCTCACTATAATAGATGTAAGCTTCTGTGTTTCAATGTCCTGTTATTCAGAGATAGAAAACATGTTTTATGGACGTGTCATTATCCACAGTGGGCAAAAGTCACCTGTTATAAAAAGTCCAGCATGCTCAGGGCTGGTAGGCATAGATGAACTAGGTGATCACCACAGGCACCCAATATCAAGGGGGCATCAAAATACATTTATTTCTTATTTTCTTTAGTTTTTCACTAGTATTTCTAGAAAACTCAAATCTGGACAGCAAAAAGGTTAGATCCGGCCCTGGATATGCTGCACCTTCTGCTGTTTGAGGTGAGGCATTAGCAGAAACACAAACAATACTGTTGCTGGCCATTTGGGTCCCCTTTGCAAAATTACATCAGTGCCCCATGAACATATACCCAGGCTACCACTACTGAGTGCTACAACCATGACAGCTTAGGTTTCTTTCCACAGATTTTTGGCTGGCCAATCAGTTCTGGTATATCAAATATTTTTTTCAAAATAGAAGAAAACATTTTTATACTGTAGGTCAATACAGCCGGCCTATTAACATTGTTTTCAAAGTAAATTTTATTACAATTGATCAGATTTTTTTTTAAAAATTTTTTTAATTGAATTACAATGTACATGAATATTGATTGTTTTGGCACCATTGGATCCTGTGTGACGTTCACTGGCATTCAGATGGGGTAATATGAGCTTATTGGAGGAAATAGGGGAGGGGGAAGCTTTGCAACACTGGAGCAAGTGAAGAATCTTCCAGTCTAATCTCTTACAAATACCAGTGGGTGGAGTAATGGCTTTAGCAGGGGCTTCTCCCAAACTATGCTTGAGAAACATTTGCAGTCAAAATGATTTCCATCTCCATCCACATCTGAGTTTTTTTTTTTTTTTTTTTTAAAAAAAAAGCACTGTCTAATCATTTTCATGGATGTCATCACTGTATCTCAGCTTGACTGTACACATTATAGCCCATCATTTTCAGATGTATCAACGTAAGAAATAATTGAGTTGCAACAAATATCTTATAATCCTGCCCTACCATTTGAATCCATATCTTTTTGTGACATCTACTTTGGATTTCAACAACACCACCAGATCTTTAGCATTCATGCGAACCTTGGGATCGTATTCAATCAATGGTTTCACAACATCATGAAGATTAATCTGTAGTGTAGTCAGAGCAGGAGGACTCTGGCGTTTATAAAGGAGTGCGCGTATTTCTTCAGGGTTGCTGGTTGCCCAAGGTTTAGAGTTTGTGAACATCTCCAGAAAAGTGATTCCAAGAGACCACATGTCTGACATGGTGCTGCACTTCTTGCACCGGACCAGGCACTCTCTGGCCATGTAGGGCCATGTTCCTCCCATTGGGCTTCCCACTGTTACTGATATGGTTGCCTTGCAGTTTGCCATGCCCCAGTCAGTCAGATAGGCCTTTTTGTCTTTAGCTGCAATCTAGAACAACAAGATGTTATAAGATAAGATATCCCTTGATTTGTCTCGCAATGGAGAAAATTTTATTGTTACAGCATCCAAGACACAGAGACAGCCATCAAACTTCATCCATCCAGTCATCCATCTGACAAACACACACACACACACATCAGTCTCCCATGTCACTACCCACACCACAGGAAGATAATATAGAGTCCCTGATCAGTATAGTATATCAGAGTAATACATAAACAAGAAACAATGTAGTTAGTCAAATGATCAATATTGTCAATTAACTGTAAACTCTGAAGTGTGAGTCACTCATTGCCATGCTGTAAAATGATCAACGCTCTATGAATATCATAAACTGTGTTTTGCAAGAAAAAATAATAACAAAATGACACTGACCAATATATTTGCTGGCTTCAGGTCTTGGTGGATGATGTTTTTTCCATGTATGTACCCAACAGCCATTGCAATGTCTAAAGCCACAAACAACTTATCCTCGCCTTGCAACTGAAGGAATAGTGAAATATATTTTTGAACAGTTATCAGTATAGAGAACTTTGCTGACAATAATTACTTACTAAAGTATCTATTTAATGACCCACCATAATGGAAGTATCCTTATACAGAATCTGATGCAGGTTGGCCCCATGGATGTATTCATTAGCAATGAGGATCTGGGTCTCACTTTTGGCTACAGCCAGCATCCGCACAATGTTGGGGTGAGACAAACGCCTGAGATATATTTACAGAAATGTAAGCATTTGCCAATATTTGAAAAGGGAAAATAATAATTTATAAATAAAAAATAGAAATACAATCTCTTAAAAGTGCAGTTTAGAATGTCATAGATATCATATAAACAACAAAAAAAAAATTTGCCCCATGAATTAAAACTAGCACAACACAAAAACACTTACAAAGGTATGAGAAATTCATTTGTGATGACTGAACTTTCTTCAAAATAGATGGTCTTTACAGCAACAGGAGTTTCCTGGTATGAGCCCCTGTAAACAATTCCACATGATCCCCGTCCAATGCAATCTCTTTCATTCACAGTTATTGTAGATGGATCCACAAAATGAACTCCCTTCAGGCAGTCTACAAGCAGGAGAATATGCTTAAAGGAGAAATCCTGAGTGAATCCATCAATATTTCATTATTGTTGAGAGCTGTCGGTATGAGAACGAGAGAATTTGGTTACACTGTGAAGCAAATTTGCCGAAACTCAGGGGCACTGTAAACTTTTCCAGTTTTGTTTTCCTGTGCCATCAATTAGTGTTAAATGGCATTTCGCAAATTCATTCAATGTCACACCAAATTCTCATATTCTCATACATACCTACCAGCATCTCTCAGCAATGTCTCAGCAACAGAAATATTAATTGACTCACACTGGATTTCTCCTTTAAAGCCAACATCAAACCTTTTTTAAATATATGTTTGTTATTATCAACTGCCAGTGCATCTCAGCAAAAACTTGAATGAAAAAATATTTCAGAAAAAAAAACTTTTAAAATATCCTGTCATGAAAATTGTTTAAGTAAGTTCATTATATCAATTTATCTCCCTTCAGAACGCCATTCTCTTCTCTGATTGGCTAGGTGACTATTATTTAAGCAATATCACACGGGTGGGAGTGATGTTATTGGAAGAATATCATCACTGTGTGTTGTTCGCCGTATGCACGAAGCCGCGGGCTTTTACAACAATTCCATTTCCAACTTACTAAGGTTTTAAACACAAAATTTTATTTTCTAGGTCCTACTGTTTAGTTTCAATTTCTATCCGTTCCTTCCGCCCCCAAAATAGTTCTTGGCTTGGAACTGCCCTGGCAATATGTAAAAAATTAGACAAATAGCAAACGGTTTAGATGTATTGGATATTTACTGAAGATTTCAAACTTTTACAGAGAGTTCATCCTCGATTTGCAAAACTGAAAGAAACAAATGTGACCCTGCACGTCAAAATCAGTCGCTTGGCACATTTTTTCAAAATTATGTTATTGCATTCACATGAAAGACGAAAAAATAAGTTTTCAAACGACACCAATATCGACAATATTGGCTAACAAATGACGGAGATATGGGCGTTCAAAGTGTTACAATGTTACAAGTCAGAAAAAAAGAATGCTGAGAAAAACCACGATGAAGTTCATTAGCAATGTGACAAGGGGATTATTAGGCTAGCTTCTGATGAACCACTTCATTCTGCTGCCTACTACTACCAGTCTAACTTAAAAGTTAACTGATATCGACTGATCTAACATGCAGTCATGACAGGAATACATCTAATTGTGGACTTTACATGAAAAATGGATATAACATGGATATAACTTGAACTGTAATATAACACAAGGTAAGAGCCAGTGTTTTGGTATTTTGAGTAGGCTATGCAACGATGCTAACTTTAAGATATGTGTAGATGCAGATGTCAGTAAGGGATTTATGGTTCCCATGTCTCCTGTCTGAGTGATATCCTTGAAGTAGAGCAATCAGCAGACAGTTAATATTTGCCTTGTACCGATTTTAGCAGTACTAAACACTCAACAACTTTTTACTGACAAGCTGAGCCAAAGATAGGCTACTTTATCTCTGTCTCCGACTAGCTATCTTCAAGCTCAGTCAGCAACTCGACGTTAGCTCCATCTAGAGGATTTTTATGGGTCCAAACAGCTTGCAAGTTAAAAATGTTGTTTCAAAATATTGGAAAGGCCCTTGACATTCATATAAATCATTAATATGACATTCATATTAATATTTTTTTCCTTCTAATCTATGACGAATGCTCACCTGCCTTGCTGGTGGTAGTCTACTATAAAGCCTTAGCATTAGAAATCTTTGATATGACAGCTAAGTTAGTAGGCTACAATGCTAAATGAATACATGCCTCTTAACAAACAAGTTTTTAACCCATTTTAGGTTTGAATTTGGGCACTATTGAATTAGAATCTGAAAGTGTAGGCTTTATACTGTCAAATTATGCTAAAATGTGAAATTCAACTTTTTTGGTGCAAGCATTCCATTTTCAGAATTTTCTCAGAAACGAAGCTAGCGCGAAGCGACTGATTTTGACGTGCAAGGTCACAAATACTTTGGCAAGGGGGAGCGGGGCGGGGACAACCCCCTATATGCAGACTGGGGTCGGGCTCCGTTAAGGTGAAGTGGATGAGATAGGCTAGCCCATGGGTCCCCAAACTACGGCCCGCGGGCCGAATACGTCAATTTAAGTGGCCCTCCGAAATATTTCCTAATGTATTTTCCACCATTCATTCTCTATGGCGATTCTAAGCAAGTGCATGTAATTCCGGTTTTGGCCACCGGCGGATTTTGGCGCTGTTGCGCAGCCTTTTTTTTTAAAGCCGGTTTGGTCTATTGATACATGCAGCTTTTTCTCTTATGACAACTGTAGGCTACTTATATTAGACTCCTTGCGTGTTTATGTGTTATTTGAATTTTTTCTTTAAGCCTACCTGTTGGAATGCAAAATAAGTTCTGTAATAGGACATATAGGGATGAATAATTCTCTTCAAAAACCAAGTTAAGGTATTAATACTCTATTCTGGTAATCTCTGGAGATTTTATTTTAAATGTTGGAGATTTTTTGTATTCAGATTTTTAAATAATGCTTAACAAATTGTTAGCGAGCTAACGCTAGCGAGCTAGCTAACGTAATTTTTTTAAATTGAGAAGTGGTGTTTCATTGAATGACAACCAGCTGGACAATGTTGCCGAGATTAGTTTAAGTTGACAGACCAAAAATAAACGAAGGCTAGTGCAAAATATTAAGTTTAAGCGAAGTCTAAAACGGTTTGCTTCTAGTTAGCATACTGTTGCTATGTTACTTGCTATTCACTTGAACTAGTCCGTTAGCACGCTTACTAAGTTCATGGACGTACCAAAAGTGTTTTCCAAAGCCCCACATTTTAATTTATTGGTATTATGAATGATTACAGACAATGTCATGGCGCTACTTCATACAGGAAAACAAGAAACTCAATGGAGATCATTACAGAACTAGATGGCTCGGTAGAAAATGCGCACTGATTAATAACTGTAAAGAGTCTCCAGGGATGCTGCTGCCAGATATCATCACTCGTAGTGACGCTTGGAATGCCTCTCGTCCAATCAGAAATTCAGAAATAGCTCGACCGGACCTAATTGTTGTATAATTCCAGATAACTGGCTACTTTGGAAGTGGTTCCAAAAAATAACTCATCTTATAACTGATTACCGTTCCATATGAATGCCTTTCAGAATGGTAACTACAATAACAACAATAAGCAGCCTTGTAGGTCTACTTTCAACTGAAAGTAGTACCCAAACCGAACAGGTTAGCTTCTTTTAAATTCGAGTTGCATATATCTTTTACGTTTTATACGCTTCTTCAAATATACGAGAGATAAATAGATAGGCCTATGGGAGATAAGCGGGATAACAACCTCTGAGGTGACTCAGTTCTTCATTAATAATTAGCTTGGCGGAATAGATCATGGAGATTCATAGATTCCACCTTGCCAATTATTAATGAAGAACTGGTCACCTCGTCGGCCGTTATCCATTGCATAATGTTTCGGAATGGCAGTTAAATGTAATAAGTTAACTTGTTTTTATGACATGTTTTCAAAGAGCATCTTTTCTCATGTACAAATGAATGTTAACAATCTCACCATCTCCTTTTGCTTTGGCAGGATGGATTACAGTCACTGCCTCTCCAGATCCACTCTGCTCTGCTGAGTCTCCTGTTTCATAGCCAGAGCACTTAGTGGAGGCAGCCACAGAGAGGAGCTTCAGGGTCTTAGAGACATCAGACACAGAGTCATTGCTAGATCTGCTCCCAGTAACGTCATCAGGTAGGTGTTCTTTAACTGCCCAACAAAAGTGAAAATATAAACATTTGGTTTATGGAGCAATCGTTGGACAAGTTGATGATCACTTAAAGACTTAGGCCGGTATTCTCCCAGGTGCTTAAGTCCAAAAAAGTGCTTAGTGCAGGATGAAACGAATGGAGCTAATTTTGGAATTAAGCACTTGTAAATTTTGGAATTAAGCACTTGTTTCATGGAATCATGAAACTGTTTTCCATTCATAAAATGTAAGATATATACTTTCACAATTAAATAAAGTAGAGCAAAGTATACTAACATTGGAGAGGAAGTTCCATACTGTGCTTCAACAGGAAAGGGCAGCCCTTATTTCCTGCCACCATCTCTTCTATCTTCTCCAGCAGCTCTGTCACCTGGCCACCATCACTCTTCTCATTGTCTACAACATGATACATGTTCCCACATTTCTCTACAACCCACTGCAGAGCCTCTCCTCCACTCTCAATGTGCTGCTCAATGCTTGTGTCTCCCAGCCAGTCCCCTCTGGTGAACAGCACTATAGTGTGACTCCAGACTCTCTCACCCAGAAGCTCCAAGTGTTCCTGCACTGATCTTCTGAATGTCTCTGTGAATGACCTAGTCACTTTAATGGCCAGGAGTAGAGCATGGGGTCCTGGAGGACACAGAAACACACTGAGGATAATCTCTCGTTTATCACGTTCAGGAGTTTTTGCTACAGTGGAATTATTCCACCATCCTGGTGCCTCCACTAGAGTGATGTGTCTCCCCTGCTGTTTCTCCTTCTCTCTTCACACTTACAGCTGTTCTCCCTACAGTATCAAACTCCTCTCTACCCAGGATGGTGTTTCCTGATGAACTCTTCCCAGCATTTCTTGTTCCCAGCAGCACAATCCTTATGTCTGAGATTTGGGGAACTCCACCTGGAAACAAATATCAGAACAGTCTGTCAAACACAAACGGGCTTGCATATAATATTGCTAATTTGTTTGGCTATCTCTCTGTGTGTGTGTGTGTGTGTGTTGCATGAAAAGCTGATTCATTCTCTCACCTGCTGATGATCTGATAGTGTCTCTCTGCTTCTGCACCTTCATCTTCCTCTCCTCTTCTCTTCTCTCTTTTTCCTTCTTCTTCTCTTGGAGTTTGTTACAAACATGTCTGTCAAAATCAAAGCCATGGCCACCCTTTCCTGCCACCATCTCTTCTATCTTCTCCAGCAGCTCTGTCACCTGGCCACCATCACTCTTCTTATTGTCTACAACATGATACCTGTTCCCACATTTGTCTACAACCCACTGCAGAGCCTCTCCTCCACTCTCAATGTGCTGCTCAATGCTTGTGTCTCCCAGACAGTCCCCTCTGGTGAACAGCACTATAGTGTGACTCCAGACTCTCTCACCCAGAAGCTCCAGGTGTTGCTGCACTCCACTTCTGCTCGTCTTTGTGAATGACACACTCAAATCAATAACCAGGAGTAGAGCATGGGGTCCTGGAGGACACAGAGGCACACTGAGGATAATCTCTCGTTTATCACGTTCAGGAGTTTGTGCTACAGTGTAACTATTCCACCATCCTGGTGCCTCCACTAGAGTGATGTGTCTCCCTGTTGTTTCTCCTTTTCTCTTCACACACTCAGCTGTTCTCCCTGAAGTGTCAAACTCCTCTCTGCCCAGGATGGTGTTTCCTGATGAACTCTTCCCTCCATTTCTGATTCCCAGCAGCACAATCCACACGTCAGAGATATGTGGCACTCCACCTGGAAACAAATATCACAGCAGTCTGTCAAACATATTGGGGTTTACATATCATATGGTAACACGTTTACCTATCAGTGTGTTTTAAAAAGGCCCCTCTCAGGTGGACTATTCCATTCTCCCCCATGCTCCCCCTTGTGTTTGGTCTCTTCCATGTGCCACATGTTAGTAAGGAGTGCAGTGAGTGCATGGTGTCTGCTGTGTTGTGTGCGTACACGGAATTGTAAGTTTGAAAGTCAATGTTTGTAATTATGTGTATTAATAAGAGGTGTTTTGCCAATTGATGTAATTCATTAAGATAATTAGCTATTAGCCGAGAAGGGGTTCGTTTGTAATATTAGCCCAGTGCTAAGTCATACTAGCGCCTATCTTAACCTTAAAGCTATGCTAGTTTACATTTAAGCTATGTTAGTTGAGCATTTTAGCTATACGGTCACCTTGACCTTGCGTTTAGCTTAAATTTAGTGCACTAGGTGCATCTTTTGTTATGTTTAGATAAATATTAAGAACTGCTTTTGTATCTAATTTACAGAAACCACACAAATACGCATGTTTAGCCGTTTGTGATTTAACACTTTGGAAGAATATTGTGATCTGACCGTCACTCAATGGTGGATTGGCATCTGGAACTTAAGTTGTGAAGACAGACATAGTCATCTGGCACTTCTTTTCAGTGTGTGTGTGTTTGAATTAGGCCTATAACTTCACAAAGTGTACTGTTATCTCTAGTATAGCCTGTTGTTTTAGTTAAGATATTAGCCTTGTTTGGTTTATAAGCTGGTGAAAATTGGGAATTAAGGCCGAACATAGGTCGTAGTTGTTGCAGCGCAGATCAGTCCATGACTTATAGAGTGTAACTTTTGTCCTTGAATGAATTAACGGTGAATTGTTACAATAATATTATGAAACTACCGTTCACTCGATCAGAGTATGTGTCACTGCCATAGTAGTTCGAGTAGTGTTTCGATCGTGGGAGATGAAGGAGATCAACCTAGGGCAAACGGAAATAGCAGTTGTGACTTGTTTCAGTGCCCAGCTAGCTCACAGTTCCGGGTCAGGTAAGAATTTGTGAACCGGATGTTGATCACTGAGTTATCGCTGTCACAGCCTGTAATAGCATTTACCTTGTTACAACAATGTCTATTTTATTACCAAAAGCCCCCTGTTACTGTTGTTTTTGTGGTCTTATCAAAGGAAGACATTTTCCTGATGTCTGATGTGCTAATAGACCGAAAAATACGCGCATCCAAGACACTAACGTTGTCAAACAAAACGCTAATTTTCTCCCTTTTATGGTCAAAAACGGGAGATTTTGGAGAAAGTAGCTTATGTTCGCCTGCTGATTTCTAAGCAATGGAAAGGGGTAGAAACGAAATTCTTTTTTCTGGTGAAAGAAGGGAGTCTTTTTTTTATGTAGTCGTAACACATAATATTCTGTGGCTCTTTAAAAAACAGTCAAAATTCTCCAAAACCTCTGGCAGTATGGAACTCTCTATTCTGAAAACGGCTGGCAGTCAATGAGTTAACAATTACCATTTTTTATACGTGTGTGACAAAAGGACAGTCTGAATTTTGCTATCCGTCATCCACCCAATATGATATGCAGGCACATAGTTAAGTATGCAAACGACTCTGTAATTGTAAGTTTGTTACAGGACCAGGTCCAGTCTTGGATAATTTTATCACTTGGTGTGAAAAGTCTTATTTAAAACTTAATGTCTCTAAAACAAAAGACATGATTATTGACTTTCGTCGTACCTCTATTAACTCATCAACGGTCATCAATGGGACGACTGTAGAGACAGTTAGGGAGTGCAAGTATCTGGGGACCATCCTAGATGATCAACTCACCTTTGATGCCAATACTGACTCCATTTGTAAAAAGGCCAACCAGAGACTGTTTTTCCTCAGAAAGCTGAAAGGTTTCAATGTTGATAGCTCACTTCTTAGAAATTTTTATTCAGCCTTTATTGAATCAATTTTAGCTTTTGCTATAACTTGTTGGTATGGCAGCCTGAGTGTGGCTAACAAAAACAGGCTGGCCAAAATTGTGAATGTCTGTCCAGGGGCGGTCCTACCATCTTTGGTGCCCTGGGCGGACACCTTATTTAGCGGAGTTTGCGAAACAGCAGCTAACACTAACTGAATGAGGCATGTCAAAAATGAAACCTTATCGATTTGCTTTCGTTTTGAAATGCCCCATTCTGTTACCGCTAGCTGCCGTTTCGCTATCTCAGTCTACCTTGCATGAAATCCAGTGATTGAGGTGGCTATCAATAGCGCTTGGCACTATAAAACAGTAGGACTAAGTGTTGATTCACATGCTAAAAATTAGCGGTACGGTTCGCTTAATCTGCTTGATGTGAACACAAAACGGTCCGGGTTCACTTTGCCTTTTTGCGTTGTATTTTATCCCTCTTGACTTGCCGTTGTCGCATTGCTTGCTCCTGTATTTACCTCGAGCAGAGAGGGAGTTTTCTCTACCCTCTGATCACGATGTAAACATACTGCAGACATGTCAAACATACAGACAAACATATAAGAGTTTAACGAGTAGATACCTAGGATAACGTGACAGAATTGCTAATCGTCGCTTTGGTATGCAACTGTCATGCAATGAATAGCGCAGTATTTTGACAGAAAACTGCAGCATAATCGCTGTGTGTATGATGTGCATAGGCTACAACAAAAGTTTCGCTTCTGCTCCTTGTGTGCAGCACTCGCATAACTGGGTGGGTGGTCCTAAAACTGTTGGAGTTGGTGTGATTGGTTGGTAGGCTCGTGTTGAGTGTCATGCTCAGATCGGATCCAGTCAGAAAATAATTTTAGTGGAACGTGGATTTTTGTTACATCCATAACGTAACTTTAGTAGAATATTTTCAGATCAAATTGAATAGACTAGCCTATGTGAAATTCACAATTTTGCTATTGGCCTACTCCACTGTAGGCAACTTATAAAAATACCATGCTTGCCTTGTTCTGTCACATTTATAATCCTAAAAATGCTCAAAAGAACTGTTATTATGAATAGAAAATGCATACCAGCCCCCATTGTCTTTATCATCATAATTATGAAAGAGGCAATGGATAGCCTGATGAAAATACACAGCCAAGTGCCACTACATCCCCCATAATCCAAAGCGCTCAAAAGAGGTCTGAGACCTCCAGAAGAACTATATGTGAACAGAAAGAAAACCGAGACCTCATTAGAGCTGAAGCAGACCAGAAAGAGGTCAAGTCCTCTTTGATAATGTGAACACAAACAGAACTGAGTTCTTTTTGTTTGGGTTCCCTTTTTAGTCCACTTTAAGAGGACTGAGTTCGGTTCACTTGAAAGGGACCAAGTGTGAAAACACCCTTAGTCTCAGTGTCCTGGCCTACTGTAGACTTTGTTACCCTACTGGACACTAGTGGTACTACATATGTTTTTTGTTTTGTTTGAAGACCATTGGCGTTTTCAAGACGGCGTAACGGGAATGGGAACTGTTAGGTTACGTTACAAAACGTTACGCCACATTCGCCACATGTGCTTTTGTGTGTGTCACATGTGCCATTATTTTGCCTTTTGGTCCCCGCCTTTGGGATTCTGACCTGCCATGCTGATTGATTTTTCACCTGATCCTAGTTCCTGTTAATTTGATCTTCGCTATTTAAGTTCAGCCTGTTTTGTGGTCTGTGGCAGATCGTAGCTTCAAGCCTGGTGAGAAGTCCTGTGTTCTGCCTGTCTGATTTGCCTTGTATTGGCCTTCTGAATCTTTGTGAGTTTTTTGGATAACTTTGACTGAATCTTTTGTGCTTTTTTGGATAACTGACTGGATCTTCTGTGCTTTATATTTTTGGACTTGCCTACTTGTAATAATACCAGATCTTCTGTGATTTTTGTGATTTCGATTTTTTTTTTGTTGGAATTTTTTTGAAATAAATCCTGCTTGCTCGCATCTGGTCTGCATTTGGGTCTCTGCCCGTGAAAACCTTAACAGTACGACCACGATGGACCCAGCAGACCCGAATCAGATGAAGACTTGTCTCGAACAACATGGTGCTCTCCTTGGGCATCAGCAGACGCAATTGGATACGGTTGCTGCCAGCATCAGAGACCTGACGGCCCAGATTCAGCCGCTCCAGCTTGCTCAATCATCTACTGCGTCAGCCTCAGGCCCATCATCAGTTCGGGAGCCTAGACTGCCTCCACCTGAAGTATTCTGGTGAGCCTGGCACTTGCCGTTATTTCCTGTCTTAGTACTTGCTCATTTTTGAGCTTCAACCTGCCACCTTTCCTTCAGATAGGGCTAAAGTGGCATATGTGATTACTCAGCTGTCTGGTCGGGCCAGAGAATGGGGAACTGCCATGTGGGATGCGGACTCTCCTTATTGTGCTGATTTCCAGGGGAGTTTTCCAGTGAGATGAGAAGGGTCTTTGACCGCTCCAAGCACTGGCATGAGGCTACACGCGAACTACTCCACATGCGACAAGGGCGCAGGTCAGTGTCAGATTATCCTATCGACTTTCAAACTCTTGCTACCTGTACTCTCTGGGATGCTGGTGCTTTATTCGACACCTTCCTGAATGGCTGCCTCACATGAGCTGCCTCACACCTGTGAAGGGCTGGTTAACCTGGCTATCCGTAGGGCTGGGCGATATGGAAAAAAAAGTTATCACGATTTTTTTCTCAGATTGAACGATCTCGATTTTTAATCACGATCATGAATGATAATGTAACCCCCCCCCCCCCCCCCAAAAAAAAAGTACAAATAAATACATTTTAATTTTAAACTAATTAAAATAACTGAAATCTTGTCATTACACTGGCTCATATGCAATTGCAAACAGCCTACAGATACTGCAATTTATTGATCTAATTTATTGCAATTATGGTATCCCAAAATGCATAAACTGTCATAAACTGCCTTTCAAATATAGTATAGCAGAAACATGATACACATCACTGTAATTTCTACCAGACAAGGTGAAATATGGTGTGATGCATACAATGCATGAGCATACTCCTGCAAGTTTGTGTGATAATGATGTTTTGTTATCTGTTAAGTTTCCTAGGTTGCTATGTGCCTTTTTCGGGGAATTAAGGGGTGGAGTTTAGGTGTGCCTGCGTGTGTGCGTGTGTGTGTGTGTGTGTGTGTGCACGCGCAGGTGCGAGAGTGAGTGTCAGAGAATTGGGAGAGAGACGGTAGCATTGCCGCTGTGTTGGAAGTTCTAAAAGCGGGAGTTGTGGCTAAAACAGCAACTCTTCTTGTCGTATGTTTTACAATAAAGAATCTGGAGTTGAAGATGATAAACAGTCGGAAAAAACTTTTATGTCTCGCATAAGGAACCGTAGATAAACGTTGCAACCGCTAAATGTGCCCCACTATTTCTCCCTTCCTCGCCTGTTTTGCCGTCAACAACACTCTACACTTGCAATTTATTTTTATTTTTTTAACGATCGCGCAAGACTTTCACTCGTGGCTGTCCGCGTACCAACATCTAACTATGGAATGCTCCCAGAATTTCTTAAAGATGATAGAAATGCGTGTGTCTTCATAAATACCCGAAACGACGGCTAAGTTCTCTCTGGTAAAGGCTTGCTCACAGCGGTGCAGGGAACTTCGATTGTTAGCAGCAGTTGGCGCGCACCTTTCCAACATGTAACGCACGTGATCGAGAAAATATGCCCACAGCTGATCACCGTGATCGAACTAAATTTGATCGCGATCCCTAATCGAGATCGTATAATCGCCCAGCCCTAGCTATCCGTATTGACAGAAGACTACAAGATCACCACAGAGCAAGAACTGTTGGAGCTTCCCCATCTACTTCTTCTCTCAGCCCAGTCTCTCCTGCTCCCTCTAACTCAATCGATGCACCTGGGCCAGAGCCTATGCAAATAGACCGCACCCGTCTGACCCAAGCTGAACGGCCATACTACCCTTCTCTGCACAGCCGGCTCTCCTTCCAGCTACGGTGAAGTGGAAGGATCGTCAACTGGAGGTCAGAGTGCTAGTGGACTCCGGTGCTGAAGAAAGTTTCATTGATGCTGGCTTTGTGGCTCAGTGGGAATTGCCTACTGTGGGACTCAAGAACCCCCTGGTGGCCAATGCCTTGACTGGTTTGAAGTTGGCTAACATCACTCATGAACAGCTAATTTTTCATGTTATTGATTCTCCTCATGCTCCTGTGGTTCTAGGCTATCCATGGCTGGTTAAGCATAATCCCCATATTGACTGGGCGGGAGGGTGTATTTTAGGATGGAGCCCATTCTGCCACTCTAACTGTCTCCGCCATGCCCAGTCTTTGCCTTCCTCAGCTCCAGGACCCTCAGAGGAGTTTCCAGCGTCCCTCCAGAGTATATGGACCTGAACCCCGTCTTCAGTAAGTCTAAAGCCTCCTCTTTACCTCCTCATCGTCCCTATGATTGTGCGATTGATCTCTTGCCTGGCACTTCTCCCCCTAGAGGTCGTTTGTACTCTCACAGAGGCTATGAATAAATATGTCCAAGAGTCTCTTGCTGCTGGTATCATCTCTACATCGTCATCCCCTGCCGGAGCAGGCTTTTTCTTTGTTGGAAAGAAGGATGGTTCGTTACGGCCATGCATCGACTATAGGGGTCTCAGTGATGTTACAGTGAAGAACTGTTACCCTCTCCCTCTTATGTCTTCAGCATTTGAACTCCTTCAGGGGGCCACTGTGTTCACTAAGCTTGATCTCAGGAATGCATACCACCTTGTCCGGATCCGTGAGGGTGACAAATGGAGGACTGCCTTTAACACTAGCTCTGGTCATTATGAGTACCTTGTCATACAGGGAGCTGCTGGCAGTGAAGATGGCATTGTAAGAGTGGAGGCACTGGCTGGAGGGTGCCTCATTGCCCTTCTTGGTCTGGACTGACCATAAAAACCTTGAGTACATCCACACTGCCAAGAGACTCAACCCCCGCCAGGCACGCTGGTCATTGTTCTTCTCAAGATTTGACTTCACCTTGTCCTACCGCCCTGGCCACAAGAATGTGAAGCCTGACACACTGTCGAGAAGGTTTGCATCCTGAGAGAGACCTCCAGTACCTGAAACGATCCTTCCACCTCACCGTGTCTTGGAAGCAGTTCAATTTGCGATAGAGTCTACCATCATTGCTGCACAATCAGATGAGGCTGTACCCAGTCAATATCAAAGTGATCGTCTGTATGTTCCCCAATCTGTTCGCCCGCAGGTTTTGCAGTGGGGTCATTCCTCTCAGATGTCCTGCCACCCTGGATCCAGACGAACCGAGGCCTTTAGTGGAAGACGGTTTTGGTGGCCATCCATATGGAGAGACGTTTGCAGCTTTGTGCAATCATGTCTGCTTTGTGCTGGAAACAAAACCTCCACTCAACCCCCTGCTAGCCTACTACAACCTCTTTTCTGTACCACGAAGACCATGGTGGCATATCGTGCTGGACTTTGTGACAGGCTTATCACCAAAAGACGGTAACACAACCATACTTACTGTTGTCGACCGCTTCTCCAAGTCTGTCCATTTCGTCCCTCTTCCTAGTCTTCCGTCTGCCAAGGACGCTGCCAGTGTTGTTATGCAACATGTATTTCGGATTCAGGGGTTGCCAGTGGAGGTGTGTCAGACAGGGGCCCTCAATTCACTTCTGCCTTTTGGAAAGCATTCTGTAAATTGCTTGGTGCCTCTGTTTGTTTGTCTTCAGGGTTCCATCCACAGAGAAACGGGCAGACGGAGAGGGCGAATCAACAGCTAGAGACATTACTGCCCTGCCTGACTTCCCAGAACCCCACCTCTTGGAGCCAACATCTTCCTTGGGCAGAGTATGCGATCAATTCGCATGTCTCATCCTCCACAGGCTGGTCACCCTTCGAGTGCTCCTTGGGGTATCAGCCACCACTGTTCCCAGTCCAGGAGTCGGAGGTTGGGGTCCCTTCAGCTGAGGCCTTCATTCGACGCTGCCGGTGGACCTGGAGGACCACCCGCTCAGTGCTGCTTTGCTCGGCTGCCAAAATGAAGACCCTGGCGGACAGGCATTGCTCCCGACCTCCGCAGTACCGCCAGGGACAGTGTGTGTGGCTGTCCACTTAGAACCTGCCTTTGAAGACTGAGTCCCCTAAGCTTTCCCCACTTTTTATTGGACCCTTTCCCATTGCCAGGGTCATTAGTCCCACAGCAGTCCGCCTCAAGCTCCCCGCTCCCTATTCATCCGACTTTCTCATGTGTCTAAGGTGAAGCCATTCATTCGCAGCCCCATGCACCCTGCCCCTGTTTTGTTTGAAGACCATGCGCTTTTGTGTGTGTCACATGTGCCATTGTTTTGCCTTTTGGACCCCGCCTTTGTGATTCTGACCTGCCATGCTGATTGAGTTTTCACCTGATCCTAGTTCCTGTTAATTTAATCTCTGCTATTTAAGTTCAGCTTGTTTTGTGGTCTGTGTCAGATCGTAGCTTCAAGCCTGGTGAGAAGTCCTGTGTTCTGCTAGCCTGGCACGCCCTCTCAGTGACGTAACACCTTCCGCGTTGCTGTCGCTGGTCTGGCTAGCTGCTGATCAGGATTTCTGAATTCCCCAATACTGGGGAACTGGAAATTTTGTTATATGGGCTCTTGGTCAGACCAAAGTCTCGTAGAGCTTTGAAAGTCAATGGCAATCAGTGTGTTCAGTGTGATGGCAATCAGAAGTGTTCTGCTTGCTTGTACCTGTGCCTGTCTGCTTTGCCTTGTATTGGCCTTGAGTTCTGTATTGAGTTTTTTGGATAACTTTGACTGGATCTTTTGTGCTTTTTTTGGATAACTGACTGGATCTTCTGTGCTTTATATTTTTGGACTTGCCTACTTGTAATACCAGATCTTCCATGATTTTTGTGATTTAAATTTTTTGGAAATAAATCCTGCTTGCTCACATCTGGTATGCATTTGGGTCTCTGCCTGCAAAAACCACATTAACACATTAGAAGTGTCACCAATGCGCCTGGTTGTCTACTTTAATTTCATACCGAATACCTCTATTGTAGGCACAGATACCCGTTCCAAAGCTCCCGAAAGACAATGAAGCAAAACCGTGTCACTCGCGATTGTAATTTTCGCGCGATTAAAAAGGAAAAAGTACCCGTGATGCTGTGGAATTCGTGAAACACAGCACACAATGAAGTGAAGTAGCCTACATTCCTGGCTACATCACCTGGTACAGTGGGCTCCTTGTTTGAGAGTAGGCCTAATAATTGTTTAGATGATGCATTGGACGGGATTCAAACTGACAACCTTTTAGTTACAAGTATTTAGCCCTAACCACTAGACCACAGCTGTTTGATACTAAATGTGGCAATAACACCTACCATGGCTTCTCCACGTATAAGAATATTATATAAACCACATATGTTAGTTTATATGTGAAGTGTCTGTTTATGCAGTGGAGAAGCTCATTCTGTAACATTGAAGTCTATGGCAGAATCCAATAATGGATGTACATTTTGGGCATGGTATGGTGATCTCCAAAGCCCCCTGCCCCATTTCATATTATTGTCAATACTATTTGACTCTCCATTCCGTAGAAAATTAACTTTTAATCAGGTGTGCACAAAGTCTGCTAATGTGCTGAAGTTTTTTTTTTTTTTTTTTTTTAGATCATGTCAAAATCATATATCTATAATATATACAATACATGTATCAATGTCCATAGTGTGCAAAAATACAAATAATAAAATTTGTGCTATCTAGCTTTACTTGGCTTTTGCATCTAAGGAGGTTGACTGACTGGGGCGCCAGCTGCCACTGATTAGGGTGGCAGCTCACTGGGAGGGTGTGGCCAGGCTAGTGACAGCTAGCTCAGATGATTCCAATTTGCTCCCATAGACATGAACTACCACAAGATACCTGGCTTCTGAAGAATCTGGATAAACCATGAGGACCCACTTTCTGGAGTTATGAGGGACATGCCAAATATGGTAGATGGGCGGTGCCACTGCATAAAGACTAGCGCCGCCCATAGCCAGAGCCGGCTCTGCCCATAGCCATATAGGCACTAGCCTTTATACAGTGGAAAGGCGCATTCTTTAACGTTGAAGTCTATGACAGAATCCAAGAATTCCACCGAAATTTTAAAAGGCTTATTTTTCTGAGCAGTGGATGTACATTTTGGACATGGCATGGTGATCTCAAACATCCCCTGCCCATTTCATATTATTGTCAAGACTGTGTGACTCTCCATTGCGTAGAAAATAAACTTTTAATCAGGTGTGCGCCAAGTCTGCTAATATGCTGAAGTTAAGTCTGTTAATGTGCTGAAGTTTTTTTTTTTTCTTTTAAGATCATGCCAAAATCATACAATACATATATCAATGTCCATGGTGTACAAAAATACAAAAAAATAATTACAGAGGGGAATGCAATTTGGGCTATCTAGCTTTACCAGGCTTTTGCTTCTACCGAGGTTGACTGATTGGGGCGCCAGCTCTGCCACTGATTAGGGTGGCAGCTCACTGGGGAGGGGGTGTCCAGGCTACTGGCAGCTAGCTCGGATGAACTCCACTTTGCTCCCATAGGCATGAACTACCACAAAATATCTTCTAAAGAATCTGTGGTAAGAACCAGGGCCCGGTTGCACAAAACACCTTAA
>JAODXP020000019.1:32149865-32154865 GCA_027497455.2 Sardinella longiceps
TGTTATCTGTTAGCTTTCTGTTTGGTGTTATTCGTTAACTTTGTGCTCGGTGTTAGTCATCATTAGCTATGGGTTTGGTGGTGTCCATTAGCTTTGGGTTTGGTGTTATCTGTTAGCTTTGGGTTGGATATTATAGTTGTAAACGTTTGAGTTCACCCACAACAACAGCCTACTCTACACTACTGGAGCACTGGTTATACAGTAGTTACAGTATTACAGTATTACGATACGACCACTCGTAAAGTTTTACTCGTAGGAGAAATGATCGGGTGTCTCTTGGGCAGCCATCTCTGATACTGATCGTCTGCGGTCGGAGCTCACTTTGCCACCCATGTCGTCGAGACACTAGTGTGAGCTCCTATGATAGAGCTGTGTGTGTGTGTGTGTGTGTGTGTGTGTGTGTGTGTGTGTGTGTGTGTCTGGGCTATTATTGCCCAGGCAGGCAGGAGAGAGGGATGAGGTAAGAAGTTATTTAGCCACAGCCCCACTGGAAGGCTGAGCCTTGGTGATAGAGCGATATGTGTGTGTGTGTGTGTGTGTGTGTGTGTGTGTGTGTGTGTGTGTGTGTGTGTGTGTGTGTGTGGGCCCAAGTGATAGATTACACTGCCTTGTCTCCAGACTGGGAGCAGATCACATGCCTGCATGTCTGTCTGTCACTGGCAGCTCAAGAGGTTCACCAGACCACATGTAATATACTGTACTGTATATGCACACACACACACACACACACACACACACACACACACACACACACACACACACAGAGACAGACATACACACGAACGCACACACACACACACGCACACACAGAGACAGACATACACACGAACACACACACACAGACAAACACGCGCACACACACACACACACACAGTACACATTTGCACGCACGCACGCACGCACACACACACACACACACACACACACACACACAAGCACATACAAACACACGAACGCATGCGCACACAAAGACCTACCTGTACAGCATGCTCACAAATATTTGTGCACATAGTATACAACACACAGAAAGCATGCACACACACACACACACACACACACACACACACACACACACACACACACACAATGCAAGCTCACGCAGGCATTCTCTCTCTCTCACACACACACACACAGCACACACACGCACACACACACACACACACACACACACACACACACACACACACACACACACACACACACACACACACACATATGCATGCATACACAAAGGCATACATGTACAGCATGCCCGCAAATATCTGTGCACATACAGCACGCACACACTCAAACACCTGTGTTATACTGTATTCAGCACACACACACACACACACACACACACACACACTCAAAGACCTATGTGTATGCAGCACACACACACATGCACACACACACACACTCATAACTCTCTCACATGTCTGCACACATGCATCCACAAATCCACACCTTTCACCATACACTCTGCACTCACACATCCACTGTCTCTCCTCACGCAGTACCTGCTACACACACACACACACACACACACACACACACACACACACACTGCACACACACTACACACATACTCTCACAAGTACAGTGCATGGATACGTGAAATGACACATGCAACTTATACACCCACACACACACACACACACACACACACACACACACACAGCGTCATATGTTAAATATGTTAAAAGCATGACAACAGCTGAAAGTGTTAAAATAAGTCTTAAGGAGTTTCGTCAGTGTGTAAACTTGGTGTGTGTTGTCTTGTGTGGGCCCCATGGTTCTCTAGTGCTGAAAGGCATTCACAGATGTGTGTGTGTGTGTGTGTGTGTGTGTGTGTGTGTGTGTGTGTGTGTGTGTGTGTGTGTGTGTGCAACCTTGGGTTTGTTTACATCAGGCGTGACAGATGAGGAGTTGTTTTGATCAACACAGTTATGCGATGACACACACTCACAAAGAGCAAACAGAGAGAGGGTGTGTGTATGAGCCAGCTGACACATGGAGAAGACGGTTGCAAGCTGACACACACACATACTGTACAGTACAGATCACACCCAAACACACACACACACACACACACACACACACACACACACACACACATTTGAAGATGTTCGTTATTGCTGATCATATGAAAGATATTTTGCCCTGGGCTTCAGGACATTCCCCTGTTCTCCTCACCGCTAGCACTAACATAAGTGTAATGCTTGTTATAATAGTAGGCTATGATGCCCTATGACTATTGACCTAGTTAAGATGCCTTTATGCTAGCCTAAGTGGAGATAACTTAGGACTAATGCCTGACCTAGTAAAGATGTCATGCCCTGTTCTAGCTTACTGTGACGCTAGCTTAGGCCTAATGCTTGACTTAGTATAGATGCCCTGTGCTAGCTTAAGTGACGCTAACTTAGGCCTAATGCTTGACTAGTAAAGATGCCCTGTGCTAGCTTAAGTGACGCTAACTTAGGCCTAATGCTTGACTTAGTATAGATGCCCTGTGCTAGCTTAAGTGGCGCTAACCTAGGCCTAATGCCTGATCTAGTTACCTTATGGTTAATGCCTGACCCAGAATAGATCCCATGTGCTAGTGATAACATAGGCCTAATGCATGGCCTAGTATACAGTAGATGCCCTTTGTTAGCCTAGGTGACACTAACTTATGGCTAATGCCTGACCTAGTTAAGATGCCCTGTACTAGCCTAAGCAGGGTTGCCAACACTCATGCATCTCGAGTGACAGTCACTCTATCAACGTCAATCTCACGGTCTCACTCTGAAGAAAAAAATAAGAAATGCTACTTCTCTTTACAAATATCCATATTTTTAATTGATCGACAAGCCTTCACTGTTGTTGTGTTACATGTATTGTTCACCATACCAACAACACAAGGTCATGATGCTGAATTATTTTTTATTTTTTTGAGCGATGGTGTTGGGTCCCTGTCGGACCATGTCTCATTTCAAGCAATTTTGAAAAGTTGGCAACCCTGGCCTAAGTGGCTCTAACTTATGGCTACTGCCTGTCCTAGTATAGATGCCCTGTACTAGCCTAAGTGGCGTTACCTTATGACTAATGCCTGAACTAGAATAGAACCCCTGTGCTAGCCTAAGTGGAGCTAACTTATGGCTAACGCCTGACCTAGTTAAGATGCCCTGTGCTAGCATTAATAGTGCTAACTTATGGCTAATGCCTGACCCAGTTAAGATGCCCCTGTGCTGCTTTCCCGACTGGGCCTCACTGTAGGTGTCCTTTAGGAGGTGGCCTTTAATAGGAGACTGACGCAGCTCTGCTGGTATTGTCCAGGTTTAGCCTCCTCTGGACTCAGCAGACGAGGAGAGGGAGGAGAGGGAGAAGGCGTGAAGCGCTAGCTACTGTTCCCGCTAAACACTAACACCTAGCGCTTAGCTTTAATCTCCACCGCCCAGGCCGGCCCGGCAGCCAGAGCACACAGTTATTTCAGGAAGTATAAAAGAGGCTACTGGTGATTTAGTGACACTTTAGCACCCCACACTGACACAGGGCCCATTCTCATAGACACGCAGATTGTGCCTCTTGGAAAGATAATAATGTTCAAAGTATTTAAAGTTCTGAGGGTGACTGACTTCACAGAGGTCTTTGCTTGGCTACCTGCTTCTATTTAAATCATGTTTCCTCTAACATGGAGGCCACGCAGGAACCAAGTGATTCACATTTCAGGCCCCCTAATCTTCTGGCCCCCTAAACAGTAATATTTCATGTTATGTAATACAGTGTTATTATAGTCTAAAAATGACTGCGTGCTGGAATAGCAGGCTGGTGACATCACCAAGGTCATGTTTTTGATTGGCTGATCACACTCATGGCAAAAATGGGTGCTAAGCGCAAATCGGAATCGGAATAGTTATCTTTAAACCTTGCTACTTATTGGTGGTTTATAGGCATTTATACTGACACACAAACATACGCACACAACATTATAACCTAAATCTTCATTGATATGGGTCTGGTTTTGGAGCCAAACATGAGTGCCTACTCATATTTGTTTACATTGTCTGATATATGTGTGTACTGGACATAATAACATATTTGTGTTTCAGGAATGCTACATTTACTTGTTTGTGTGTTAAGAATAAGACTACACTACAGGAGGGGAGGCTATGTGAAAAATCGGTAAACAAAAAAAAAAGCGATAGATAGAAGCATGACATTTGGTATATAAGTCCCTTAGGTGATCCTAAGACAGGAAGTGATTTAAGAAAAAAAGGCTGCCTATTCACTTGTTTGTTTGTGTTTCTCCTCTCCTGTCTCTCCCTGACAGAGATCCTAAGACAGGAAGTGATTTAAAAAAAAAAAAAAAAAAACAAATCAAAATGGCCGACCATTTCTCCTCTCCTGTCTCTCCCTGACAGACGCTCTCCTGGCGGACCTGGAGTCCTCCACTGCCCACATCTCCAAGTTTCCCGCCTTCCTGCCCGACGAGACGCCCTACTCCTTCCCCAGCAGCAGTGGGCGGAGTCTCCGTGATGACCTCACACCTCCACCTGTGCCGCCCCCTCCCTCCGCTGAGGCGCTAAACGGAACAGTGCTCTGCCTCCCCGACACACACTACTCCTCACAACAGGTGAGACACACACACACACACACACACACACACACACACACACACACACACACACACACACACACACACACACACACACACACTATTCCTCACAACAGGTGAGACACACACACACACACACACACACACACACACACACACACACCACTACTCCTCACAACAGGTGAGACACACACACACACACACACACACACACTACTCCTCACAACAGGTGAGAGACACACACACACACACACACACACACACACACACTACTCCTCACAACAGGTGAGACACACACACACACACACACACACACACACACACACACACACACACACACACACACACACACACTACTCCTCACAACAGGTGAGACACACACACACATACACACACACAGCAGGGTGGAGAACACACCGTTGCC
>JAODXP020000019.1:32159865-32162365 GCA_027497455.2 Sardinella longiceps
TTGAGGGAGAGATTATCCTAAATGCCAGACTCGCTGGTGTGACAAGTCCGTGTGGTTGGAGGTTCTAGGCATAGACGAACTAGGCAATCGCCTAGGGCACCCAAATATCAGGGGGGGGGGGGGCATCACAATACATATTTAACTTTTTTTCTTCAGTTTATCATTTCCATTCCTAGAAAAGAGGGAGCAAAACTCAAATTTGGCCTAGGGCAGCGCAAAATCTAGAACCGGCCCTGCGTGTGACAAGTCCGTGTGGTTGGAGGTCCACCAAGCCTGAGGATGTGATGGTTGGAATGACTGTGTGTTTGTGCAGTAAAGTTATACATTACTTGTTTACTTCACAGAGCATCAGTGTGTGTGTGTGTGTGTGTGTGTGTGTGTGTGTGTGTGTGTGTGATGAGCTCTGAGTCATAACTGCGGTTGGAGGTCCACCAACCCTGAGGATAATGCTAGTTGGAATGACTGTGTGTGTTTGTGCAGTAGAGTTATAAATGACTTGTGCTTTCTGTTATGTACAGTATACTTTTGGGGAGACATTCCCAGCATGTGTGTGAAAAAGACTAAAACCTCCAACACCACACTGGAGTTGTTTTGAACACACTAAACACATGGGTACAGAACCTACATCCATGAGGGTCCTATCATGTTTTTAAAAATACTGACCCAGATTTAGTTTGTTGGCTTGGCTTGTGTGTGCGCTAATTATTTAACCTGCCTACTGTATCTTGTGGCGAATTCAACGAGTGTAATGTTTTGTTACGAGTGTAATGTTTTGTTACGAGTGTAATGTAACGTAACAGTTCCCATTCATCCCTATGGGTGACGTAGTAAATGTTTTGTAACGTTACGTCATCTTGAAAACACCATTGGTTTCACCTGGGTGTGTTGGGAGCTGTGCAGCCATTGGCTCTTGCCTGCTGGAGTGTGCTATGATTGGCTAATGCTGGAGTAGAAAGCAGCAGCCTGATTGGCCCATGAGAATGTGGGCTGAGTGCTGTGGCTTCTACCAGAATGTTCTGCATCGTGACTGGCTGACACTAGTTTGAATCTAGCCGTGTGATTGGCTTGTGCTGGAGTGACATGCGTTGTGGTTGGCTCACACTGGATTGAATCCTGCAGCGATTGGCTTGTGCTGGGAATGAAGTGCCTTCTCATTGGCTGGCCCCATGACTGGACTGCAATCTGATTGGCCTGGAATGGAATCACTGTTTGAGCTCTGACCAATGACAGCCTGTGTCCGGTGTTCAGATCAAATCCGTGATCAGGCGGACGAAGGAAACGTCCAACGTGCACCCAATGTACCGAGACCCACGGCGTAAGATGGGACCGCTGATCTACCACAAGAGCAACTCGCAGGATCGACTCATCGAGGAGCTGCAGGGCAAGCTGGGTATTGCCCGCAAGGAACGCCCACGCAAACAGCCCGACGACTGGCTCACCGAGGGTGTGATCGTCATGAACAACCCCAAACGCTCACGAGAGGACCGCATGGGCCCTGATGTGGATAAGGTAGAAAGAGGAGAGAGGAGAGAGGAGATAGAGAGGAGAGAGGAGATAGAACTTAAGGGCAACTTAGGGGACTTAAGGGCAGAGACGGATAAGGTAGAGAAAGGAATGAGAGGAGCGCTCCTCTCATTCCTTCCACAGGTGTATAAGGAAAGAGGAGAGAGAAGAGATAAGGACTTAGGATCAGAGGTGGATAATGAAGAGAGAGGAAAGAGGACTTAGCCCCACACTTGGATAAGGTAGAGAGGAAAGAGAAGAGAGTAGGATGTAAGGATAAAGAGAAAAAGAGAAGGACTTAATGTTAGATGTGGATAAGGTAGAGATGGGGGGGGGAGAGAGAGAGAGAGAGAGAGAGAGAGAGAGAGAGAGAGAGAGAGAGAGAGAGAGAGAGGAGAGTGGGAGGGAAAATGCAGGAAGGTAGGAAAAGAGTAAGAGAAAGAAAGACATGTACTGTAGGAAGAGAGAAATAAATGATCAAATCATTGTGATGTAGCCTCAGAAGGGATCTATAGAACATGCTCCTTCCTCCATCTTCACTTGTTTTCATTGACATGCCTTTCTTTCCAAGTTCCTCCTTTTATTTTCTGAACTTATGGTCTTATTGTCATCTTTTTATTTGCTTTGTCCTCTTCCTCCTCTTTCTCTCCTGCCTCTTCTCCTCCCCTCCTCATCCTCACTTCATCCTTCCATCTCTCCTCTCTGCTCTTAATCCATCTTTTCTCTTTCCCTCCCTCCCTCTATCGCTCTTCCTCCTCCTCTTTCTCTCTCCTTCCTCCTCCTCTTCTTCCTCTTACTCCTCTTTCTCACTTCATCCTTCCCTCTCTCCTTTCTCCTCTTATTCCCTCTATTTGCCCTCCTCTCTCTCCTCTTCCTCTTCTAGATCATCATTCCTCCCGAGTCTCCTCTTCCCCAGCGGAAGGTCCTCTCTCCCCCCGTCTCTCCCCCCGTCCCTCGCCGCGAGGAGCTGAGACGTCCTCCTCCAGTCAAAGAGACC
>JAODXP020000019.1:32169865-32202365 GCA_027497455.2 Sardinella longiceps
GGTACCTTCAAATAAAGTATTACTAGAGTTTGGTATTGATTATTACCAATGAAAGAGTTTGTTATTGGTTACCAATGAAGGAGTTTGTTATTGGTTACCAATGAAAGGGTTTGTAATTGGTTACCGGTGAAGGAGTTTGTTACTGGCAGGTTTTCCTAGCTGAACACTGTAAAATGTTTATCACTAGTATGTAAGGGGTTGGTACTCACTGGCTGAGTGGAACTTCAGAGTGTGTGTGTGTGTGTGTGTGTGTGTGTGTGTGTGTGTGTGTGTGTGTCTGTGCGTGTGTGTGTGTGTTTGGTGGATTGGTCTTTTGGTAAACTTTGATAGAAGTGCTAGAATATGTCCTTGAGTTGTTGAGAAAAAGATTATGAATCCAGCCCTTGTGAACAACTTATTAATGAAACAAACCTAAACCTAAGTTTTGCTTGTATTGTTTTTGTATTTTATAAAGAAACTGAACAAAGAGACTTTAGAAATTTAACAACAAAATGAAGTAACATAAATAAATATACAGTAAGTCTTTGGCGCCAATGGTTCAGAATGGTTCGGAATGGTCTTAGACGCAGCAGATCCCGACAGGGGCAGAACAGCCCTCCTACTGGGAATGGAGGCACACACACACACACACACACACACACACACACACACACACACACACACACACACACAAGGGAGCTGTGGACAGGGACCCAACTGGTGGTGGTGGGGAGGAAGGCGTCTATAGACACACACACACACACACACAAGGGAGCTGTGGACAGGGACCCAACTGGCAGTGGTGGGTAGGAAGGTGTCTATAGACACACACACACACACACACACACACACACACACACACACACACACACACACAAATACAGTAATGTGAATATCTTCATAAAAGTGCTAAATTCCGGAATATACCTTTAAACCTTTCTGAAATTTAGCAAAGGAAATCTGCTCTTTCACCGATGTAGACTTTTTCCACGAAATAAAGACTGCTGTATTCATTTTATTTTTTCCCCACTGTATTTTTCTACTGCTTTATAACTCCTCAGGCTATAAGTACTCTAACTATTCTCACACCATTCTCCTATCCTGTCACGCTGTTGCATCTAAAAGACTGTTACTGTTACTTCATCATTTTATCTGTTTGTTTGTTTGTTTTTCTGTCTGTCGATCACACAGATATCGTACTGTAGAGCAGAAACTGCTGACAAATGTAATGTTTTTCATGGTTGTTTATTATTATTGTTGTTGTGTGAGGTTGTTTGCTGTTCTGGTGTGGAAGTCTTAACCTTGTTGAGTGTTTCTGAACCCAAAAGTATTTGAGTGGGATGGCTGTTTGCGAAAGCCATTGTATGAAGCTAAATATTTTAATAATCTTCACTAGCAGTAATCTCTATTATCATGTTTAATAAAACAGTGCCAAAATAGGGAATATTTCAGATCTTCAACGCTGTGCCTCCAATTTGCCAAGATTTTGGACAGTCACTCTTGCAGTATTTATTTTAATCTTGTGAAATGTTTGGATGTCAGTTTGTCAGTCTGTTTCCCAGGTCACTTATTAAAGTACAAATAAATATGTATCAAAGCACAAATAAAGTACATTTTGCTACCTTCAGACATTGCATGGCTGTCACTGTGGCAAGACACCTCCAGTCACTCTTGTACTTAAAGGAAAGCTCCGGAGTGAATTCAGGCATAGCTCAGAGCTATGCCTGAATTCACTCCGGAGCTCTCCTTTTCTCAAACCAGTAGCCCCACTTTCCTCAGAAGACATGTTTACATGCCGGGATAAAAGGAGGGTTTGTATTTCATGAATGCAACAAATTTGATAAATCAGGCCTTGAGAAATTAGTCTACCTTGGGAAGGCTCCACGGGCCGGACTAAATAGCTCAACGGGCCTCATGTGGCCTTAGTTTGCCCAGGTATGGTCTAGAACAGTGGTTCTCAAAGTGTGGTCCGGGGACCACTAGTGGTCCGCGAGCAAGCTCAAGTGGTCCACGAGAGGATTTCCAAAAAATATGTTTATTTTGTCTGTTTCTCACTAAACTTCTTTTAAAGCCAAAGAGGATCAATTAATACTATGAAGCAGGCCTGTAATTTACATTAAAAACTTCAAGCTATCTGAATTTGAAGTGCCTATAAATGGCAATTTAGAAATGCCTATTGATTTGGTGAAAGGGTAAGTGGTAGCAGCATGCGACTTGGTGAGGGGGTGCGGGGGTACTGGGTAGGTGGTCCCTGAAAAATATTTATGGGGCAAAGTTGTCCTTGGTCTGAAAAAGTTTGAGAAACACTGGTCTAGAACTAGCACCCCACATATGCTATGCCCCCACACTGACGTCTCTCAAAAAGCACCTCAAAACACATATGTCCACTGAGGCCTTCGGTCTCTAACTGACCACAGTATAGTTGAAGGGTAGCCTGCCTGTTACACCTCATTCTGACAATACACTGATGGTTTGGTCTGCTCACTGATGCACAGTAGGAATATATAACAACTCTATTGCACATACCACTGTATTGACTCAGATCAGTAAAATAGAGTTTTGTGTGTGTGTGTGTGTGTGTGTGTGTGTGTGAGTGGGGCGATGGTGGTGTGTGTGTCATTGAGAGGCATCAAAGGGCGTCATGAGGACCTATGAGGATGATTGTTTAAAAAAAGTTTAAGACGACTGATGAGTATTATTGACCATGACGGCCCACCATGATTTTATTCAATAAGTTCATGGCAATGGGCAAAGAGTGTTTTTCCTCTGTTGGCCCTGTAATGTGGAATAGGTTACCTGGCCCACTCAAAGAAATAAGTAGTATAGTTTCAAACAACATTACTGATTTCAGAACCATTTTCAATGTATTTCTTATTTTCTATGTGTTTCTGAGTGAATGTGGTATGAATATGTATATGTAGGTATGTATGTAGGTATGTATGTATGTGCGTATGTGTAAGAATGCCATCATATGCCATTGCCTGCTACCACATAAGGGACCACAATGGAAATAAGCCTTAGGGCTTTTTTGTGTTTATCCCTGTCTATTTATCTTTTTAAATATATGGTTACTGTTACTATGCAATGTTTTTACATCAAATAGACTAAATAAATTCATTCATTCATTCAATCTAAAATAACACTGTAAGTTGGACAAAGGTTATTGCATGAACATGGGAGATTTAATTGGACTATATTCTTATCCTTAATATTGTTATTTATGACAGCCACCTGGGCATTGCCCTGTATGCCCTATGGCCAGTCCATGCTCGTGTAGAGCCAATTCAGGCATTTGCTTGCAGCTTCATTTCCTTCTGTGTCTATCTGTCAATCTATCTATCTCTCTCATCTACAGGCATGCAAACTCGCCGCCTTTCGGCGAAATTCGCCGTTTTGAACTCGAAATGGGTCATTTTTCTGAATCGCGTAGATTCGAGGAGAAAATATTTGGGGGGGGGGGGGGTCTCGGGTCGAGCCGAGCATGTCAACTAGCGAGTGGGACTGAACCTCAAAACAACACAAGACCTAGGACCACAGATGTATAACTGCGCCACTCTCTTCTCGTGACAACAAATGACTGACAAGAGTGCCATGTGAGAGAAGCCCCATCACCAATCAGAAGTGAGGGGGGCGAACCCTTCTCTCCCTCCCCCGTCTCCCACTCAGTGGAAATTGCGGCAAGGTCAGAATTAATATCAACAGTTTCTTCTGAAGCTAAAATGCTAAAATTTGACTGATGGCCTGAAATAGTCGTCATAATTAACTCAGCTGTGTCGTTAGATCAATTCATGTGCTTGGAATAGTGTCTTTAACACCACTGTCATCTTCTAAATGTCTTCATATCAGACGTGAAATAGTCTACAAAATTCCTCGATATTTCGCCGTCTCACAGAACGCCGTTTGTGCTACGTAGCCAGGACCAGAAATTGAAAAAGAGCTCTTAATAAGAAGCACTAGGCATTTTTGGGGAAAAGTTGTTATACAGCATTTTTGGAAAGTTCAAAGTCCCCTAAATACAGATCCACTGTATAACATTTGAATCAGGGGCCCAATTTCTGGTAATTTTTGGTGAAATATGAATGCATTTTATATAGGCGAAAACAATACAGGTGTATAGGGCAAAATTTTTAACTTTTATATATCACCTTAAAACTTGTACACTTTTTAACTGACATTAAGAGAAGATTTTTTTGTATTACAAGTTTTGTGAAATCTAATGTTTTCATATGCAAATGAGCCCAAATGTACAGATTTATGCGCTATTTTGTCCAGGAAAAGTCGCCTTTTACGTCAGACTAATTGTAAAATAATTTTTGACCTGTCACAATTTATATTATATGACACCCTGTGGGTGTATGCTTTCAGAAAAGGTATAGCTTAAGGGGTAGATTCATTTCTTCTTAATTCCTCAAGTCCAAATGCATTGGCTATATGCCTAAATCACCAACACCAAATGACCTATAAATGTGTATGAAAAGGAGGAGGGGGTGGAACCTGTCTCAACTTATGTTTACTGAGATCCTGAGGTTCCCTGCTTTTAAAAAAGGTATAACATATGGGTGTTAATTACTTTTTCCTACATTCTATGGTCACTTTTGTATGAGAAATGCACCCAATTTCTCATTTCCACTAAACATAGGCATAAGCTTTGAAATAAGTAGGTGGGTGGTATGTGAAAAAATAAATGTTGGTGAAATCCTGAGGATATAAGCCCTCAGAAAATGTATGCGTTATGGGGTCTAAAATGTTCCCCCTAAATGTCACAGGCCTAAATGTCACAAAAAAAAACATTCTAATTTGCAAACACCAAATTTCTTAATTATGGCCTTTATTGTAATGAGGAAGGGTGGCCATACCTCACTGTCACACCATGCCATGGTAAACCACATCCTGAGGGTGTATGCTTTCAGGAACTATATGGGATGTATGGTGAAATTAGTTTCCTGTTCATGCTTCAGGCCAAAATGTACTAGTTGTGTACATTTTCCTCCAAAATACTCCCAAATCCCATTCATTTCAATGGGAAATTGACTTCCCATTTATTTCCTCAACTAGGGTTTCTTAGGACTTTTAGTATGTTGATCTGAACATCACATACAAATGATCCAAGCTGAAAAAAATGATTTTACAATTAGTCTGTCGTAAAAGGCGACTTTTCCTGGAAAAAATATAGCGCATAAATCAGTACATTTGGGCTCATTTGCATATGAAAACATTAGATTTCACAAAACTTGTAATACAAAAAAATCTTCTCTTAATGTCAGTTAAAAAGTGTGCAAGTTTTGAGGTGATATATAAAAGTTAAAAATTTTGCCCTATATACCTGTATTGGTCTCGACAATATAAAATGCATTCATATTTCACCAAATATTACCAGAAATTGGGGCCCTGATTCAAATGTTATACAGTGGATCTGTATTTAGGGGACTTTGAACTTTCCAAAAATGCCGTATAACAACTTTTCCCCAAAAATGCCTACAGGGTTACAGAATATTGAATATCCGGACCTGGCTAACGAGCTGGAGGTAACTAGAGTGGCTAACTAGCGCCTTCCACACAAGTTCAGGGCTTTGCTATTTTTAGCGAACGTTCATGGAGACATTGTCGCCGGACTTGGCTTTATAATATCCTGCGGTAATCACGGAAACGGATTTTTTTGTCCAATAGTTGAGGTTGTCCATTCGTCGTGAGTTAGTCAATTGAATCCGGAGAGCTATGCCACTGGTCGTATTTGAGAGTAGTGCTACGCATCCCCTATCCCCATATTGCTAGTATGGTCAGCAACCTACTGAACACATTAAAGCTGAATGATTTTGCAATCTTACCTTAATCAAAATCACTGAAGTAATCCATGTTATCAAGTAGCCTTGTGTGAAGTGAAAGGCATACCAGTGTACCAAAACAAACTTCGTTTTGAAGTCACATTATGCTAACGAGTCTGCTTCAGAACAGTTAGCCACATATGTAAACCATACAAAGCCCCTCTCTGATTGGCCTATTTAATAGAAGAATAACATAACATATTTTATTGGTAGGCCTATTTATTCAGCTTATATTTTAGTGTGGGGAGACATTAGACTTCTCTTAAATTATTATTTTTTGACTACTAGTTTTATTTAAGGGAGAGAATGGGCTACTACAGGAGTTTAAAAGAACCCTAAAATAATAGGCTACTTTAAAGCAGAATTCAACCCTGAAACAACATTGTAAACACTGTGTTTTACCATACATTTATGCATGACAGTGCTGCCATTTAATGTAATAAATAAACCTTAAAAAAAAAAAAACAATTTAAGGTGTTTTGCGCACCTGGGCCCATTTAAATACGTCATTAAAAAAATTAAATAATTATCGATATCGACCAATATACTGAGCCTATATCGTGATAGAGATTTCAGCCATATCGCCCATATAATATAATTCAAAATGCCTCTGGTTGCGCTTACACAAACTACGAAATTCACTTTTCCGCGCGCGCACGTCCGTGTACCCTTGTCACCTTTTTCACCCCTGACCAGTTTGCATGCCTGTTAAAGTCACATAATGTCTGAAAACTGAGCAAACTACATCAAATGTGTATAGTTGCAAACAATTCCGACAAGCTTCCTGGCTGGCACATGGAAATCGGACAACATGCTGCCCTTCCTCTGACAACATAGTCAGCATTGTGCCGTGAAAAGGTAGCAGGGACAACACATTACATTCTTAAGTGTCTCAGCAAAAAAGGCCGTCCTGGAAAACTAAATTGGAATAGTCACTGAATTATTTGTATAAACGCAGCTATTTACAGAATTTTAGGGGCTTGGTCTTGTGTTTGAATTTTAGGCGCCAAATCGGTGGCAATCCAATTAGGTGAGAGCAACCACATGACGTAGCCTGCACAGCGGGCAGGCCGACAGTTGTAGTCCTTAAAAATCACATTCCACTGTTTTCTGCAATTACTCTGACTCAACTCCAGAGATGGCAAGAACAAAGCAGACAGCTCGTAAGTCCACCGGAGGCAAAGCCCCGAGGAAGCAGCTCGCCACTAAGGCTGCGCGTAAAAGCGCACCTGCAACTGGCGGTGTGAAGAAGCCTCACCGTTACAGGCCCGGTACCGTGGCTCTGAGAGAGATCCGTCGCTACCAGAAGTCCACCGAGCTGCTCATCCGCAAGCTGCCCTTCCAGCGTTTGGTGAGAGAAATCGCTCAGGACTTCAAGACCGACCTGCGTTTCCAGAGCTCTGCCGTCATGGCTCTTCAGGAGGCCAGCGAGGCTTACCTGGTCGGTCTGTTTGAGGACACCAATCTGTGCGCCATCCACGCCAAGAGAGTCACCATCATGCCCAAGGACATCCAGCTGGCTCGCCGCATCCGCGGAGAGCGCGCCTAAATGAATTGAAACCTCTCCAAATTTCAAAGGCTCTTTTCAGAGCCACCTAAATATTCAAAATGCCATTATCCAAGGACATGTACATACATGTTTTATTAACATGTCTTGATAG
Organism: Sardinella longiceps; assembly: GCA_027497455.2. Lineage (NCBI taxonomy): Eukaryota > Metazoa > Chordata > Actinopteri > Clupeiformes > Clupeidae > Sardinella > Sardinella longiceps. Next base: position 32,177,328 of record JAODXP020000019.1, read on the forward strand.
AGTAGACACTGGTTGATTTAAAAAATACCTGTAGGTCGTTACTTACTGTCCAGCATACAGATGAAATCATTGAAAATGTGCATTTATGGCAGGCTAAAAATATCTGACTTTGGTCAAATGAAAACCTAGAATTTTGCCGCTTCAGACCTATGGTTTTGAACAAGAATTCAATCGAGTAGGCACGTTTATAAATGGTTTGTCATGACAAGTTTCAGCTTTTTTTGTGTCTCAAATCGAGTTTGCACAGTATTGTGAATTACAAGTTTTCTGGACATAGTGGCAGTACTGCTTAAACTGCTCGAAATTTGTCAATATACATCAATGGGGAAAAAGTAATTTAATGGCACTTTTAAATGACTCTTCATAGCTCGCCCAAACAGGATTTCAGCTAACATATTTTCGTCAATAGTAAACTTAAATGTACAACGGAATCGCTTGTTATGAAAATATGGGTGGCTCTTAAAAGAGCCTTTGTGTTTGAGTGAGCAACTTCAAATTTACTTGGAGCTGGTGTACTTGGTGACAGCCTTGGTTCCCTCAGACACAGCGTGCTTAGCCAGCTCACCGGGCAGAAGCAGACGCACTGCGGTCTGGATCTCCCTGGAAGAGATGGTGGAGCGCTTGTTGTAGTGCGCCAAGCGGGAAGCCTCGCCAGCAATGCGCTCAAAGATGTCGTTCACAAACGAGTTCATGATGCCCATTGCCTTGGAGGAAATACCGGTGTCAGGGTGGACTTGTTTCAGCACCTTGTACACGTAGATGGCATAGCTCTCCTTCCTGGTCCTCTTGCGCTTCTTGCCTCCTTTACCGGCCGTCTTAGTGACGGCTTTCTTGGAGCCTTTTTTGGGCGCTGGCTTGGCTGGATCAGGCATGATTTCTTCTATCAAATAGGTTGACGGATACTCAAGCTATGAAATCACGTTGTATTTATACGTATGTCCTAAGGATTTTAGGCACGCCCTAACAGAGAGTCTTGTGATTTCCCTCCAAAACACCAGCACATGATTGGTTACTTTGAATCGAAAAGGGCGGTCAGTGCATCAGCTTGGAATTGTTGTGTTCCCTTTGTTTCTTACCCTGTCTTCTTTTTCGTAGGGAAAGGGGCAGGTAACATCTTTATTTTAAAAGTTGCTTTAATATCACAATGTTTATGATTGGCGATACACGGACAAGCAATATCCATATGCCACTAAGTCAAGTTATACCATAGTTCTATGAGTTAATGTCAAAAAGCCTAATATGGCATTTATTTTTTTACAGCCTATGCTGCATCTAAGCAGACAATGGAAAAAAATAAGAGCACTCATTTAGACCAATTGCATGTGAGCAATAGGTATAAATATTTTATAAATATGAATATTTATTCCACTCCAATTACTGACTAATCCCACACTCCAACTACTGACTCCATCCCTTGGCCCTGACTGTCACACAAACTATGTGTATATCATCTCTGACTACATTCAGTACTCATACTGTTTTGTGTTAACCATGGTCAATCTATGCATCAGACTTTACGGATACTTTATTAGGCCCCAGGCAGGTAGGCTGAGTCCATGAGGCGTGGATCTGCCCAAGGTTTCTTCCTACATAACAAACTATTTACAAAGCGAGGGAGTTTTTCCTTGCCCCTGATTCTCATGGATGCTTCCCGTACTGTCTGTAAAGCGCCGTGAGACAATGTACTGTATTTGTGCGCTATACAAATAAAATTGAATTGAATTGAATTGAATTGAATTGAATATTTGATTAATGTAACATTATCTTTTTAAGGCATGGTGGATAGGATGAGAGGCCAAAGCGCCATAATTGAGTTTGGCCACTCATGGTGTAAGCTTCTGGTTGGCTTTCTATACGAATTTTTATGACCCAGAGTTTGACAATTTTGTTAGAATGAGGCTTTGGCCTAACGGTCATGTGATTTTTTTTTTTTTCAATTTCGATAGCCAATACTTTATAGATATAATCTTTATAGATAAATTAATGGAGCGTTAAAGTAAATGAGTTGTTCCTAGTGTTTCATACTTGTGTAATCAATGAATATATTAACTGCAACAATAAAACACCTTACACATGAGACTTGAAATACAGCCATTAACAAAAACTTGGGTGGCTCTTAAAAGAGCCTTTGGGTTTGTGTCATCAAGAGTAGGGAAACATTTAACCACCAAAACCGTACAGAGTGCGGCCCTGGCGTTTAAGAGCGTAGACGACGTCCATGGCGGTCACAGTCTTTCTCTTGGCGTGCTCGGTGTAGGTCACAGCATCACGGATCACGTTTTCCAGGAACACTTTCAACACACCGCGAGTTTCCTCGTAGATCAGACCAGAGATACGCTTCACACCACCACGGCGAGCCAAACGGCGGATAGCGGGCTTTGTGATACCCTGGATATTATCACGAAGAACTTTGCGGTGACGCTTAGCGCCTCCCTTTCCGAGACCTTTACCTCCCTTGCCTCTACCAGACATATTTGCAGTGTACTTCGGAGCTGAGCGTCAGAAGAAGTATATTCTCGATCGCTCCAGCAGTCCTACTTATACCGAGAAAGAAGCCGTTGGTGAAGACTACCATACTACACACGCCCCTTACAACCAGGGGATGATAGACAGACAACTTTGATGCAGTTTGTGTCACCACATTAACTGGGTAGATATTCATATCCCCGAACAAATGTCAAAGTTAACATTCAACATGTACAGAGTTAAACAAACAAAAAAAAGAAACTAAAACCAAAACAAAAAGTCGTGACAATGTGACCCTATTTGGCCCGCAGGCTGAAGCCTACGAGGTCCTTTGGCCAGCAACTATGCAGTGACTTTTCCCCGTTTGTCTCCTCTTACATAAAACAAAACAAAACAAAACAAAACACAATCAATAAATCATATCATAGTTCTATGAGTTAATGTCAAAAGTCCCCCCCCCCTTCAATGTTTATAGGCTAAGAGCGCACGCACTAATTCGCTGCGTATTAGGGCTGTTAACATGCAAATTTAAAACAACCATGCGTTATCTATCCCCCTCCAATAATACAAAACGAATGGTCAAAAAAAGATGAAAAACGTGAAAAAAGATGACAAAGATACCCATAACTTGTACCTGCAGCGACAGGCATAAAAGCTTAAGTATGCATGTGTCACACATTGATTTGTCGACTGTGTTTTACTGTCTCCGAGCAAGTCCCATTGCTGAAGTCCAGATTCGCTTAATCTACACTGTCGCTACTTGTGAGTATTATTGGGTCTTATTTTTCTATTTGTGTGATATCATGGCTAATTAGTATGGCGATATGACTACCTTTTAGGGTATGTTTTCCTTACAACTGCAAGACTAATCGCAACCTCTCCAAAAGGACTTCCGCAGTTTCCACCGAGTTGCAACAGGGCTAAAGGAGAATCACCAGTTCAAAAACGTTTCATTTGAAGTACAGACTTTCCTCTGTAGAACACACATGATTTTGTTCAAAAATATTGATTCACTCTTTGTATTTTTAAAAGAACGTGCGTGGAGAAAACACAGTCTCCTCATGGCCACGCACAACCCCGGAGAGCTTTGAGTAGGTTGAGTCGAAACGGTTCTCATGTTGACTTTAAGTCCCTCCCTGTGGCCTCCAGCAGTCATTCATTCTGATTTGTAAGATCTCAGCACTGAACTCGAACGCTAAAATGGCAGAAGAAGCTCCAGCCGCCGCTCCCGTGAAAGCCGCAAAGAAGAAGGCACCCCGGCCCAAAAAGACCGGACCAAGTGTTGGCGAACTCGTCGTCAAGGCTATTTCCGCATCCAAAGAGAAGAAGGGTGTTTCTCTGGCTGCGTTGAAGAAGGCTTTGGCTGCTGGTGGTTACGATGTGGAAAAGAACAACGCTCGCGTCAAGCTGGCCATCAAGAGTCTGGTGACGAAGGGAACTTTGGTCCAGACGAAGGGAACCGGCGCTTCAGGTTCTTTCAAACTGAACAAGAAGCAGGCCGAACCCAAGAAGAAGCCGCCCGCCAAGAAGGCAGTGGCCAAAAAGCCAGCAGCGAAGAAACCCGCCGCGGCTAAGAAGCCCAAGAAGGCTGTGGCCAAGAAACCCGCTGCCGCCAAGAAGTCTCCAAAGAAGGCAGCTAAGAAGCCCACTACCCCCAAGAAGGCAACAAAGAGCCCGAAGAAGGCCGCGAAGAAGCCCGCAGCGCCTAAGAAGGCAAAGGCAGCAAAGAGCCCCAAGAAGGCAAAAGCAGCTAAGCCGAAGGCGGCTAAGCCTAAAGCAGCCAAGCCCAAAAAGGCTGCTCCCAAGAAGAAGTAAACTGTCGTTGTGTTCTTCAGGAAAAAAAGGCTCTTTTAAGAGCCACCCACAATTTCTGAAAAATGCAGAAATTCCATTTGATTCATTTTGAAGTGGAAAATCATAAAGAACCATATTCGTAAAGTAACATGCAAATCGGTGGTTATTGTAATAAATTTCCACTATAAATTCTTAATCATTAACTCTGTTTCACAGACATGCCAGTTGCTCCAGCCACAGACTTTTATGAAGAGAGGCAACTGCAAGCGTTTCATTTCACGGAATTGCATTAAAGTATTTACAGTGTCATTTCCTATTACACTGAGGATTTCTATGTAGGCCTAGGTAAACTCCTATTATAGACTTAGACTTCGTATTAACGTGGCATTACAGTTTGTTACACTGTAACAAAGGCACTGTAACACAATAAGCTCAAGCCCGTTAGAGTGAATGAAACATACTGTCAATGTGTAGGCAAGTTTTCCAACATCATGTTGATTATTCCTGTTCCCACTAAGCATGACAAGAGTCAAAGTCGAACTTTATTGTCAATCAAGCACTGCAACAGTACATTGCACGCAGACTGAAATTGCATTTCTCAGTTCCAAATGTGCAGTTAAAATGAAGACATACAACTAAGATGCATATAAGACATCACAACTCACTAAGCATAAAGTGCAAAAATATCAAGATATCAAGCATGATAATAATAGATAACAGTAACATAATAACAGACAACATAACAGACATTGTGAGCATATATTCTGGACTGTCAGTGTTTCAGAAATCTTTAGGTATGTTACCGGAGTGCAAACCCTGAGTTAACAAGGTGCAAGTGAAGCAAAGTGCATGGTGCAAGTAGCAGTATGGACATTTATGTAGGAGAGTGTTCATAGAGTAGTTGGTCTTGGTTGTGTGTGTGTGTGTGGGGGGGAGCTGTTGCAATACACAACATGATACAATGTGTAAGAGAACTTACAATGCGTAACAAAGAATACTGGAAACTCTTAAACTGTCAGTGTAACACTGGAAGAGCTAGACTACTAGCTTATTCAAAAACTGGTAAAAACCACCTCTTCATTAGCTGGCTGCATCCTTCGCCTTGTCTTTGAGTGGTAAAGTAGGCAACTAAATCGAGGAGTAGGGGACTATTCTGCAATTCATTTAAATACTACTTTTGTTTCTTGTTTCGTACGACCATATTCTCAGACCATACTTCCAGTCACTTTGAGGGTGAAGTGGAAAAGGCGCCAAACAGATACGAAAATGGCGTGTCATAGCTGGGCACACGTTGATTGGCTCTCCGTTGTTTAACCTCAGCCACTGAGGCATCGAGTTACTCCATCTGCTCTGGAATAATATGCCAGTCACTCATTGTCTCTCGACACTTGAGTATTCACTCGAACAACTTTCAATATGAGCGGAAGAGGTAAAACCGGAGGCAAGGCCAGGGCTAAGGCCAAGACTCGTTCATCCCGGGCTGGACTTCAGTTCCCCGTGGGCCGTGTGCACAGACTGCTGCGCAAAGGCAACTACGCCCAGCGTGTTGGTGCTGGCGCACCGGTCTACTTGGCTGCCGTGCTCGAGTATCTGACCGCTGAGATCTTGGAGTTGGCTGGCAACGCTGCTCGCGACAACAAGAAGACCCGTATTATCCCCCGCCATCTGCAGCTGGCCGTGCGTAACGACGAGGAGTTGAACAAGCTGCTCGGTGGTGTGACCATCGCACAGGGTGGTGTACTGCCCAACATCCAGGCTGTTCTCCTGCCCAAGAAGACGGAGAAATCTAAGTAAATCTCTCTCCCACTGTCCCCCTCAAAACGGCTCTTTTAAGAGCCACCCAAATACATCGAAAAAAAAGATTCTTCCATGCCTGTGTCACAAATGTCTACATTTAGTATAACGCATCCTAGCCATCGACTTTCAAAGCTCTTGGAGGGCGTGCCAGGCTAAACGCATCCAATAACTATTAGTAGTGTTATACTGTATTTTAATTACTATGGCATTTTGATGCACACCCTGTTGCCCAGCGAACTTCGCTTGGATAAATAAATCGGTAATTGCCTTTCCAGTCGGAGGATAGGCCATTGGGGTCCCTATAGGGACTGTAGGTATAAAGGAAGTCTTCACCCAACCGGCTGCTTTATTTTACTATTTACACAAAAAGAAATGGACAACAGGAATTACCGTAGGCATATCGCATATGCTTAAAAAATCTTTGATTTGCAAGAACATGTGAATCAAAGTCAAAGCGAACTTTATTGTCAATCAAGCATTGCAACAGTACATTGCACGCAGACTGAAATTGCATTTCTCAAGCTCCAAATGTGCAGTTAAAAATTAAGACAAACAACTGAGATGTATAGGACATCACAACTCACAAGACATAAAGTGCAAAGATAAAGATATCAGGAATGGAAATAATAGATAACAGTAACATAATAACAGACAACATAACAGACTATGTGAGCATACATTCTGGACTGTCAGTGAATAAGTTAGTCACTTAAGATATTAGGTTATATTACACCTAGAGTTGCAAATACTGCAATAAAAGACTTGCCATCTCCAGATGTTGGCCAACATGCTAATCGTTGTCTTGTCAATCAATGTATTCAATGATGGGTGTGAGGCCTTTTCTGCAATCCCAAGGAAAATAGTGCCTAATAAAGGAAAGGTGGTAGGGACAACATGGTTCAAGTTATCACAAAACCTAAACATTTTTCTCGACTATCAGAATGCAATGGTGATGGTATATTGAAGTACTAATGTATTTTACGTGTAATCTATTGACATGGTTTGTGCCTATAAACACACTGTGTGAAGGGGCATTAGGGGCTTGGCTTTGTGTTTTAAATTTAGGCGCCATTTCTTAAGAGTCCAATCAGCGGAGACCAACCACATGACGCAGCCTGCACAGTGGGCAGGTCGACAGTGGCAGCCTTTAAATAAACACAAGCCGCAGTTTAAAAGAAATCACTTCAAGTTGTAGCTTCAGCGATGGCAAGAACCAAGCAGACAGCCCGTAAGTCCACCGGAGGCAAAGCCCCGAGAAAGCAGCTCGCCACTAAGGCTGCGCGTAAAAGCGCACCTGCAACTGGCGGTGTGAAGAAACCTCACCGTTACAGGCCCGGTACCGTGGCTCTGAGAGAAATCCGTCGCTACCAGAAGTCCACCGAGCTGCTTATCCGCAAACTGCCTTTCCAGCGTCTGGTGAGGGAAATCGCTCAGGACTTCAAGACCGATCTGCGTTTCCAGAGCTCTGCCGTCATGGCTCTTCAGGAGGCCAGTGAAGCTTACCTGGTTGGTCTGTTTGAGGACACCAATCTGTGCGCCATCCACGCCAAGAGAGTCACCATCATGCCCAAGGACATCCAGCTGGCTCGCCGTATCCGCGGAGAGCGCGCCTAAATGAATTGATTTACGAATCCTAATTTCACAACGGCTCTTTTAAGAGCCACACAAACCTTCCAAAAGGCAAGTTTCCTCTTGACATGTCGTGTAGGCCAACTGTAATATATATATTATGGTGACGGGACTATGTCAGGCTGAAAGAGTGAAACGGCTAGGCCTGCAGCAGCTATGGTTCCCTGCTCCCTCGAATAGATGAAGCAAAGATAAGCTGAAAACCTGAAACGGAAACTCTGGGAATTAAGTTATAGTCAGCAGTCAGTGACCAGTATGGCTATACCCTGTCTGCCACTCAATACGCCGTGAAGCTAAGCAGAGTCCGTCCCCGGGCTCTGGTTAAGTACCTGGCTCATGGGACGACCTCCTGGGACAAAATGGGTTGCTAAGCTGGTGTTGGTGGCAGCCGTGCATCACATAGGTGGGTGCTACACATTGGTAGCTGTGGTGAGGCCCCCCTTCCATTGTAAGCGCTTTGAGTAGCCTACCTAAAGATCGAAAAGCGCTATAGAAATGTAACTTTCGTCCATTAAATTACATTCTCACTCCGTGAACCATTTTCACTGACTAACTGGCATCCTGATACTCTATTTTAGTGAATGACTTGTGTTACCTCGGAGGGAATTTTACACATTCAATTCCTAAAGTATTACTTGCAGAGGGAGCTACCACCCCGCTATATTTAGAGATCGCTGGTTCTCCCTCGCTTTGACCGCAAAACCTTACGTGGAAAGGGAGAAGAACTGTGTGCCCCTTGAACTTAAAATAGTCTGCCGAGTTAGCTTCCCTCGCACTTCGAACAATAAACCTTTATCAATTCTATGCATACTGGAATGGCAGTTTACGAAAATGTGGGTGGCTCTTAAAAGAGCCTTGGTATTTGAGATCACAACACATGATTTACTTGGAGCTAGTGTACTTGGTGACAGCCTTGGTTCCCTCGGACACAGCGTGCTTGGCCAGCTCACCGGGCAGAAGCAGACGCACAGCGGTCTGGATCTCCCTGGAAGAGATGGTGGAGCGCTTGTTGTAGTGCGCCAAGCGGGAAGCCTCGCCGGCAATGCGCTCGAAGATGTCGTTCACAAACGAGTTCATGATGCCCATGGCCTTAGAGGAAATACCGGTGTCAGGGTGGACCTGTTTCAACACCTTGTACACATAGATGGCATAGCTCTCCTTCCTGGTCCTCTTGCGCTTCTTGCCACCTTTGCCGGCCGTTTTGGTGACAGCTTTCTTAGAGCCCTTCTTGGGCGCTGGCTTTGCTGGATCAGGCATGGTGATGTACTCAATGGTAAAAGCAATCGAAGAATACGCTGTATATATAGCGATTCATATGCAAATAATTATCTCCAGACACGCCCAAACATACAGTCTTTTGAGTTCCCCCTGAATCACGCAGACACATGGTTGGTTATTTTGTATCCAAGGGGGCGGTCAGTGAGCGAAGTTCAGCCCCACCTAGAAATGAGCGGTTTATGGTTTTTGCCCTTTTTGTCTCATTTCCCGCTTCTTTTCTACGACTGAAAAAGGAAATAGCCAGCAACAAGAATAGTACTACTACTACTACTACTAATAACAACAATAATAGGCATGCCATTCGACAATATTCATGATTCATCTATAACTCATCTATAATTTTTCCATGGCCTGACAGTTACTTGACCCTTTTACATTTTTGCTGACCTTTAACAGTTCTATTGGACATGTTGTTTGGTTAGGCTACTCTATCGTGCAGGTTAGGGCAGCATAGTATGCATGGACTTGTTTGGCTTTCTTTATATTTGCCACATACTTTTCTCAGCTCAGCTAATTTAGAAACTCATTTACAGTTCTTTAACAGACCTCTGCCAAACGTGAATAACCATGTGATTAGGCTACACTTAAGTTCGTCCGCTTGTACCGTGCTTCCTGCTTTTTATTTGAAGCGCTACGGCTACTCGATACGGACAACTGCAGGGAAGTGCTCTTTGATCAGCTATTCCATTAGATGTATGCATTTCCCAGGTGCTTTCAGAAATTAGAAGTGTGTGGTAAAAACATACCTAGCGTTTGCTAACAGGAAACTGTCAGTGGTTAACGGCACAAGAGTGTGATGTAGTAAATGCGATCTAGGTAGTTGGAGGTTCATAGATAGGCTACAAGTCAACTGTCAGAGTTGCTGGGTTTTCCAAGAACTGTACCGGTTCCTCTAGTAGCCTACTTAGAAAATTCACCAGAAAATTTCAAATGTGTCGAATACACACGCACACACACAACCTTTGGACATAGTCTTTTCATGAGAAATTGGGGGGCTCTTAAAAGAGCCTTGGGGTTTAAGGGAGTGGTAACATGTTAACCTCCAAAACCGTACAGAGTGCGGCCCTGGCGTTTTAGAGCGTAGACGACATCCATGGCAGTCACGGTCTTTCTCTTGGCGTGCTCGGTATAGGTGACGGCATCACGGATCACGTTCTCAAGGAACACTTTCAGCACACCGCGAGTCTCCTCGTAGATCAGACCGGAGATACGCTTCACACCACCACGGCGAGCCAGGCGGCGGATAGCGGGTTTTGTGATACCCTGGATGTTATCACGGAGAACTTTACGGTGACGCTTGGCGCCTCCTTTTCCGAGACCCTTTCCTCCTTTGCCACGTCCAGACATTTTGGCTGTTCCGCAATAGAAGATTACAGCAAGTGTGTCATTTCGCGGCTCCCTAGTTGGTAATATACAAAGAAAGACGACGTTTGCGAACACACGCCCCTTCTACTTTCCCTCTCCTTTTGTGAATAGAAACTGCGCGGGCAGCGGAACAAAACACACCGTGTAGGCCTATATGCATTGATGTTGCTTCTCTGCTATTATGATAAACTAAATATCAGATTTCTATCATCACCTAAGTACAACACCCCCTAAAACACATTGTAACAGACACCCGACAACACAGCACTGGAGTGTGTAAAATAATTATTAATCATAAAAATACTAATAGGCCTAATAAATCGTTTTTTAGACATCTGGTATATCCTGAATCCATGGTCATGACAGAAAAGTGTTTTATAGTAGGCCTGTTTTGTTTGATATCTTTTTAAATACTAGAGTAGACTGAGCACAGCTGAGACAGTTTTTGCTCTCCATTGCCCTATAGGAATTTCATGAACACAGTCCTGGTGTCCATTATGCTCGCTATAATTCCTGAAATGTTCATAAACAAAGACAAATGTCAGAATCACAAGAAGAAAAAAAAAATCACAGGAAATAGACAATACTTCACATATCTCTCCTCCTCCCATAATGTGCTTGTTCTTGGGGCAGCCTCTTTGGAGTAAAAGAAATGGGTGCTGGAATGTAAAGTAGCCAAAAACTTTTCTTTCTTTTATTCTTATTAGGCTACCTTTCAAATCATTTGCCCTCTAGAATTCATCACCGAGACAGAGATAGGTTGCGGAACCAGACTCTCTTTATTCACAGCAGTCCAGCAATACAACCAAAGAGTAGAGAAGTCTTCTACACTCTTCTTTACTCTTTGATACAACCCAAGAGTAGAGAAGTCTTCTACACTCTTCTTTACTCTTTGATACAACCCAAGAGTAGAGAAGTCTTCTACACTCTTCTTTACTCTTTGATACAACCCAAGAGTAGAGAAGTCTTCTACACTCTTCTTTACTCTTTGATACAACCCAAGAGGTGGCAACATGTAGCCTTGTGTTGCAGCTTGATTGTTATCCCTCTTTTGTAAGTCGCTTTGGATAAAAGCGTCTGCTAAATGCATAATAGCCTATATTTCATTTTGGTGAAGTCAACTGATTTCCCAAGACAGTTGGTCAACTCTCAATTCTTCACTAAGTTCTTTATGTTTTATACCTGAAAATTGGGAATGGAAAATACTAAAAATTAAGAGCGCAAAATAAGGAAGTTTACAATTTCCATTTACAAACTAATAAAATCCCCTGTTGATTATAAAGAATTAAACAGCAAGACTTTGATTAACATTATTAATGTAAATCTAGTAGTCTTATATCATTAAAGATTTACTGGAATTAACATATTACTTCACATGACTCCTTATAGGAGATGACAGGAAAAAACAAAACATTAAAAGCAGCGTTATTGATTATTGCTAATACAGAATGAGATTATAAAAAAAGAAAAAACATTAGACATTTTTCCTAAGAGATTGACTGGAGTAATTATAATCTTCAATAATCTTTGTACCAGAACACAGGGCAGCATTCAGCAGGTGAGAGGTCAGTTGACTCACTAATGCAGAGGTTGTGGTTAGCTTACTCGCTTATCAAGCGTAGCTGATGGAACGTTGTCTGCTTCAGCTCTGGTTCGAACTGGTCTTGTGGTTTATTGTTGTTCAGTATCTCTCTCGGTTAGGTACATTTCCTCATCTGTCTTTATTAGGCTACCTCCGCCAAGGAGGTTATGTTTTGCTCGGCCTGTGTGTGTCTGTGTGTGTGTGTGTGTGTGTGTGTGTGTGTGTGTGTCTGTGAGCAACATAACTCGAAAAGTACTGCGCGGATTTGGATGAAATTTTCGGACAACGTGTGTATTGGGACAAGTAAGAACTGATTTGATGTTGGTGGTGATCGGTGATCCAGAACACCATCTGTGACCACATTGTCTTGGCGGAGGTCTGCGCTCTCTGAGCACTTTTCTAGTTTTCTCTAAATTGACTGTTTCATTAAAATAGTGCAGGGAGTGGGTTACCTCACTCACGTCAGATCATGCGCTACGTAACTTTCGTAAGGCACTTCCGCGCAACAATCTGATGTTGAAGCCCATCAGAGAGATTTCAAGCCATTATTCTCTAACCGGACCAATCAGGGCCGCTAGCTGCTGTAGAGGGTGTGACATAGCGAATAAGCAACTGTTTTGAATCCAACCAATCCAACAAACGTAACCAGCGTCATCGGTTGGTTTCGATGTGGTTGGTTGCAGTGTACGTCAATTAAATTGATGGACAAGCCGTTTGCCCAGTTAGATTCAAGGATTTCTGGCTCCTGAAATATCTCGTCTATCGCTGAATATCAGATGAAAGCGCGTAGCGCTACATCTGACGTGAGTGAGGTAAGGGAGTGGGGGGCTTGATGGCAAGTCATAGGCACTACTTGATGAGCATTAGGTCCAGTCACCCATGTACTGTAGATGCTTGGTTTGATTCCACACAGGCCTGTTGTACAGTAGGTGGCTCAGTCTCACACAGGATGGCTCTGGCTCTGTAGCCTGATCGCCATCGACTTTCAAAGCTCTACGAGACTTTGATCTGACCAAGAGCCCGTAGCGCATGGTCGACCCGCTTCCCTGAAATGCCTCGGTTTACTACTGGTCGATGTTAGAAAATGCTGTGCCGAAGCAAAACCAATCAAACCACTCTTTCCTCTGACATTTGTGACGCGAAGGGAATTGCTTGAACAGGACTGAGAGACGTTGGAGCTGCTCAAAGCTGATTGGTTCTCGACCAAGGGAGGGCAGTTCCCCTGTTTGGGGGAATTCAGAAGTCCTGCCCGATCAGCAGCTGGCCAGCCCAGTGACAGCAACTTCGAAGGTGTTACGTCACTGGGAGGGCATGCCAGGCTACTGGCTCTGTCTCAGTTGTTATGTATTCCTACTGTGCATCAGTGAGCAAACCAAAACTGAATCAGTGTATTGTCAGAATCAGTTGAAACAGGTAGGCTACCCCTCCACGATAATTTAGTAGATTAACGTTACACATGGAAGGATGTCTTAACATTTATTTATTTATGTGCTTATTTTGTTTGTTTGTTTGTTTGTTTGTTTAGTATTGCATTGTATTGTATTGTTGTTATTGTATTGTACAGTATATGCTTTCAAGTAAACCTTCATGCAAAGTAGGCTATTCTGCCTAAACCCAATTCTCATTTGCACCATTTCTGAGTATAAAATGGGGCACCTCCAGTGTAAAGCACCATAACTGTCCTTTATATTTTTTGTAATTTAGTATGGGGCTCCTCGAGCATTTGTTTGTGGATAGCCTGACATAGCCCGCCCATAATACTGCTGTTCATCCGTATTCATGGTCTGGAGGTTCTCTAACCTGACGCGATTATTCTGCAGGGGGAGGGCATTCACTTTTGATTTGAAATGATTGGACAGCTCGTCTAATCAGCTTCGCTTATTGGTTGGTAGACTCTCTACCGATGTAAACACGGCCATGAAAACCGTCCCCAGACCATGGATACGAATGAACATTCGTATTATGGGCGAGCTATGTCAGGCTAGAATGTGGAGACCTGACCTGAGCTGTCTGTCACTATTGATAGTATAGTGGTGAATGTGGAGACCTGAGCTGTCTGTCACTATTGATAGTATAGTGGTGAATGTGGAGACCTGAGCTGTCTGTCACTATTGATAGTATAGTGGTGAATGTGGAGACCTGAGCTGAGCTGTCTGTCACTATTGATAGTATAGTGGTGAATGTGGAGAGCTGAGCTGAGCTGTCTGTCACTATTGATAGTATAGTGGTGAATGTGGAGAGCTGAGCTGTCTGTCACTATTGATAGTATAGTGGTGAATGAGGAGAGCTGATGTTTGGGCCAAATCTCTCTATACGGCTCTAGCAATTTCTATGCAAATCTGCCCCTGCTGACATGAACTTTTTTTTTTGTGAAATAATAGAATGCAATGATATGCATGCTGTACATATGGGTACAGTTCTGTAAATTATTTATTCAATCAAGAAAAGGTGCTGCTAAAATAAAACATTGTGCAACCGTGTAGTGATCAGTGTAAAGGTATTAAAAAAAAAAAAGATGATTTTTTAAATTTACATTATAGTACATTTTTAAAATTCACATCACATCTTACATTTTGATCCATTAGACTGATTTATCTGCCCCATGGAATCATCTAAAATGAATTTGACTGTTCTCAAGCTGGATTGTATGTCAAATCCGCTGCAATAACACAAACTTCCATGGAAAACTCATTGGGAATTTTGTCCGGGAATATTGCTCCATGAATATACAGTAGAAAGCTGTATTTCAGAAGAGCATAAAACTTCCTCAGTGTTCCCACTAGTTTCAGCAAACGTAAAACTAATTTGGGAAACAGGACTGGACCAAGTAGGCATTCCTTTACAATGTTTCACTAAAATGGCTTTATTAACTGTGTCCAATCTATGGCCATGATGATCCATTTAGAATTGATTTGCCATGTACATGTGCAGTAGGGCAGTGATCTCCAAATGGCGGCCTATGGGCCAGATCAGGCCCGTAATGACCAAATAAGTGGCCCACAGCACCATCTGACTCATGTAGTGTAGAGTAGAATAAACATGTGTCTGTCGTCTTTGCATCAATATTACATTTGTGTGCCTGTAGCTGTCTGTGAGACAAATTCACTGCTAGTATTATGTGAGGTAAATGACCACAATAATTTCATAAAATAGTTTAAACAATTATTATGTGCAATTATGATGCACACCTCAATGTAATTCACATTATCTTTTGGGAATAGGATCAACTTTTGTCTTCAACAGCGCCACCAGATCTTTGGCATTCATGCGAGCATCAGGTTCATGTTCAAGCAGTGGTTTCACAATGTCATTAAGATTAGACTGTAGTTTATCCAGAGCATGAGGTTTCTGCCGTTTATTTAGAAGGCCTCGTATATCTCGAGGGTCAGTTGTTGTCCAGGGTTCAGATTCTGTGAACATCTCCAGCAGAGTGATGCCAAGAGACCACATGTCTGACATGGTGCCGCCCTTATTGCATTCTACTAGACACTCTGGGGCCATGTAGGGAGGGGTTCCTCCCAGTACGTATCCTGTGGTCGCTGACATAGTTGCCAAACCCCAGTCAGTGAGATAGGCCTGTTGTCTGCTGTCTTTGGAAACCTTAGAATAGTAAAACAAGGATGAAAGTAATTTCAATAGCAGTATTTTAGAAATCTCTTGTTATACCTCAAACGTTTGAGCAAGATAATGGAAGAAAGATTACATTTTGCATCTTTGGCTTTAGACAGGGAGGGTTGGATCATTACTACGTTAAATGCAAATATTCAGACTGGATGTACTTTGATTGCATCTGTAACAGTGTAGTCATTATATGCAAGTTCAAGTGGAAACAAACAAAATTTCCGCTGTTGCACATAATCTCAGTCAGTATCTCTAATTTTACTACAGTGTTTTCATAAGAAATCATACAATACTAACCATTATATTGTCTGGCTTCATATCGTGGTGGATGATTCGTTGGTCATGTATGTATTCAACAGCCATGGCAATATCTAAAGCTATCAGCAACTTATCCTTGGACTTCAACTGAAAGTATATTAAAACAATGTTGTTAAATAAACAATACAAATGTTCAACACTTCTAAACAGGGTAACTTCTGTCAATTTTGACACTCTATTGCTCAAGCTACACAAGACTTGCCAGTAGCCTACCAAAGACACTGAAATTTTGGTTTCCTTGGGCATTGAATTAAAGCCAACCCATGGGGGCTGAACTTTAAACATTTTAATGTGCTCCAAATCTCACTTAAAAGCTATGCAACATCAGTAGACACCTTACAATAAAGAACTGCAGTATACAGTATTGTTGTGTATGACTACAAATGACTAAACAAGTGGTTAAAACAGTGTGTATGTGCAAGCAGCCACATACCGGTTTGTTTGCAGTCCTCGCTTCTGGTAATCTAAGACGATTCAACGGTTTTAAGCTTACAAAACTTGAGTGTAAACCCGATGAATTATGAACACTATTATTATAACCATGTTACAATAGCCGATATGAGTCTATTAATGCTTTAAATCTCATGCGGAAAGCTATAATCAAGTCCGAAAAAGTACTTAGCTCCATGCATTTCAACCTGCATTTAGCACTTTTTTTGGACTTAAGTACCTGGGAGAATACCACCCATATTCGTTAGTTTTACCTTTGAATAAACCTATAATTCTCGAAAATCGACTTGAACCTGCTGAAGGGCACATATACCAGCTGGGCTACCATTTCTCCACTGGATGCAAGGACTGGCATTTGGTTCCTTACACAAACACACTGTTTTAATCCCCTTTGTAATTTGTAGTCATACACACTTCAGCTCTGTGTTGTAAGGTGTCTACTGATGTTACATAGTTTTTGAGGTGAGATATGGAGGATGTTCAGATGTTAATTCTATATACTACACCACTTTACTGGCACTGGCAAGCCTCGAGCAGCTGGAGTAACAGCACTCGAAATTGTCCTTTAATGAATTATACTAATTACTAGAGACAATATGCTTCACCTTGGTGGAAGTAGCTTTATAAAGAATCTGCTGCAGGTTGGCCCCGTTGATGTATTGATCAGCAATGAGGATCTCAGTCTCACTTTTGGCTACAGCCAGTATCTGCACAATGTTGGGGTGAGACAAACGCCTACAAAATAATTAAATATTTAAACTTTAGAAAATGAATAATGATGCTGACTGTGCTGAAGTGCTGTTGACAATGAAACTGTGTAATAATAATAAAATAATAATAATATATAATAATAATAACAATAATTGTAATAATAATAAGAATTGTAATAATAGTAGTAATAATAATAATATGTAAGCTATCCATTTAATAATGATGTGTTCCCTCACATATTGCATACTATTGTAAAAACAAGTAGATGAGCTTAGAAATAAAGAACAAGTTCCATTCACACACTCACAGTGGTATAAGAAACTCATTACTGATGACGGCACCATTCCTGATAGGTATAATCTTCACTGCAGCAGGAGTTTGCTGGTATGAGCCCTTATAAACTGTTCCATAGCCTCCCCTTCCAATGAGGACATTACGGTTCACGGTTATTGTAGACAGATCTACAAAATTAAAGCTCTCCTGGCGGCCTGGAAGCAAGAGAACATACAAATAGTAAATGAAAACTTACATGAAACCTAGTAATTCAGTTTCTAAGCAACCAAACTTACTGGCTTGACATTACAATACCTTTATCAGCACATAAGTTAATAAATAAAAATGACAAAATGTGAGATAGCAGTGGGAAATTGGGAAGTTACCAGATCTTTTCTTTTAGTTCACAACACTTAAAAAAGATACTTTTTGTAATCACATTCTACCAGTGGTAGATTATTTGCATTACACAATTATAGTAAATTATGATGATAATAATAACAAAATAAATAATCAGGTATTTTAATTTGGATCTTTTTCCATGCACTGGTCTGACTGCTAAATCGTGTTCCTGACTCTCCCACCTCCATGTGTTGTGTGTGTTTGAGTCTCACCTGCAGTGTCTCCACTCCCCTCTGCCGTCTCCCCTGTGCCGTACCCAGAGCTCTGAGTGGAGGCAGCCACTAGAGGGCGCTTTAGATCAGATACAAATCTGGAAAATACAGAGCGCTGGCCAGATCTGCTCCCTGAACCAGCATCAGGGAGGGGTTCTCTGACTGCAGATAAAAATACATACAAATGAAACTAATTTAATGCTGCAGTTAAGCAATTAAAAAATTATATTATCAGAAATTGTATTTTACTTGAACAATATTTGTCTTTAAAAGTTAATTAAAAAGAAACGTAAAAATACTGACATTGTGGAGGAACTCCTTTACTTTCCTTCAACAGGAAAGGACGGCCCTTATTTCCTGCCACCATCTCTTCTATCTTTTCCAGCAGCTCTGCCACCTGGCCACCATCACTCTTCTTATTGTCTACAACATGATACCTGTTCCCACATTTCTCTACAAGCCACTGCAGAGCCTCTCCTCCACTCTCAATGTGCTGCTCAATGCTTGTGTCTCCCAGCCAGTCCCCACTATTGAACAGCACTATAGTGTGACTCCAGACTCTCTCACCCAGAAGCTCCAGGTGTTCCTGCACTGCTCTTCTGTGTGTCTCTGTGAATGACTCAGTCACCCTAATGACCAGGAGTAGAGCATGGGGTCCTGGAGGACACAGAGACACACTGAGGATAATCTCTCGTTTATCACGTTCAGGAGTTTGTGCTACAGTGTAGTTCTTCCACCATCCTGGTGCCTCCACTAGAGTGATGTGTCTCCCTGCTGTTTCTCCTTCTCTCTTCACACACTCAGCTGTTCTCCCTACAGTATCAAACTCCTCTCTGTCCAGGATGGTGTTTCCTGATGAACTCTTCCCTTCCTGTCTGTTTCCCAGCAGCACAATCCTCATGTCTGAGATTTGAGGAACTCCACCTGGAAACAAACATTACAGCACTCTGTCAAACACTTTGAGGTTTACATATTGCTAACCTGCTTGCCTACAGGTATCTGTCTCTCTGTCTATTAGGCATGTGTTTGTTTGCATTTTGTGTGAGATCTGATTACAAACTTTTTTAATCCTGTGTCTGTTAAGCATGTGTGTGTTTGGATCAGTGGCGGCTGCTGGTTTTCAGATAGGGGAAGCTCAGATTGCGCGATCGGTATTTTTTCTTTTTTTTTCATTTAAACTATTTAATTCTGTTTTTAATGTCATGGGCTGTCACATTTGTCAGGTTTATTTTTTCTATTGAAATATGCATAATTTAATTGTAGTAATTTAATTGCATTTGAATGACAACATACACTATATAGTGGCTTAAACTATTTAAATTATTCAGATGCAAAACCCTCCCAAGTCAATTTGCAATGAATTACCAGAAATAATTCCCTAATAATTCCTTTAAACATGCTTTATTATTGGAGCCATATTATAGGGTTCTCTTTTTCAAGAGGTTAAAATAATGTCTGACCTCAAAACACACATCTGTAAAGTACCATGACTCTGTTTTGGTCCCCTTCTCTTGTCTCGTTCATGATGAGCTGCTACGTTCTCATTTCAGAGCTGGCCGTAGTAACCATAGCAACATTTGTTTACAGATCTCTTGCCTGAAAATTTGGCTAATCACTATCAGACGAAGATTAGCTATCTTTGCTAGCTCTATTAAGTAGTGACAGAGGCAAGAATCACTGATGAAAATCAAAAGTCACTTGTGAGTTCGTGTGTACATCAATCAATGAACTAAATAATAGAGATTAAAATCATGGACATGGGCAAAGTATTATTAATAACGATAGCACAGACAAAGAGAGTAAATTTGTTGTTGGTACAGGCTCAACATTGCTTAGCTTGTCCAGAGATACTGTATTATGTGTTTCATCAACCGTCTCTGGCTTGTCTATTAGCCGGTAGCCTTCCAAACAGGAACAGTGTGAGAGAGACAGAATGCCAATCAAAGAGGTCCAAGTATCTTGTCAAATCATGAAACGGAAGCGAGTTGTCCGAGCCCGCCCTCTCCCATTGACCCCCAGTGAAACAGAGCTTCCCTGGAAATGACGTATTTTGCGTATTTTTGCCGAATTAGCCAATAAACGCCGGGTAGCGTTGTCCATGGCCGGGATAACGTTGTCAATGGCCCTCTATGGAGCTGGACAGCAGGTTGTCAATGGGATTCTAATGGCAAAACTTTTGTGAGTTTAGAGACCCGAAATTACATTTCTGAACAACGAAATCGAAACAGTTTGAAACGGTGTTGATATTAATAGACAATAGAAGTGACTGACACACGTTTAGCATGTTTTATTAATAGTATGTACGTTTTTTTTGGAGAAATTTTAGGGGAAGCTGAGGTTCCCTTGCTGTCTTATGATAGCCGCCTCTGGTTTGGATCTGGTATGAGATCCATACAGTAATTCTTCAATCCTGACTCCTGTGTGTGTGTGTGTGTGTGTGTGTGTGTGTGTGAGAGAGAGAGAGAGAGAACCTGCATGAAGTTGGCCCCCCTCAAACCCAAAATGCTGAAATAACACTGCAGATTGCTTGTGCTGCGTTTTTGCTGGTTTGTGCTGTAAATATTTTTGTTTGTGCTATTAAAGCTTTTGAGTAATTTAGAAATACACTTTCAATACAAACCAACAGTGTTATTTCAGCATTTTGGGTTTGAGGAGGGTGAGCATCTTCAGACAGGTCCCACAGAGACCGTTTGGAGTGGTTTGGTGTGATTTGGACGAAAATATTTGCAGCACAAACCAGCACAAACACAGCACAAACGAACTGCAGTGTTATTTCAGCATTTTGGGTTTGAGGGGGGCCAACTTCACCCAGCTTATGAGAGAGATAGATAGAGAGTGAGTGCAGCACAAGTGAACTGATATGTTAGTGCTAGGCTACATTAAACAAATAGTATTTAATGTGTTTGATAGCAGCACTGTTTTTCCAAGAGTGCGGTGCCTATGCCGGCTGCGGCCAACCCAGCTACCAATAGCGATGTGCGTTTTTTTGTTAAATGTGTTGTCTGTTTCGTCTCAGTCTTGTACAAAAAGTGTCTACATCAAACGATCTTTCCGGAGTTACATGGACATTGGAACCAGATGCATTTAACAAGCTAGGAATCCTACACCAGTAAGACCCAGGGGCCGGCAAGGCAGCGCAACCGCCTCCCACCACCGGCCGACGGTGGAGTCACAAGAGGTGTGATAGAGCTAGCAAACGTGGCTGTCGAGCTGATATCAGTGCCAGACAAAATTAACTACCTCAGATTGGATCTAACTAGGTGAGAGACTGCAACGCCATCATTCTCACATGGTTCAACCACACTGTCCCCAACAATGCCATTCAGGTAGACAGTCTAACATCTTTCCGGGAGATACAAGCAAGGGCGTAGGTTTGGTCTCAACATTGGTAGGGACAATGTGCCACAAAAAAATAAATAAATAAATAAAATAAATATTAATAAAGTTCTTCCATAGCCTATGTAAGAATAAACTGGCCCAAAAATACTGTGATGACAATGGTTTGAAGAAGGTTATCTGCTAAAAGTAGCCTACATTGCATAATTTTGTGCTTTTACTTATGTGGTGATGGAGTGTTTCCATGAGTCTATTGGGTTGGTTTGTGTGATACCAAAAGTAGTGTTGGTTATAAATTTAGTCTATTTAAATAAATGAGAGTGAATTCCACATCACACAGTAGATCTAGGCTACTAATGAAAATGCATCCTGCAAATGGATGATAGAAAACTTGTCTGAGCAAATTATATCAGTCTAGTCTATATCATGATGTGTGGTGTTTTTTGCAAGTTCTTGGTTAGATTATGGAACCCCAGTCAGCCAACTAAACCCAGTTTTGCAGATAAAGATATTTCTCTAGCCTAAATAGAAATAGAAATATTTACACTGAAATTGAACCCTTAAATCTCAAGATAGTGCAGTTGTGAGTGATACCAATGGATAGGTCTGGCTGTCTAGTTTAATTTGATACCAAAGACCTCCATTGTAATAGCAGATATACCCATATTAAGCTTCCGAGAGACAGTGAAGGAAAACCTTGTCACCTGCGATATTAATTTCAGCGGTGGCAGCGTGCACATGGTAATAGATAGATAAATTGAACATGATTGTTTGACCAATTTTATTTTCAGCTCCAAAAAAATACAGAGGTCCAGACCTTGGTGCTCTCTATTGTAGCTAGTATCTTACCAGACTTCTCCCCCATGTCTGCTAGCTGTCTCAGTAGGTTTCGCTTTGTTTACGGAGATGAACGTGGCTCTGAAATTGCAGTATGAGCTCTTGTGCTCATGCTTGTGCAGAATGCTGGCACGTCGAAAAACGACTTAAAAGTATACTATAGTGTTCGCAAGAAATTTGCAAATAACTTTGTAACTTTGTCATGTAAAAATAAAATACTAAATATTGATATGGACTATTTTGTCTTCCCAAAATATTGGTTGTGACATGTCACTATGGTCCCTATGCAAATTTACGCCAAGTTTTATCGCACAGAATGGAATATTTTCAGAGAGGCCGCCCTTCCAACCAGCATATTAACATAACAGAGTACACTGAGTCTGTGACAGGTTACATATCCAAATGCATGGAAGATGCATAAAACATCTGAAACCCTGGTTCAAAAGGGAGGTACAGTACGTGACCTCCTGAGAACACGGCACACTGCCTTCAAGTCTGGAGACAAGGAAGCCCTCAGTTCAGCAAGGACTAACCTGAACATGGGCATGAGAGCAGCCAAGTGTGCCTATAGACAGAAATCCAATCACACTTCACTGACACAAAAGACCCAAGACACCTATGGCAATGTACTCAGGGAGTAACAGACTGTAGGCCCACTCCTCCACCCTGCGTGGACGGCACAGACTTTCTCAACTCACCCAATGTTTTCTACAAAAGCCCTTCACTGCTCCGATGATACATCACTTCAACTGGACCTGGCTGACGTGCGGAGGACCCTTGAAAAAGTGAACCCCGGGAAGGCTGCTGGCCCGGACAAGGCTCACATAACATCCAGCCTACCCACCACTTTTGACCCATTCCAGTTTGTTTTCCGTCCCAATCGCTTCACTGATGACGCCATAGAGGCCATTAACTTCACTTCTGACTACAGCTCTGCCTTCAACACAGTCATCTCACCTGGTGGACAAACTCCAAACCATAGGCATCAGCACCCAACTTTGCAACTGGTTACTGGACCACAGGACCACAGACAGTAAGAGTTGGCAAAAACTCCTTACAAACCACCATCCTGAACACACACACGCACACACACACACACACACACACTCCACACCCAGACCACACACACACTCCACACCCAGACCCGATTCAACACAAAAAAAACTTCATGTTCTCATCTAGAAGCTTTTACACACACACATTCCACACAGACCAACACAGAAAAAAAATCATGTTCTAATCCAGAAGCTTCCACTTCATTCAGCTTCCAAATCTTCCAGAATCTGAGTCTCATTCACACTCCAATCTGTGCATTTGCAGTGGGACACTTTTATGGTCCGTTTTCAGACCAAAAACATGCTAACACATTAGACCATGCACACTACATGTGTGTTAGACACAGCAGCACAGCACAGCTCCCACTCTGTCCCCTTTATATTGTGTGTGTGTGTGTGTGTGTGTGTGTGTGTGTGTGTGTGTGTTATACATGTCTGTATTACACGGTCTCCATAGAGTTCTTCAACTGTTAGGCACAGCAGCACAGCACAGCTCCCACTCTGTCCATTTTATATATATATATATATATATATATATATATATATATATATATATATATATATATATATATATATATATATATATATATTGTGTGTGTGTGTGTGTGTGTGTGTGTGTGTGTGTGTGTGTTATGTATTACACAGTCTCCATAGACTTTAGATGAGAGCTGGTTCACACAGGAAACAGGTGTGAACGTAGATGCACACGTACCCTGAACTGAACCAACAGCAGCGCATACAGACTGTGAATGCACTGACTGTATTGTAGTGAATGAGGCCTGATGGTAGGATAAGTGCCAGTTCACAACATTAGCTAATTTATGTGTAGAGGGACTATTTATGAACATTTTCACAGTTTTGCCACTAATATACTAAATAATACACTTATATACACTCTTACATAAACTCCTATATGTGATGATAACAGTTACAATTTCATTAGATCAAGAATTAATTGTTGTATTGTAGATACTGGAGATACTCAACAACTGGAGATTATTGGATATTATTGAATTGTAATTGGAAACTCAGAAAGTATTAATTTCCATCTCCATCTAATGTAATGTTAGGGGCCAAACTGAGAAAGCTTGTGTCATTCATTCAAGTATTATCAGCTGGGGTGAGGATTAATAAAATGCTTATTAGTGTACAAACATGCTATGCACATACTGTATAAAACACCCTTTATCAGAGAAAACTGAATAAACATGGGAGAATGGCATGCCATTGCATCAGGTTTTAAGCTCACACAGCAGGCTACTCGGTTAGAAATATGAGTTCACAGCCAAATATGCTGTTACATCTGATAAAATAGTAACAATGTAACAAAATCAGTGATTTATAACATTTGTGGGAGAGGATTGTAAGTGTTTTCAATGTTTTCACCAATGTAATAATTTCCTTCCAATTTAATAATTATTCTATTGGTGGGAAATTATTCCACCGTCAGGATTATTACATTTAAAAACTGCATAATTTTATTACGTTGGTGATTCATTACATTGGTGGGAAGTTATAACATTGGTGGGTAATAACTTCATAGGAGAGGCAAAGGAGAAAAAATTAACATATGAACTGTAAAGTGTTAATTTAAATGTCCAGTGCTGGAATTAAAAACTCTGATCCATTCTCTCACCTGCTGATGATGTTGCAGTGTATTTATGTTTCCTAGCAACAGCATAAGCTGTTTTGATTGGATTCTACTCATCCAATCCCGTGTTCCCTTTTTCATATCCCGCCCCCTTTCTACAGCTCTGACACACCATATATGTCCACAAAGTAAGAACCAGGGCCAGGTGGCAAAAGATCATCCCAGAAGCCTTTTCCACAAAGGACCCATATCCATATGTGCCCACTAACACTAACCTCACTTTCTCACTTACCCCAGTAACATCTACCCTACTAACCATGA
>JAODXP020000019.1:32204865-32207365 GCA_027497455.2 Sardinella longiceps
AGCCTTTCTGTTTCCCAGCAGCACAATCCTCATGTCTGAGATTTGGGGAACTCCACCTGGAAACAACATCACAATAGTCACACTGGTGTTTACATATTGTTACTGTAACCTGTTAGGCTGTGTGTGTGTGTGTGTGTGTGTGTGTGTGTGTGTGTGTGTGTGTGTGTGTGTGTGTGTGTGTGTGTGTGTCTGTTTCTCACATGCTGATGATGTAGGACTCTCTGCCTACTATGTGTGTGTGTATTTGTGTGTGTGTGTGTGTGTGTGTGTTGTCTGTGTGTGTCACGAGACAGACAGGCAGCAAAGGACTAATGATTCTCTCTCCACCTACTACTATGTGACAGTGTGTGTGTGTGTGTGTGAGTAAAAGATGTGTGTTTTGTATTGTCAGAATATGATAGCATATATCTAGCAGATGTTTTAGCAGTAGCAGTTCTTTTATACTGTATCTCTCTTTATGTAGACATTATGTAGATAAGTGTTTTCTTTTTAAGATTAAGATGAAAAGCTGCAATATGCTCTCCATCTGCTGATGGTGTGTGTGTGTGTGTGTGTGTGTGTGTGTGTGTGTGTGTGTGTTTTGGATGAAAAGCTGCAACTTTCTCACCTGCTGATTGAGTGTTTGCTTGTGTGTGTGTGTGTGTGTGTGTGTGTGTGTGTGCCAACAACAGCAGTTGTTTGAACGGTTTGAATCAGCATCTTAATGGCCCTCGAATTGGTTGTAGTGTTATCCTACTGTGTGCAGTGGCAGTTTGACAACCCTGATTCTGCCCAGGATTGAGTTTGGTCTATGGTTCATAACCAGACTATACCGATTGAGTTTGGTCTATGGTTCATATCCAGACTATACAGATTGAGTTTGGTCTATGGTTCATAACCAGACTATACAGATTGAGTTTGGTCTATGGTTCATAACCAGACTATACATATTGAGTTTGGTCTATGGTTCATATACAGATCATACAGATTGAGTTTAGTCTATGGTTCATATTAAACCAGACTATACAGATTGAGTTTGGTCTATGGATCATAACAAGACTATACCGATTGAGTTTGGTCTATGGTTCATAACCAGACTATACAGATTGAGTTTGGTCTATGGTTCATAACCAGACTATACAGATTGAGTTTGGTCTATGGTTCAAAACCAGACTATACAGATTGAGTTTGGTCTATGGTTCATAGCCAGACTATACAGATTGAATTTGGTCTATGGTTCATAACCAGACTATACAGATTGAGTTTGGTCTATGGTTCATAGCCAGACTATACAGATTGAGTTTGGTCTATGGTTCATATCCAGACTATACAGATTGAGTTTGGTCTATGGTTCATAGCCAGACTATACATTTTAATGTTATAGTTACAGACTTGTCAGGCTATGTGAGCGGAGCTGAGTGGTGGCGGGAAAACGCTCAGAACCCTGCTTCCTTTGCCCCGCCCATTCTCTCAAATCCAGACTAGGCCACGCCCCTTCATGCCGTTCCACACTCAGACCAAATTTAACACAGAAAAAAACTTCATGTTCCCATCTAGAATCTTTCACACACACACACACACACACACACACACACACACACACTCAGACCAAATTTAACACAGAAAACAACTTCATGTTCTCATCTAGAAGCTCACACACACACACACACACACACACACACACTCAGGCCAAATTCAACACAGAAAACTTCATGTTCTCATCTAGAAGCTTTCACATACACCACACACCGACACACACGCACAGACACACAGACACACACACACACACACACACACACACACACACACACACACACACACACACACACACATGTTCTAATCTAGAAGCTTCCACTTCATTAAACTCCCAAATCTTTCAGAATCTGAGTCTCATTCTCACTCCAATCTGTGCATTTGCAGCGGGACACTTTTATGGTCCGTTTTCAGACCAAAAACATGCAAACACATTAGACCATGCACACTACATGTGTGTTAGGCACAGCAGCACAGCACAGCTCCCATTCTGTACATTTTATATTGTGTGTATGTGTGCATGCGTGTGTGTGTGTGTGTGTGTGTGTGTGTGTGTGTGTGTGTGTTATGCATGTCACACACTATAGATGCACACGTACCCTGAACTGAACCAACAGCAGTGGTTACAGACTGGGAATGCACTGATTGGATGTGAATGAGGCCTGATGGTAGAATAAGTACCAGTTCACAACATTAGTTAATCAAGGTGTAGGGGGGCTTAGCTATGTATATGAATATTTTCACAGTTTTGTCATAAATATACTCAAATACTACACATATACTCAAATACTCTCTTACATAAACCCCTGTAGATGATAAAAAACAGTTACAATTTCATCAACTAAAGGATTAATTACATTTATGGGAGATTATTGTATTGTAATTGGAAACTCGGAAAGCACTTGTTCTCATCTCCATCTAATCTAATATTAGGGGCCAATATGAGAAAGTTTGTATCATTCATTCAAGTATTGTCAGCTGTGGTGAG
>JAODXP020000019.1:32217365-32267365 GCA_027497455.2 Sardinella longiceps
TCACTAACTATATTTCATTTGTATCAAATGTGACATAAGAGTGACATGAGCATAAGCATGACATGACGTGTACCATGAACACTTCACTGTTGGAATTAAATGCCTCTAGTTGCTCTAATCACCCCTGCAACACTGTCAACTTTACAAGAAAACTGCCTGATATTCAATGATATTATTTTCCATGACACGTCATGCTAAGTTTGTTCTAAATTTAATTTTAAACATATCTGGTGATACTCTCGCAGTTTACTCAATCATTGCATATTTGAGCAGGGCAGCTCAACATATGTCTTTCACATTTGTCTGTAGATTTACTGCATTAGCCTGGCGTGAGCTAACAGAACTGCAAGCAGCGCTAACAGAGGTGAACAGGGACGGTAACTAGACCCCATGGTCCCATTCTACAGCTCACTCACATTCATCTGCACTGGGACTAATAACTTCACACACACATGCAGAAATGACTAACTAGAAAGGTGAATCTACTGTGGTACTGTATAATATACAGTGTATTTGGTGTCACAGTTATAAAAACTGCATGAACATGACATGACGAGTATCATGAACACTTCACTGTTGGAATTGAGTGCCTTTCAGTGTTAGTCATCCCTGCACCCAAAACACTGTCAACCTTACTTGAAACTGATACTTAATATTATTTCCATGAGACGTCATGTTAAGTTTATTTTTTTCAAATTTAGTGATACTCTCACAGTGTAATCAGTCATTGCATATTTGAGCAGGCCAGCTCAACATACACATTTGTCTGTATATTGACTGCATTAGCCTGGCGTGAGCTAACAGAACTGCAAGCAGCGCTAACAGAGGTGAACAGGGACGGCAACTAGACCCCATGATCCCATTCTACAGCTCACTCACATTCATCTGCACTGGAACTAATAACTTCACATACACATGCAGAAATGACTGTTTGGAGCAGGAACCTGCTGTAATCTATACAGGATAATACAGGATTACAGTTTTACTGTAAAAACTGTATCTGGAAAACACAGAAGATGTTGGTGAGTCTACAGTTCTACACAAGTGTAACCAATACACAGAAGCAGGTAGGTTATGGACAAGGTGTGAGTGACTTGAGCATAACATGCAAAGACAATCCAGGCTGATTTGAAACGCTTAACTCAGTCTGATTCTCCTTCAGACTCTTATGAAAAACTTTTTTGCCTTTGTATATTGGCCTTAGTTAGTGCCCCACGTTTAAAATGCCTTTGATCTATTTTGCAATATCTCAGTCAAATAGGTCTGTTTGCTTCTACGTGGTCAAATAACAAATTTTCTTGTTGGATAGAGCACACACCTGCACATACCGACACACAGCCTTGCGAGATTTACAAAAGGATAAGCATGTGACAATAATCAATAAATCAATAAATCGCACAATAACTTTTGATGAGCTCAATAACTTTTCTGTCCACAATAAATTGTATTTGCATGCTTGTTTGGTTTCCTCACCTCTCTTTCTCCCAAAGAGACCCAATTTTAAAAGGTAAAAGTAAAAGTCTCTCTTCTGACTCCTCTTGTTTCCTTAACATAATTACTGCACGCTAGGCATGTAAATCACTGATTGCTTTACTGAGATTGTTTGAATATTTTAGGGTGTGCACTAACCTCTTTAGTTTGCTTCAGGTGTTGATCATCACTATAAATCACTATAGCCTACACCAGGGGTGGCCAACCAGTCGGAGACCAAGAGCCACATATCTGACTATGTCACAGCAAAGAGCCACATGGGCATATGAACCTGTTACATTACCCATCCTTTTGACACACACACACACACACACACACACACACAGTGACCCTGGCCTACACTATACAACACTCTACATCACTATCACCAAAAGGATTAATAGCCTAGAAAGCAGTTTAAACAACATGACCCAACTCATCATATATACTGTAGCTTTTAACCTGAATGTTGATGAAAACGTACTACAGCTGTCCTGTCCCCATCATCAAAACTGAAAGTGAAACAAAACCTACCCAACATATTCTACAAATTAGCCGATTATAGGACTAAGGCAAATTGTTGTAACTGTGACAAACTGTAGCCTATTTACAAAGGCAATATATATTCGACATATGTTCATAAAAACAGCATTAGACTGTTGTGCCATGATTTATTTCGAAGCAAGTTTCCTGTCAAACCTGTTTTGATGCAAGCAAACTACCCTATCACCAAAAACTGTGTGTGCCAAGATAAATCAAGTGAGTCCAGCCCTATACAGTACAATATTGTATCCTTACTTATATAAATGTCCATGCACTCCATAACTCCAGCACTTGTGAATACATAATGCAAGTTGAAATGCTTAAATAAAACTGATAGAAGAGCTATCATTACTTTACCTTACGCTGCTGAACTCTCAACCCACACCTTCCTTGGGAAAGGCTTGTGTCTGATTCTTCTCATCGTAAACTGTCAAGCCAGTTAGACCCGTTTTCTTATGCTACAATGAACAGTGCCTCATACTCTTCAGTTCATGCAAGTCACATATCAAGTGTCTGTCTTTCGAGGGAGAGCTCACATGGCTCTGTGGCGTCATCTAGTGGTACTCTAAATAATGTTCCTAAATAATGTGTCCTGCAATGTCACTGAACACTGAAAGCATATTTGCACATCAGCAATTCAAGCATACAACAGTAGCATCACCTTTGTATTGCTCGAGCATGTTGTAGGCCAGTGGAGGTTAACCTAATTCCTAAGTTCCATGAGTGCTTCTAAGTTCCTAAGTTCCATCAATGCTTCTGCTGCTCTTTGTTGCCCCCTACTGGTGAATGAAAAGCATGCAGACCCTGTCTGATATTGTCCCCAGGGGGGAATTTGTCTTGGACTTCACCTACTGCATTGTACAGTACTCACATACACACATACGTTCATACAACATAACATAAAAAACCTAAAAAAACATAGAGAAACATTGAACTGTGCACTGCACTGTGTGAGTATGACGTTTCTATCTGTCATTAAGCAATCTTATGGCAGTTGGGACAAAGGAGTTCTTATATTTTACTAGCCTGCAGTTTAATGTCCTGAAGCGTCGGCCTGAGGGAAGCAGGGTGAATTCATGATGCAGAACATGTGTGGTGTCCTCTAGGATCTTAAGTGCCTCCCTGAGCACTGACTTTTCAAAGAGGGATTGCATATATCCCTGGTCCTGTTGGCCAACAATCTAGTAGTAGTAGTAGTAGTAGTAGTAGTAAGAGTAGGAGTAGTAGCAGTAGTATTGGTGGAGGTGTTGGTGTGTGTGTTGGGAGCAGCGGGCTGGTTCTCCCCTCTCTCAGGCAGGCAGCCGAGGCAGCAGCAGGCCGTGGATCAGCAGGCAGAGCAGAGCAGAGCAGAGCAGAGCAGAGTGGCCCCCAGGCTGAGGGAGCAGGAGGAGAACCAGTCACAGCCCTTCTGCACCGTGCACACCAACCCTGCTCACACAGGACACCTTTAAACTCCAGCAGACACAAACACTTCTGGTTCTGAAGCGCTATATAAATGCAGTCCATTTACCATTCTGGAAACACGTGCCACCATTCTGGCACAGGAGGAGCTCT
Source organism: Sardinella longiceps (assembly GCA_027497455.2). Classification (NCBI taxonomy): domain Eukaryota; kingdom Metazoa; phylum Chordata; class Actinopteri; order Clupeiformes; family Clupeidae; genus Sardinella; species Sardinella longiceps. The sequence goes on from JAODXP020000019.1 coordinate 32,220,933, forward strand.
TTGTCACACACATTAGCTGGTGGAGACACACACACACACACACACACACACACACACACACACACACACACACCTGAATGATCAGACTGTGACTGGAGCTTCATGTGAAATAGGAATTTAATGTCTGTGGGTGAGAGCTTGCATTTGTGCATCAGGGTCTCAGTGTCTAAAACAAGTTGTGATTGAGTTTAGAGGATAAAATGGGTCTCAGTGTCTAAAACAAGTTGTGATTGCAGAGGATTATTAAGTTGTGATTGAGTTTAGAGGATAAAATGCGGCGCCTCTAGCATTTGTTTCTCTAATCATGGTTGTGACCTGAGCCGTCTGTCTGTCACTATTGATAGTATAGTGGTGAATGTGGAGACCTGAGCTGAGCTGTCTGTCACTATTGATAGTATAGTGGTGAATGTGGAGACCTGAGCTGAGCTGTCTGTCACTATTGATAGTATAGTGGTGAATGTGTGTGTGTGTGTGTGTGTGTGTGTGTTGTGTGTGTGTGACAGTATAGTGGTGAAAGTGGAGACCTGAGCTGAGCTGTCTGTCACTATTGATAGTATAGTGGTGAATGTGGAGACCTGAGCTGAGCTGTCTGTCACTATTGATAGTATAGTGTGTGTGTGTGTGTGTGTGTGTGTGTTTGTGTGTGTGTGATAGTATAGTGGTGAATGTGGAGACCTGAGCTGAGCTGTCTGTCACTATTGATAGTATAGTGGTGAATGTGGAGACCTGAGCTGAGCTGTCTGTCACTATTGATAGTATAGTGGTGAATGTGGAGACCTGAGCTGTCTGTCACTATTGATAGTACAGTGGTGAATGTGGAGACCTGAGCTGTCTGTCACTATTGATAGTATTGTGGTGAATGAGCTGTCTGTCAGTATTGATAGTATAGTGATGAATGTGGAGACCTGAGCTGAGCTGTCTGTCACTATTGATAGTATAGTGGTGAATGTGGAGACCTGAGCTGTCTGTCACTATTGATAGTACAGTGATGAATGTGGAGACCTGAGCTGTCTGTCACTATTGATAGTATTGTGGTGAATGAGCTGTCTGTCACTATTGATAGTATAGTGGTGAATGTGGAGACCTGAGCTGAGCTGTCTGTCACTATTGATAGTATAGTGGTGAATGTGGAGACCTGAGCTGTCTGTCACTATTCATAGTATAGTGGTAGTAGTGATAGTGGTGACTGTGGAGACAGTCGGCAGGTAGCTGAGCTTCAGAGCCGGTCCAAGGCGTACTCGAAGAGTGGGTTGAAGCAGAGCAAAAGGTCTCAGAGGTTGTTAAATTCCTGGTTCTATTTTTGCAAGGGGAGGGAGGAAAATCCCCCTTTATGGAGACTCAGTCAAGCTCTCATTGGCTGATATAACTAGGTGGGTTGCACAGGCCTGGCACTAATGGTGCATTCCAGGGAGCTGGGAGATGGGACTTATGCCACTTGAAGCCTACCAGGTCCAACCTTAAAGCGTTTCAGGCAAACAAAGTGGCTTACGATTGTAATAGGCTATTATTTGCCTAGAGGCGGTTCCACTTTAGCAAAGTGTGCCTCATCATTTTGTTTACAATTTCATGCCTACCCTAAACTTCATGCAGAGATAATATAGCAACACATAATTGTCCTTGTAGAGCATATTACGTTATATTACACTATTTAGTACATCTAAATGCTGATAACCGAGTCATCAGTGCTGTTATATGGGCATGCAAAACAATTATCGTCGTGAAAAACCATTCCTGTCGTGTTTTATTTAGCATTTTGAAAATCCTGGAACTATTTTCTCCGATATCTCACAGCCGCCTATAAACTTCCGCTGTACGTTTGAACGTGAAGAGTTGGTGAATGGTTTTTCACGACGAGAATTGTTTTGCATGCCCATATAACAGCACTGATGACTCGGTGAGTAGCATATTTGAAAATAACAATGTTTTAGGTGGTTTTAGGGAACATTGTCAGACATGCACAAAGCTAGCCTGTCTGAAGCAGGAAGGGGGGTTCTGAAATAGCCGTATACTCGAGACAGGACCAATCATCCAAATTTTGGTGTCAATCGTTCTATTGCACCCTAGACACTCTAGAAAAGGGGCTAAATGTGTTAAAAACCGAACCTATCCTTTAAACGAGTTCCCTTCATAGTGGGAAGGATATAAGTAGGGCAAGATGCTTTCGGAAGAACTTCCCTACAGTAGGCGTGAAAGGATCTGACGCAACATGGATCTCGTTGTTTTCATCCACCTGACGTGCGGAACTAACATTTGAATGAACTGCTCCATCACGAGCGGTAACAAAACACACCCTTGAAAAGTTGGCATCGGTGCTGACTCCACGCTGAAGGGTCTTATAACCCACTTCGGTAAATTGCTTTCGGATGGCACTCACCCTTCACGTGGACACACAAATGAAGGGGAAGTGTGTAGGGGGAGGCACTAGGGACTGGTTTCGGAAAGGGCGAATATCTGTTGGAGACTGGAGCCACTTTTGTCTTCAACAGAGTGGCCAGATCTTTGGCACTCATGCGAGAATCAGGTTCATATTCAAGCAGTGGTTTCACAATGTCATTGAGACTAGACTGTAGTTTATCCAGAGAATGAGGTTTCTGGCCGTTTTTAAGAAGGTATCGTATTTCTCTTGCATTAGCGGTTGTCCAGGGTTCAGAGTCTGTGAACATCTCCAGCAGAGTGATGCCAAGAGACCACATGTCTGACATGAAGCTGCCCATCTCACACTCCACTAGACATTCTGGGGACATGTAGGCAGGACTTCCTCCAACCACGGATCCAGTTTTTGCTGTTATAGTTGCCTTGCAGTTTGCCAAGCCCCAGTCTGTGAGATAGGCCTTTTTGGTGTCTGCTGCCACCTTAGAACAGAAAAAACAATGATGAAGCTCATTTCAATAGCAGTATTTTGTAAATGTGATATTACACTTGAAATGACTGCATGATTAAAGCAAAAAATTATCTTCTAATTTAATATTTTTTGTGGGAGCGGATTTTTTCTAAATTTAAGCACACACATTCTGGTTTTAATGTTTTTTATCTGCGCATTAATAAGTTAGCAAACTTAAGAATTAGAAACATTATGTGCAAAAAATTGAAAACAGTAGGCTACTCATGAATGCATGTTAATTTATAAAAATTCCTAAAAACGGGCCATGTTGCAGTTGTGAGATTTTCTAGGACTATACCTGACACCAATTGGTTTGTTGTCTACAGCATACCGTATAAAACCCAATCCTCCCCAATCTTGCACATCATGCACTGATGTCTGATATTTTAATGTGCCAATCTCGGAGCCGTTGTGGTGTTTAAATTAGCTACCAGTTTTGCTTAAAATTGACAAAGCTCGCGATGACCTCATATATTCTGAACGCCATACTATTTACATAACGAGAACAGGTGACATAGTTGGCCTTTTAATGAATTAATTAATTATTAATTAAAACTTGAAAATTGCAACTATTCTTTTCAAAATTATGGAATTCATCTATGTGCTTGATCACACAGCGGCAAAGTGGATCTGTGCTGCGCTCAGAGAGCCCTGCACACTTTCCAAGAGATTCCTGTATCCTATATAGCAGAGTCATCAAGAATAATTTAAAAATGTCAAAAGAAGTATGACAGTACATTCATTTATTTTCCCCATTCATCTGGGTCCATAAATTCTGATGAGAGGCAACTGATGGATTTCCGTCAAAGACAAAAAACTTTAAACCAATTGGAACAAAGATTCTATTTTTTTTTTCACCTTTGGCCTAGTGCAAGTTTGGATCAATGCATTTTAGATGTAACCACTAACACTGAATGTACTTAACTTATATAAGTAGTGATTAGATTAGATTATATAAAACAGTGATTATCTCTTAATGTGCTCTATTGTTCCCATAAGACCCCATACAGTACTAACCATTATATTTGCTGGCTTCAGATCGTTGTGGATGATTCGACTGCCATGTATGTACTCAACAGCCGTGGCAATATCTAAAGCTACCTGCAGCTTATCCTTGGGCTGCAACTGAAAGTATATTAAAACATTCATGGTTAAACAATACAGATGTTAAACATTTAATGGATTATACTAATTACTACTAACAACATCTAGCAGGGGTGTCAAAATCGTTTTGAAGGGCACAAGAGCATTGGGATTTTCCTCAGAAGGTCGTCTTGCCAACTCTACATGTGCAACTACAAACTAGGATGAAAAAAATGCACATTTACTCATGTTTCTGACCATCACCGACACAGTCCCAATGCGCCACCACTTAACTTTGTATTCCTTTCCTGTAAGCAGTTACATGTTGCACTACATAGAGAGCTGCCAGGATTGTTGCGAAAATGTGACACAATCCATTTCTTGCATCGCTACAGTATAACTATTTTGTAACAGGACACATAGCAACAATCCCTTACAAGCTTTCTGAATCAGGCGGCATGAAATGATGTAAAAGGCGGCATCAGGCCCCGGCCCTTACAGTATGTTTGACACCCCTGATCTAGAGTAAACATCATCCTTCACCTTGATGGGAGTAGCTTTATGAATGATCTCCTGCAGGTTGGATCCATGGATGTATTCATTAGCAATGAGAATCTCAGTCTCACTTTTGGCTACAGCCAACATCCGCACAATGTTGGGGTGAGACAAACGCCTGGAAAATATTAAATTTCAGCTTTTGTCCACCATTGATGCTGACTGTACTGAAGTGATGTGTACACTGAAATACTGTGCAAGAACAACAACAATAGAAATTGAAAATACTTCTAGACAGACATACAGTATCATCGTCTAAATTCACACACTCACAGTGGTATGAGAAACTCATTAGTGATGACTGCACTGTCCTCTATGTCCATAATCTTCACTGCAGCAGGAGTGTCCTGGTATGAGCCCTTATAAACTGTTCCATAGGATCCTTTTCCAATACGCTGTTTGTAGTCCACAGTAATTGTAGGCAGATCTACAAAACTAATGTTCTTCAGGCGGTCTAGAAGCAGGAGAACACAACACCACGACAACAACAAACAAGTTTTACCTTTTACAGTACATCGACAGATTACATCCAACCTTTTACGAAATTTAATAAATTGATACTGGCTAACATTTCTATCTCTGTGTATCTGATTAAATCCATAATGACAGCAAATATATACATTGTCATTGTGGGAGCCATTAGACATTTTTTGCTATGGTGGTGGTCCACATTAGGTGGCAGTGTGCTTGTAATAGCTAGGTCACAGGTAACAGTGGCATAAAAATGGCAGGTAACTGGTATTTGCCAGAGCGGGGCGTTGTTTAGGCAGAAAGCTCATTTCAATACACATCTGAAATGTTAGGTGTTAATTGGGCTTGTAAAATATCTGAACTTTTTATTTGGGTGGTCATAGTGCAGTGGTTAAAGAGCCTGACTAGCAAGTCAAGTAGTCTGGCAAGGCATGGGTTTGAATCCTAATTGAAACTGGCCCTTAAGTAATTGAAAACTGTATGTTGCTTTGGATAAGCTAAATAAACAAATTAATTAAAAAATGGTTCCAAAAATGCAAAAACATATTTATACAGAATTTCCTGGTTGTATTTTTTCATTAGTGACGGAATACTGTATTTGTACAGCACAGCTCTGTTCTCAGTTCAAAATAAATTGTTAACATTAAACTTTTAAGTTTGCATTTCCTGTATTGGTTTGAATTTATTTTTGCCTCTCCCACCTCCATGTGTTGTGTTTGTTTGAGTCTCACCTGCAGTGTCTCCACTCCCCTCTGCCGTCTCCCCTGTGCCGTACCCAGAGCTCTGAGTGGAGGCAGCCTCTCCAGGGACGGGTTCTCTGACTAAAAATAAAAAAGTAAAACACATTTAATGCAGCAATCATGGTCTTCTAAAAACAGTGCAGAGTATTTATATTTAAAAGTACAAAATAAGAAAGGACATAACAAAATAAATAGATATACACTTACAATTTGGAGGGAGATCTTTACTTCCCTTCAACAGGAAAGGACAGCCCTTATTTCCTGCCACCATCTCTTCTATCTTCTCCAGCAGCTCTGTCACCTGGCCACCATCACTCTTCTTATTGTCTACAACATGATACCTGTTCCCACATTTCTCTACAAGCCACTGCAGAGCCTCTCCTCCACTCTCAATGTGCTGCTCAATGCTTGTGTTTCCCAGATAGTCCCCTCTGGTGAACAGCACTATAGTGTGACTCCAGACTCTCTCACCCAGAAGCTCCAGGTGTTCCTGCACTGCTCTTCTGTCTGTCTCTGTGAATGACCAACTCGCTTTAATGGCCAAGAGAAGAGCATGGGGTCCTGGAAGACACAGAGACACACTGCGGATAATCTCTCGTTTATCACGTTCAGGAGTTTGCTCTACAGTACGAGTATAAACCCATCCTGGTGTGTCGACTACAGTGATGCGTCTCCCTGCTGTTCTGCCTTCATTGCTCACACACTCAGCTGTTCTCCCTACAGTATCAAACTCCTCTCTGCCCAGGATGGTGTTTCCTGATGAACTCTTCCCTTCCTGTCTGGCTCCCAGCAGCACTATCCTCATGTCTGAGATTTGGGGAACTCCACCTGGAAACAAATATACAAATAACAATGTTTGGATGAACACCTTTTTCTGGTGTGTAAGAAAGCATTTCAGTTGTTTGTGTACAAGGTTTCACTATTAATGCTATAGAGGGGTAATAATGTCTATGTCCGCTATTTTTTTTTTTTTTTTTTTTACATTTGCTCCCCTCTAGCCGAGCTAAAATCATATAACAGTAGAAAGTAAAAAGTGGTCTTTATCACAGCTTAGACAGACCAGAGAAATGAAAGCTTTGGCAAACTTCTACCTGAGAAACTCGGTTTCACACATGTTCTGTTTAGTCAGCATAAGGCAGGGGTGCAGTCTGAGCCTCGCTGGCATGTCAGTTTGAGGGTGAATTTATTTTCTATTTTTCTGTTAAATACTAATAAGGCCACACCAATTTGATAATTTGGTTCTCTGAATGAATGAAATAAAAATAAAATGCGACATCAAATTTCCCCCATAGGAAAATCATTGTGGCAGGTGTTTCAAAACACTGACTTCAACAAAAGACTTAAAATTGTTGTGTAAAAACAAAACAAAAAATATTGCCTCTTGCAAATTTCCCATTTCACAGTAGAGAGAATTGGAGCAAGGTAGTGGCTACAGGGCTTAAATGCCCACTTAAGACGACAGAATGCATGCATGTATTTCATTGATCAGGAGATAATTGCAATCTAAATTTTACCACAATGCCTGATGCATAAAAGGGAGCTGTAATTAGTATTACAATTTCAATAGGCCTACCTTTAAGCCAGTTACTCACATCACGGGTGCTTCCTGTAAAGTCTGTATAAACCTGTTACTCACGGGTGCTGACTGAGTTTGGTCTATGGTTCATACCCAGACTATACAGATTGAGTTTAGTCTATGGTTCATATCCAGACTATACAGATTGAGTTTGGTCTATGGTTCATACCCAGACTATACAGATTGAGTTTGGTCTATGGTTCATATCCAGACTATACAGATTGAGTTTGGTCTATGGTTCATAACCAGACTATACAGATTGAGTTTGGTCTATGTTTCATGGCCAGACTATACAGATTGAGTTTGGTCTATGGTTCATAACCAGACTATACAGATTGAGTTTAGTCTATGGTTCATATCCAGACTATACAGATTGAGTTTGGTCTATGGTTCATAACCAGACTATACAGATTGAGTTTGGTCTATGTTTCATGGCCAGACTATACAGATTGAGTTTGGTCTATGGTTCATATCCAGACTATACAGATTGAGTTTGGTCTATGGTTCATAACCAGACTATACAGATTGAGTTTGGTCTATGTTTCATGGCCAGATTATATATTTCAATGTTATAGTTACAGACTTGTCAGGCTATGTGAGCGGAGCTGAGTGGTGGCAGGAAAACGCTCAGAACCCTGCTTCCTTTGCCCCGCCCCCTCCCTTAAATCCAGATTAGGCCACGCCCCTTCATGCCATTCCACACTCAGACCAAACTCAACACAGAAATCAACTTCATGTTCTCATATAGAGGCTTTCTCTCTCTCTCACACATACACACACACACACACACACACACATTCAGACCAAAGTCAACACAGAAAACAACTTTTTGTTCTCATCTAGAAGCTTTCACACACACACACACACACACACACACACACACACACACACACACACACACAGCACAGAAAAAACTTCATGTTCTCATCTAGAAGCTTTCTTTTTCGATGAATCTAGAAGAAAACTATAATTAACACTCGGGTCACAACGGGTGCGTGTTCAGGGTCGTGAGGCTGTGTTTGCCTCAGCGCGCACACACACACACACACACACACACACACACACACACTCACACTCACATTCAGAACAAATTCTCAGAAAAAAAGTTCATGTTCTCATCTAGAAGCTGTCACACACATACACACACACACGCACACACACACACACACACAAACTTCTCATCTAGTTTCAAACAGACACACAAACACGCAGACCAAATTCAACACAAAAAACTAAATCATGTTCTCATCTTGAAGCTTCTCATCTCTCTCTCTCTCTCACACACACACACACACACCACATTCAATACAGAAACAAACTTCATGTTCTCATCTAGAAGCTTTCACACACACACACACACACACACACACACACACACACACACACACACAGCACAGAAAAAACTTCATGTTCTCATCTAGAAGCTTTCTTTTTCGAAGAATCTAGAAGAAAACCATAATTAACACTCGGGTCACAATGGGTGCGTGTTCAGGGTCGTGAGGCTGTGTTTGCCTCTGCGCGCGCGCACACACACACACACACACACACACACACTCACACTCAGAACAAATTCAACGCAGAAAAAAAGTTCATGTCTCATCTAGAAGCTTTCACACACACACACACACACACACACACACACACACACACACACAAACTTCTCATCTAGAAGGTTTCAAACATAGACACACACACAAACACACACACACAGACCAAATTCAACACAGAAAACTAAATCATGTTCTCATCTAGAAGCTTCTCTCTCTCTCTCTCTCTCTCTCTCTCTCTCTCTCTCTCTCTCTCTCACACACACACACACACACTAGGGCTGGGCGATATTCCGGTATTACGACTACGATACGATATGTTTTTGATATCGGATTGTAATTAATAATATCGTCATATCGGTGTCATCTTAATGTTGGACCATTTTATCAAAATCCACTCGCTCTATTGTGTTTTGACCCGTCACTGCCGCAACCAGAGCCAGTTCTCTCACGTTGCTCAACAGCGCCCCCTTCATAATGCACGTGCTGCCAAATTGCAATTGCACCCTTTCAGTTCAAACACGGCGGAGACAGTAGAAGAAGCAGAGCTTGCATCAAAGAAAAAGAACATTGTCTCGCTTATATTTCCGCCATTCTAACGTTTCAGTATGTCCTGTGTTTGTAGCCTATTAGCCTACTTGAAGTAGGCCTACTGCTAACTCATGCCTACACACGCACTTACACACAGGTGTATGCGTCTAGTCTGCTCTGTTGCTCCGAAGTTTAGTGTAACTCCGATGTCAGTGAAAACAAATATTTTACCGACGCAATCATAGACGTTAACTCGCATGTTCCATATTTAGGTTGTTAATTAGCTAGATGATTAATGTTGTCGCTTAGAAATCTCTTCTCTTGAACGGAATACCCCGCAAATATCAGTTTCAAAATTACAGCGCGAGTGAGAGAGGACGGTGAAACAGTTCGGAGCGCAACTGAGAGAGAATGTTTGTGAGCGTCATTATAGCAATAGCATTGGCTATAGATATGCAGACGCATATCTGAACGTATACCCTCTGTCTCTCTCTCATCTTCAAATCACTTCGTCACTGAGAGCTTTTTGCAGGGCAAAATGGCAATATGGCAAAATGCATTTTAAAGGTATGCTCATGCAATTTAGGTCTACTCATGTAGGCCTAGATCATAATGCCATTTTTTCATTGAGCCTGTTTAAAATATAGGCCTAGTAGGCTATAATTTAAAGGGCCACCATCCAATTTTTTATTTTTTTATTTTTTTGTAAACTTGTGAACTAGGTACATAAAAGACAACATCTGTCTGGCACTACTTGAACATGTTAATGATTTCTGATAGCAAAAATTATATCAATATCATGCTACAACTACTATTTATTATAATTTTTTTTTTCAATTGGTATTCACCTCCACCAATCCATGTTGAACAGGACGAAAATTAAAATAAATAAATAAATGTTAAATGTTGCAGAGCTGTTGGCCCGTTTCACTCTTCGTCGTTAAAATATCGATATATATCGTATATCGCCCCTTGGCCCCAAAATATCGGGATATCAGTTTTGGCTCATATCGCCCAGCCCTAACACACACACAGACCAAATTCAACACAGAAAAAACTTCATGCTCTCATCTAGAAGCTTTCACTCCCACACACACACACACACACACACACACACACACTCTGACCAAATTCAACACACAAAAATCATGCTCTCATCTAGAAGTTTACACACACACACACACACACACACACACACACACACACACACACACACACACACACACACACACACACTCAGACAAAACTTCATGTTTTCATCTAGAAGCTTCCACTTCATTCAACTTCCAAATCTTCCAGAATCTGAGTCTCATTCACACTCCAATCTGTGCATTTGCAGCGGGACACTTTTTCAGACCAAAAACATGCTAACACATTAGACCATGCACATTACATGTGTGTTAGACACAGCAGCACAGCACAGCTCCCACTCTGTACATTTTATAGTGTGTGTGTGTGTGTGTGTGTGTGTGTGTGTGTGTGTGTGTGTGTGTGTGTGTGTGTGTGTGTTATGCATGTCACACACTGTATTACACTGTCTCCATAGACTTTAGATTAGATCTGGTTCACACAGGAAACTGTTTCAGGAGTGAACATAGATGCACACATACCCTGAACTGAACCAACAGCAGTGCTTACAGACTGTGAATGCACTGATTGTGCAATACGGGCTATACATAAGGTAAGACGTGGACCATACTCATACACTTTTTTTGCAGTCAAGGATCTTAAAATTTGTTGATAAGGTAAAACAGTGCAATTCATGTACAAGGCAAAAAATAATAAGCTGCCTGCTAACATTCAACAAGTGTTTAAACTAGAAGAAGCACATTACAACCTAAGAAGGACATTTCATTTCAAAATAATCAGTAATAGAACTACACTGAGAGGTTTCAGGTTATCAGTTTGTGGAGTGGTCTGACAGTAGAGTTAAAAAAAATGTTAAAAAAAAGTATTTATCAATTTAAGAAAATGTATTAACAGACAGTACTTCAGCGTTACATTAGTGAAAACATGCAGTGATGTTTTTTTTGTTGTTGTTTTTTTGTTTTTTGTTTGTTTCTCTCTTTCTTTTGTATTGTTTTAGTGAACTGGACATGCATGTGAAGTATACACTTTTGAAGTAGGCTATGCATAGGCTATTTAATTTAATATGGATTATACTTGAAATATTATGTAGGGGTGGGATTTAATAAGCAAAGCTTCATCCCACTCCTTTTCAGATGTGTTGGGTGTTTTTTTTTTTTTTTTTTTGCTGTATTGGTTGTTTTTGTTGACTCTGAACACTGAACATCTGAAATAAATAATTCAAATCAAATTCAAATCAAATTGTATGTGAATGAGGCCTGATGGTAGAATAAGTGCCAGTTCACAGCATTAGCTAATCTGTGTGTAGGGGGCTTAGCTATGTTTATGAACATTTTCACAGTATCCACAAATATACTCAAATAATACACAGACTGTATATACTCAAATATACAATACTATATCATTAAATCAATCAGGGATTAATTACATTTATGGAAGATTTATGAAAGATTGTAATTAGAAACTCAGAAAGCATTGGTTCTCATCTCCATCTAATCTAATGTTAGGAGCCAAACTGAGAAAGTTTGTGTCATTCATTCAAGTATTGTCAGCTGTGGTGAGGATGAATAAAATGGTTATTAGTGTAAAAACATGCACATACTGTACAAATCACCCTTTATCAATGAAAACTGAATAAACATGGGAGAATGGCATGCCATTGTATCAGGGTTTAAACTCACACAGCAGGGTACTCAGTTAGAAATATGAGCCAAATATGCTTTTAAATCTGATAAAACAGTAACAATGTAACAAAATCAGTGATTTATAACATTTGTGGGAGAGTATTATAATAAGTATTTTCAATGTTTTCACCAATGTAATAATTTCCTGCCAATGTAATAATTATTCCATTGGTGGGAAATTATTCCTTTGGCAGGATTATTACATTTAAAAATGTGATTACATTGGTGGTTCATTACATTGGTGGGTAATAACTTCATAGGAGAGGCATAGGAGCGATAAAGAACATATAAACTGTAAAGTGTTAATTTACATGTCCAGTGCTGGAATTAAAAACTCTGAACTATTCTCTCCCCTGCTGATAATGTTGCAGTGTATTTATGTTTCCTAGCAACTCCAGAAGCTGTTTTGATTGGATTTTAAACATCCAATCCTGTGTTCCCTTTTTCTTATCCCGCCCCCCTTTCTACAGCTCTGACACACCATATATGTCCACAAAGTAAGAAGCAGGGCCAGGTGGCAAAAGATCATCATCCCAGAAGCCTTTTCCACAAAGGACCCATATCCATATGTGCCCACTAACACTAACCTCACTTTCTCACTTACCCCAGTAACATCTAGCCTACTAACCATGAAGGTGTGGACTAACTTTTGTTCTGCTTTATTCTAGCTACTGACACCTACTGGAAAGTCTGTCTTGCTTTCAGCTGCTCTTGACTGCTGATGAGCTCTCATTGGAACAGTCATCTCCTTACTCAAATGGAGACTTTCATTGGTGTCTAACTGATGTGTGTGTGTGTGTGTGTGTGTGTGTGTGTGTGTGTGTGTGTGTGTGTGTGTATTGGATGAAAAGCTGACCCATTCTCTCACCTGCTGATGCTGATCCATGAACATAACTTGCATGCTAATGTTGTTGGACTATTAAGAATATTTGATTCCTGATGAAAGGTTGACTTGCAAGGTGGGATCAAGAGGCAAAATCCAAGTAAAGCTAGATAGCGCAAATGTAGTTTTTTTGTATTTTTGTACACCATGGACATTGTATTGTATGATTTTGACTAGTGCTGTCAAACGATTAAAAAAAATAATCAGATTAATCACAAAATTTTGCAATGATTAATCGTGATTAATCACTTTTAATCGCAACTCATTTCCTCCAGTAAGAATTGGGATGCTAGGGTATGTTGGATCCTTATTTTGCCCTGTAAAGGCAATGATACTAAATAGTTGGCTTTGTTCTTCTCAAATTGGGCAATTCACACGTCTCCTACCCCCAAGGATTCCCCAAACATGTTGTTGGACGATCAGGAGCTAGGCCATAATCTTTGTATAGTTTGACTTGATAGCCAAGCCATTTTCTATATGAAATTGAACATAATACATGCCATGAAAGTGAAACCATATCCATCAGGATTAATCTGAGTTAATTTTTTTAATCCGAGTTAAATTTTTTGGATTAATCACGTGATTAATCAGTTAATTTTGCCAGCACTAATTTTGACATGAAAAACAACTTCAGCACATTAACAGACTTAGTGCACACCTGATTAAAAGTTCATTTTCTACAGAAAGGAGAGTCACATAGTCCTGACAATAATATGAAATGGGGCAGGGGGCTTTGGAGATCACCATACCATACCCAAAATGTACAGTCATTACTCAGAAAAATAAGCCTTTTAAAATGTCGATGGAATTCTTGGATTCTCTCGTAGACTTCAATGTTACAGAATGAGCTTCTCCACTGCATAAATGCTAGCGCCGCCCCAGAACTACCTTATTTGGCATTAGCCTCATGACTCCATAGTGGGTCCTCATGATTTATCTCCGTAAAGAAGGATCTCTGGTTCCACACTCAGACCAAGCTCAACACAGAAAACAACTTCATGTGCTCATCTAGAACCTTACACACACACACACACACACACACACACACACTCTCTCTCTCTCTCTCTCTCTCTCTCTCCACACTCAGACCAAATTCAACACAGAGAAAACTTCATTATCTCAACTAGAAGCTCACACACACACACCCACACCCACACACCAAATTCAACACATAAAAAACTTCAAGTCTCATCTAGAAGCTCTCTCTCTCTCACACACACACACACACGTACACACCCACACCAAATTCAACACAGAAAAAACTTCATGTCTCATCTAGAAGCTCTCTCTCTTTTTCACACAAACACACACACACACACACACACACACACACACACAGACCAAATTCAACACAGAAAAAACTTTATGTTCTCATCTAAAAGCTAACACACACACACAAACACACATACACACACTAACAAAATTCAACACAGAAAAAAAACCTTCATGTGCCCATCTAGAAGCTCCCACTTCATTCAACTTCCCCATCTTCCAGAATCTGAGTCTCATTCACACTCCAATCTGTGCATTTGCAGCGGGACACTTTTATGGTCCATTTTCAGACCAAAAACATGCTAACACACATTAGACCATGCACACTACATGTGTGTTAGACACAGCAGCACAGCACAGCTCCCACTCTGTCCATTTTATACTGTGTGTGTGTGTGTGTGTGTGTGTGTGTTATGCATGTCACACACTGTATTACACAGTCTCCAGTCCATAGACTTTAGATGAGAGCTGGTTGACACAGGAAACTGTTTCAGGAGTGAACATAGATGCACACGTACCCTGAACTGAACCAACAGCAGTGGTTACAGACTGGGAATGATGCACTGATTGGATGTGAATGAGGCCTGATGGTAGAATAAGTGCCAGTTCACAGCAGTAGCTAATATATGTGTAGAGGGGCTTAGCTATATTTATGAACATTTTCACAGTTTTGCCACAAATATACTCAAATAATAATGTAAGAAAACAGTTACAATTACATTACTGTATATCATGTATAATTACATATGAGAGATTACTGTATTGTAATTGGAAACTCAGAAAGTATTAATTCCCATCTCCATCTAATCTAATGTTAGGGGCCAAACTGAGAAAACTTGTTTCATTCATTCAAGTATTGTCAGCTGTGGTGAGGATGAATAAAATGGTTATTAGTGTAAAACATGCACATACTGTACAAATCACCCTTTATCAATGAAAACTGAATAAACATGGGAGAGTGGCATGCCATTGTATCAGGGTTTAAGATCACACAGCAGGCTACTCGGTTAGATATATGAGTTCATTGCCAAATATGCTGTTACATCTGATAAAACAGTAACAATTTCACAAAATCAGTGATTTATAACGTTTATGAGAGAGTATTGTAATAAGTCTTTTCAATGTTCTCACCAATGTAATAATTTCCTGTCAACATAATAATTATTCCATTGGTGGGAAATGATTCCTTTGGCAGGATTATTAAGTTTAAAAACTGTATAATTGTATTATGTTGGTGGTTCATTACATTGGTGGGAAGCTATTACATTGGTGGATAATAACTTCATAGGAGAGGCATAGGAGAGAAAATGAATGTGAATGTGAATGTGAAATGAACATATGAACTGTAAAGTGTTAATTTACATGTCCAGTGCTGGAATTAAAAACTCTGAACTATTCTCTCACCTACTGATGATGTTGCAGTGTATTTATGTTTCCTAGCAGTGCCAGAAGCTGTTTTTATTGGATCTTACTTATCCAATCCCGTGTTCCCTTTTCCATATCCCGCCCCCTTTCTACAGCTCTGACACACCATATATGTCCACAAAGTAAGAAGCAGGGCCAGGTGGCAAAAGATCATCCCTGAAGCCTTTTCCACAAAGGACCCATATCCATATGTGCCCACTAACACTAACCTCACTTTCTCACTTACCCCAGTAACATCTACCCTACTAACCATGAAGGTGTGGACTAACTTTTGTTCTGCTTTATTCTAGCTACTGACACCTACTGGAAAGTCTGTCTTGCTTTCAGCTGCTCTTGACTGCTGATGAGCTCTCATTGGAACAGTCATCTCCTTACTCAAATGGAGATTTTTGATTGGTGCAGAACTGGATAATTACTAGCTTTGTTCCCTAAGGATCATATTCATCATTTAGTGTGTGTGTGTGTGTGTGTGTGTGTGTGTGTGTGTGTGTGTGTGTGTGTGTGTGTGTGTGTGTGTGTGTGTGTGTTGAAAGAAAAGCTGACCCATTCTCTCACCTGCTGATGATCTGAGAGTCTCTCTCTGCTTCTGCACCTTCATCTTCCTCTCCTCTGCTCTTCTCTCTTCTTCCTTCTTCTTCTCTTGGAGTTTGTTACAAACATGTCTGTCAAAATCAAAGCCATGGCCACCCTTTCCTGCCACCATCTCTTCTATCTTCTCCAGCAGCTCTGTCACCTGGCCACCATCACTCTTCTTATTGTCTACAACATGATACCTGTTCCCACATTTCTCTACAAGCCACTGCAGAGCCTCTCCTCCACTCTCAATGTGCTGCTCAATGCTTGTGTCTCCCAGATAGTCCTCACTGGTGAACAGCACTATAGTGTGACTCCAGACTCTCTCACCCAGAAGCTCCAGGTGTTCCTGCACTCCTCTTCTGTATGTCTCTGTGAATGACACATCCACCCTAATGACCAAGAGTAGAGCATGGGGTCCTGGAGAACACAGAGACACACTGAGGATAATCTCTCGTTTATCACGTTCAGGAGTTTCATCTACAGTGTAGTTATACCACCATCCTGGTGCCTCCACAAGAGTGATGTGTCTCCCTGCAGTTTCTCCTTCTCTCTTCACACACTCAGCTGTTCTCCCTACAGTATCAAACTCCTCTCTGCCCAGGATGGTGTTTCCTGATGAACTCTTCCCAGCACGTCTGTTTCCCAGCAGCACAATCCTCATGTCTGAGATTTGGGGAACTCCACCTGGAAAGAAATATCACAACAGTCTGTCAGAAACATTGGGGTTTACATATCATTAAATCTGCCTGTGTGTGTGTGTGTGTGTGTGTGTGTGTGTGTGTGTGTGTGTGTGTGTGTGTATTAGACATGTGTGTATGTGTATTAGGTGTGTGTGTTTGTATCTATTAGGCGTGTGTGTGTGTGTGTGTGTGTGTGTGTGTGTGTGTGTGTGTGTGTGTGTGTGTGTGTGTGTGTGTGCCTGCATATTAGATGTTTGTATGCGTGTGTACAGCATGTGTGTATTAGGCATGAGTGTATGTATTAGATATGTGGATATGTATTAGGCATGTGTATATGTGTAGTAGGTGTTTGTGTGTGTGTGTGCGTGTATTAGGGTTGTGTGTGTGTGTGTGTGTGTGTGTGTGTGTATTAGACATGTGTGCATGTTAGGGATGCAACGGTTTTTTTATCGAACCGAACAATATGCCCTCTACAGTTCAATAAGCGAACCGCAATATTTTGGATTTTTATTAAATTATGAATCTATTATAGCTTCCTATAAATCTATTATAGCTTCCTTAAATGCGACACATGTTGCCGGTTGTCAGTAAAAAGCGCTTCCCACTCGCCCAAATTTGCTTAGGCTACCCGCGAGTAGGCCTAGCCTACTCTAAAATATTGCACAAGTATGTCTAGGCTGTAATGCATAGTTTATTTTGCGAAGAGTTAGAACAAATGTCGAGTAAGACAGTGAGACTGAGCTTGGGTGCAACAAATGACAGGCTGACTGTTTTGCAGAAAGACATCCTCTGTTACATTAACATAAATGCAAGCTTCTTTGCAGCACAGTGAATTGAAACTTGGAGCTTATTTTGGAAATGAGCAAATAATAAAATAGGCCTACTAGAGGATATTTACTGGCTCAGTAGTCAGGACATTTCATCATATTTTGAGAATATTAATAGGCCTAATGATGGCTTAATTGTTGGTTTTATTTTATTTTGTCTATCCCTCTACTATGCTATAGGCAGCAGAACTACTCAATTCTATCAATGAAAGAAGACTTAATCAAAATGGCATATAGGCTGATAGGTAGACTGACCAATTTTGTTACCCTTTTTTTTGTTGGAAAATACCGAAACCTTACTGTTACCGTGGCCCCAAAACCGTGATACATACCGTACAGTGGGCAGATTACCGTTGCATCCCTAGTGTATGTGTATTAGGTGTGTGTGTGTGTGTGTACGAATTAGGCGTTTGTGTTTGTATGTACTGTATGTGTGTATTATTAGGCACTTGTGTGTATGTATCTCTCTGTGTATTAGGTGTGTGTGTGTGTGTGTGTGTGTGTGTGTGTGTGTGTATATTAGGCATGTGTGTGTATGTATCTCTCTGCCTACTACTGTGTGTGGTGGGTGGTAGCATAGTGGTTAAGGACCCTGACTCTAGTGAGCTAGTGGTCTGCAAGTTGTGGGTTCGATTCCCGGCTACCACCGTTGTGCCCTTGAGCAAGGCACTTAACCCTATGTTGCTCTAGGGGAGACTTGCCCTGAAGTTGACAGTTGACAAATGTAAGTCGCTTTGGATAAAAGCGTCTGCGAAATGTGTGTGTGTGTGTGTTGGATGAAAAGCTGATCCATTCTCTCACCTGCTAATGATCTGAGAGTCTCTCTCTGCTTCTGCACCTTCATCTTCCTCTCCTCTGCTCTTCTCTCTTCTTCCTTCTTCTTCTCTTGGAGTTTGTTACAAACATGTCTGTCAAAATCAAAGCCATGGCCACCCTTTCCTGCCACCATCTCTTCTATCTTCTCCAGCAGCTCTGTCACCTGGCCACCATCACTCTTCTTATTGTCTACAACATGATACCTGTTCCCACATTTCTCTACAAGCCACTGCAGAGCCTCTCCTCCACTCTCAATGTGCTGCTCAATGCTTGTGTCTCCCAGACAGTCCCCTCTGGTGAACAGCACTATAGTGTGACTCCAGACTCTCTCACCCAGAAGCTCCAGGTGTTCCTGCACTGCTCTTCTGAATGTTTCTGTGAATGAGTCAATCACCCTAATGACCAGGAGTAGAGCATGGGGTCCTGGTGGACACAGAGACACACTGAGGGTAATCTCTCGTTTATTACGTTCAGGAGTTTGTGCTACAGTGTAGATACTCCACCATCCTGGTGCTTCCACTAGAGTGATGTGTCTCCCTGCTGTTTCTCCTTCTCTCTTCACACACTCAGCTGGTCTCCTTACAGTATCAAACTCCTTTCTGCCCAGGATGGTGTTTCCTGATGAACTCTTCTCTTTGCCTCTGTATCCCAGCAGCACAATCCTCATGTCTGAGATTTGGGGAACTCCACCTGGAAATAAATATAACAGCACTCTGTCAAATACATTACAGATCATACTGTATAATCTCTCATTAACTGTTTTAGATGTCTATGTCTCAGTATTGGGTCAGAATTCTGAGAAGTCCAAGACATATTTCCCCATGGGGATAATAATAAAATAATACAATCTGTCTGTCTGTCTGTTTTTCTATCTATCTATCTACAGTACAGACCAAAAGTTTGGACACACCCCCTCATTCAATGCGATTAATTTATTTCCAGGACAATTTATATTGTAGATTCTCACTAAAGGCATCAAAATTATGAATGAACACATATGAAATTATGTGCTTAACAAAAAAAGTGTGAGATTATGACAAACTTTTGGACCTGAACCCTGTCAAGATGGTTTGGGGTGAGCTGAACCGCAGAGTGAAGGCAAAAGAGCCGACAAGTTCTTAGCATCTCTGGGAATGAATAACTGTTCAAGACAGTTGGAAAAACATTTCAGGTGACTACCTCTTGAAGCTCATCCAAAAAATAAAAAGAGGACAAAGCACTTATCAAAACAAAAAAAGGATACTTTGATGAAACAAGAATATAAAACATGTTTTCAGTTATCTCACACTTTTTTTTATTATGTACATAATGCCACGTGTTCATTCATAAGTTTGTTTATTTTGTAGATTGTTACTGAAGGCAACAGTCATGAAAATAAAGTAAATAATTTAATGGGAAAGTGTGTCCAAACTTTTGGTCTGTACTGTATCTATCTGCCAATCTTTCTGAACTCTATACTGACTTTTCACACATTCACTCATCAGCTCTTATTACTGTAACACATCCTAACACTGGACTCTCATTATACTGACTGCACTCATTTATTCACCAGCACTCATGACACTTCATTACTATACTAGGTCTACGCTTCTCTTTATACAAGGGTGTTAGAGCCAAACCAAGGAAAATATTTTTGTAATATTTTTGTGAATATTTTGAATTAGAATATTATTTTATGCATATTTAGTGAAGATTAAGACGTGTGACAATTGAAAATGTGGAATTTAGGTTAGATTATTAGTGCTGAATTTCTATTGGCTAGTGTGTAGATCCTGTGCTGTGCATGTGATAGAAACATGATGAGAACGTAAGGTTAAATTGACATGCGCTAGAAGACATTAGACATGTGCGCAGCTTGGAAGCATAAAGCTTTTTGATCGTGGTTCAATCGTGTTTTCAGTTTTTCCACCTGTGAACAGAAGTATGGAAACTTATTTACAACTAATGTGACCCTGTTGCCTTTGATGAACAACCTTCTGGAAATAAAAGACGTCAACTGTTGCAAGGACTTGGTCTGTGAGTAAGCTAACTAGGTGAATTGATGGAACTGATTGAATACGCGTCAGAAAAGCATCTAGTTGCTCACATGAGGAAGTGGTAAATTTATTTAAGACAGAACTGAAAATTTGCCTCTACAAAGGGTCTGGGATCTCAGCTATTGAGAAACTACTACTTGCTGGGGATGTTTAAATGCAAAATGATTGGATCAACCCTATAGGTCTGAAATCCCTTTACAGTAAATGGGGCCATCTCAGATGTTTGTGCTCCAGGGGGCGCTGCATCTGATGTGAGTGAGGTTACAAAATACAATTGGATTAGCTCCCTGAGCCATGGGTCGGCCCAAGGTGTCTTCCTTAGGTAAGGGTTGGGAGTGTTCCTTGTTGGTATCCCCACCCCCCTGCTGCCAGCAGTGTATCTGTGTGTGTGTGTGTGTGTGTGTGTGTGTGTGTGTGTGTGTGTGTGTGTGTGTGTGTGTGTGTCTCACCTGCTGCTGATGTGTGATTCTGTCTCTGCTTCTTCATCTTCCTCTCTGCTCTCCTCTCTTAAAATTCTCTGTTTAAACTGTAGGGCTGATTCATAGCAGCAAGCAGCAGCAGCTTCTGAATAAACACAAACAGGAATACATTTCTACCACAGAATCATTTTTACACTAAATACTAGTGAATACTAGTAAATACAGCTAACCTTTATGGGCAGAATATTTCCTTCATCCTGCTTCAAGTGAGAAATTCTAAATACCCAGCCAGCCTTTCTTCCACTGTAGTTTACATCAGTCAGTAACTACAATATATCTGCAGGTGACAATATTGTTCTGCAGATAGCCTACTGTCTGAATACTGCCAATATTTAAACAGAATAATTATGGTGGTTACACCATACAGTCATAAGCATGACATAACATGAGCCATGAGTAAGGACCATTAGGTTTTTGTCATGCCTGCACTCGAGGGTCACCTTAACATGACAAAACACAACTAAATTATTGTTTGTGTTACATTTAATTTTAAATACATTTATGATAATTTAGTGTAATCAATCATTGTATATCTGAGCAGGGCAGCTGAACATACACATTTGTTGGTAGTTTTACTGCATTGGCCTTTCGTGAGCTACAGAGGTGAACAGGGACGGTAACTAGACCCCATGGTCCCATTCTACAGCTCACTCACATTCATCTGCACTGGAACTAATAACTTCACATACACATGCAGAAATGGCTGTTTGGAGCAGGAACCTGCTGGGATCTATACAGGATTACAGTTTTACTGTAAAAATTGTATCTGGAAAATACAGAAGATGTTGGTGAGTCTATTTGATGCCTCACATTTAAAATGCCGTTGCTATATTTTGCAATATCTCAGTCAAATAGGTCTGTTTGCTATGTAGTCAAATAACTATTTTCTTTAATGATCCCTCAGAAACAAGGTAGCACAATTCCCCACTGGTAGCTATCACCCCACTCTTCCCTCATGTTGGTGTCTGTCAGCTGTTACCTCACTTGTCATGTCCTTCCCTTTTTCACTGAGAAAAGAGTCTGTAAAACAGAACCATTTTACCCTTTGCTTTTAATTCTAGGCCTAACCTGTTCCTGCTACATACCAACGTCACGTGACACACGTCTGATGATGAGCGGACCTTGACCAGACCGCAGTGGTAGGCCTACTGATAGTCTAAACATGTTGCCCTTTGGATACAATAAGCTAATATGCATCTAGAGAACTTAGCCTGCAAAAAACAACCTTTTAGAAACTAAAATACCTCAAATAATGGCATAAGGCAAGGCTAAATTAACTTGTTAGGTATAGCACACACCTGCACATACCGACACACAGCCTTGCAAGATTTACAAAAGCACAATCCTTAAATACAGACTAGGCCTGCAACGATAGTAGGCTACCAGCAGACACTTCAGCGCACTGTAGTTAGTCTTCACTTTATGCACTTTCACTAACTGATTAATACCGATTAGTTCCCCATAAGCTCAATGAACATCTTAAATGCATTAGCCCAAAGTCCTGCTACTGTATATAAGTGTCTCTGATTAACCTTACCTCAACGTTTATCTTTCATGAACCATTGGCCCAGGGTAGTTCATGCCGGTCGTCGAAGCAACTCCTTAAGAATACATTTCTGGGAAAAAGCAGTAGGCCTATTAAATTACCCTCCGTGTCCAATATTTAAATTGAAACACTGGATAGGTAAACTTATAGCTAAATTATAAAACTCTTCGAAAAACAAAGGACTACTAGGCCTACTTAGCCTACTACAACTTTTTGAAGCGCTTCCTGCTGTCAACTCAGAAAAAGTGAAAGTGAAATCAAATAAAACATCCATTGCAGCTGGACGTTTTATTCAAAGCTCAATGGTGCCATCTAGTGGTAGCAAAAAATAACGCTAAACACTAGTATTAGGCCTGTCCTCCACCAAAATCATTTTGAGCCCCTAAATTCTACACTGAAAGGCACATAAAATTAATGTCTAATTTCCTCCGGATCGTTATGGAGGAACAAATTAACCCATTCAGAAGCTTCAGCAGTGAACTTTTACTTGTCTAGTTATTGGTCCTTACTGTTGTTACTGCTGTTGGTACCCATAAAATCAGGGCTCTAGTGAAGACTAAAAACAGATAAACACACCTGACTCACTTTATCCACTTCTTACTGTAATAATGCAAACATCCCATAATGCCTTAAGCCCCAATAACCTTCAGTATTCATGTTCTGTCTACTGCAGGGGGCCAAACTAAGGCCTGGGGGCCAATAATGGAACCTTGCTATCTTTCATGCAGCCCATCATGGTGTTAAAAATGGTAAGGTGTAATTGATTGGTCCACACACTGGGTATAAGCTCCAAAATGCACTTTTTATTTTAAAACATAAACGGCAATGTTTTGGGATCGTGTGTGTGTGTGTGTGTGTGTGTGTGTGTGTGTGTGTGTGTGCGTATGTGTGTGTGTTTGAGGAGGCCCTTGAGGAGTCTAGAATTGTATCTCCACGGCTTTCTTTGTGTGTGTGTGTGTGTGTGTGTGTGTGTGTGTGTGTGTGTGTGTGTGTGTGTGTGTCAATACTGCAGGTCTCCTGGCCCTTCAGTCTCTCTCCACTGGTACGGCTTTCTGCACCTGGACAGCACAGGTACACCTGGGCAGTGTTGGGGAGTAACGAGTTACATGTAACGAAATTACGTAATTTAATTACAAAATAAAAGTAACAGTAATCAATTAGTTACTTTGAAAAAATGTGTAATTGAATTACAGTTACTTCAAGAAATATTCAGAATTACAATTTTAGTTACATGATCCCAATATCATCTGCAGAAACATGGACAAGTGTGCTTCATGTAAATACAACATCCTCTAGTTACAACTAAGTGTCACTACTACAGCTAAAATACACTATTCTAATATAATTGTTTCTTCTGTCATGTTAGCAACACTACTCACTTGTTACTGGATCTACAGCGGTCTAAGTTTCAGTAGCAAGGAGGCCTGACTGTCAGACAGAAACTACAACATAGGCCTGTAGCCCATTGCTGGATGTAAAAATGAGCTCTATTGACCAGGTTCACACATACTTTATGAGCAATCTCAGACAAACACCTGCTTATTCAGTGTAAATAAATACTTATTCAAGTATTTTAATTTGCTCGTAGTGACACTTCTGTGGGAGTTAAAAAAGGATTTTGGCAATGCCAATGGTGAATAATAGGCCTATGTGACAGTTAACATTGCCAGGATTCAAAACCTCAAAATTGCTTGACGATTGAAAAAAAAAATGTTCAAAAATGTTGAAATGTAATCAAAAAGTAATCAAATGTAATTAGTTACATTACTTTATAAAAGTAATCAAAATAGTTACACTACAATTACTCTTTCGAAGGGGTAACTTGTAACTGTAACACATTACATTTCTAAAGTAACTTACCCAACACTGCACCTGGGGCTCCCTGACACAGCTCTGCTTGTGTGTGTGTGTGTGTGTGTGTGTGTGTGTGTGTGTGTGTGTGTGTGTGTGTGTGTGTGTGTTCTGATCTTCTCAGTGTGAGCATGAATGACACACTCACACACACTCAGTCATGACACACAAACACTCACTGGCACACTCTTGACACACACTCAGATACACTGACACACTCGGTCATGAATGACTGTGCTGATCTCATAGACAGTGTTGATATTTATGTTATGGACACACATGGAAGTTCAAAATTGTGTTGGTTGTTTATTTCAGCAAAAAGAGTTTTGAAGTTTCAACAAGTACAACTGTACACAGTATGGATCCACCAATTCATAGTGTACCCAAGGGTGATATGGCCGCTGAAAATGTGTGAAGTTCCGTCTTCAGTGGCAGATAAGATGGACGTGTTCATCAAGAAGTGGCTGGGACTGCCAAGAAGCCTTTCAGACGTGGGGCTATTTGGGAGGAACATGCAGCAACAGGGTCAGCCCTATGTTCCCACAGCTCTATGTTCCCACAGCTCTATGTTCCCACAAATATGATCCCACAGCTCTATGTTCCCACAACTCTATGTTCCCACAACTCTATGTTCCCACAGCTCTATGTTCCCACAGCCCTATTATCCCACAAATATGACCCCACAGCTCTATGTTCCCACAACTCTATGTTCCCACAGCCCAGCTCTATGTTCCCACAGCTCTATAATCCCACAAATATGACCCCGCAGCTCTATGTTCCCACAGCTCTACGTTCCCACAGATCTATGTTCCCACAACTCTATGTTCCCACAACTCTATGTTCCCACAGCTCTATGTTCCCACAGCTCTATGTTCCCACAGCTATGTTCTCACAGCTCTATGTTCCCACAGCCCAATGTTCCCACATTTCTTTGGATTTTTGTATTTCACAGAAAATGTTGAAAATAAGGCCCTATGTTCCCACAGCTCTATGTTCCCACAGCCCCATGGTCCCACATTACTAAGAATGTTTTGAAAATTAGACCCTGTTTTCCCACAGGAATATATTTTAGGTAATATTCATTAGACCTTGCATCCACATTAAAATGGCGGATTCTGAAACTGAAAACAATGCTTTTCAAAAACAATTTTCGTGTTTCATTTGTCAGGGTTACTGTAGACATGACCTAAGATCTTTCTCAATAGATATATCTTTTAAATTGAGTGTCTGTGCAGTCTTGGAGCAGAATCAGGGGTGCATTTAAATTTAGATTAAAGATTTTAATTTCTCTCCAGGCACGGCTCTGTCAGAGATTCCGGCCATTGACCTCGTTCGCATCAACCACATTGAATAGACCAAGGGGAGGGTCATGACTAGTGAAATGTAGGAACATAGGGCTGTGGGAACATAGACAGGCTCCCACTGCTCCTGCCCCTGCAATCCATCAGCCAGGGATACAGAAAAGGCTCGAAATGGTGATTGAGCTAAGAGTATGAGCAGCTGGCTCCCAAGTACGAATAGGGAGGAAATGGAAAGCCCACGAGGAGGGAGGTTGACATGGCCATCGCCACGTTAACACACACGCAAGGCCCCCTCTTCTGGTCCATGGCCTCCAAGGAACAAAGAAGAGCCACAGTGGTGGCAGATGGGAGACAAGTGGGGGAGGCGTGGCTTGCCTCTATTTATAGGTAGCGGAATGGAGGACTACAGAGCAGAGCAGAGTAGAGT
Organism: Sardinella longiceps; assembly: GCA_027497455.2. Classification (NCBI taxonomy): domain Eukaryota; kingdom Metazoa; phylum Chordata; class Actinopteri; order Clupeiformes; family Clupeidae; genus Sardinella; species Sardinella longiceps. The sequence goes on from JAODXP020000019.1 coordinate 32,247,207, forward strand.
ACAAACAATACAGTACAATGCACTTAACGGCAGAGCAGCAGCCAAGCAGAGCACATACAGGCTACAACAGTGCAAACATGTGGTATCTGGTATCCAGGCCTACGTCTAGTTCAACGCTCTCAAATCTCCTCCTGGGTAGCAGTCTAAGGCCGTGCCCTGGCCAAGTAAGTGGTCTTGGTTTACGATTTGGTTGCTGTAAGAATGTGGCTGTCGACAGCCGAGCTTCTCACTGCCGAGTCTCTCTCTCTCTCTCTCTGTGTGTGTTGGAGAAAGAGCCGAACGCACCTGACGCGAGGTTGAAGACGGGTCGAGACTACACGTCAAGAAGGACGGTATCGCAAAGCAAACTTGCTGGTATGGTGCTGCTACGCTAGCACCATTCATGAACAGTGGGATTGTTGGCTGCTTGCTATTGTGGCTGCTGCTCCTGCCGCTGCTGCCCGACGAAACTACCGGAAGTAAGCAGGCGCCATTATTGAGCTACCCAGATCACCAATCTGTCCATAGGGATAATGTGATAGCACACCATAAAATACCGTGATTTACGAGATTCACTACTACTTGATAATGTCAGAGTGTTCCATGGTCTTTGCTGTTAGCTGTCATTGACTGCGCATTGCCAAAAAGGTTTGTTGACAGTCCAACAATGGCGCCGCCACAAGATGGCAGCCTACACAAAACGTTCCTCGGATTTGTCTATTGGCTTGCTGCTTGGGATGGGATCTATTTGCTGGCTTGCTCACTACTGCTTCTGCTGGGAGGGAGTGGGACTGAGCGCTTGGTGGCTGGTGCTGGTAGTGCATGCTATGCTGAATTTGCTGGGACTGTGCTTTTAGATGTTTGATTTCTGTTTATGAAATGATGGTTGTGAAGTTATGCATTGACTTTCTTAATATTATTCCTAAGGTGCACCTATTTGACTAATTAATAAAACAATACTTATCTAGCATATCCTCTTGTCTGTCCGCTCTCTACCAACCACTCCACCCACGTGGTACTGCCTGGTCACGGTCATTTTCATATTGGTGACACAAGCCTCCAGCATATCCTCTCAGGCTGCAAGACAGCGTTATCTCAAGGCCGTTACAGGTGGCGGCATGGCCTGGTGCTGAAAAAGCTGGCAGAGGTGGCAGAGGCATACAAACCTCCTGGCCCAGCGAGACCTCCCATCCCCTTTGCAAGAGCTGGGGAGAACCCTAAACCCATCCACCAGAGGGCAACACAAGACTCCTCTCTCCTGGTAGCCTAGTAAACTAGCACCACCCGCTGGACGCCAAAATCTTTTGTCTGCGAGTGGGTCTAGCCTAGCATCATTCTCCAATTCTGCCAAGAATGCCAGGTATTATATCTGTCCAAGATATCTTCCAATTACACTAACTCTACTAATATTGCTGCAGCACTCAATAATACGTCTGCTCACTTGGTTGCTCATTCTCACACTGGTTTATTCATTACCGAATACTCAATACATTCAACTGGGAGAGCATCCCCTACTGGTGTGGTGTGTACCACATAAACTACCAATACATCACAACTCCTCCCCTCTTATTCAGTTACACATAGCCTATGCTATTTCCAAAACTAAGCATAGACCTGAAATGGCACAGAGATAACAGCATGCAATTTCTTACACTAAATTCAAATAACTCTTGTCAGTAACAATACAGTTCCAACATTTTTTTTTTTTTCTTTTTTTTTTTTTTATCCTAACTAAAGGGTGGGGGTAGACTGCCCCATCACCTTGAGTGTGTCGAGGGATTATTGTGCCCTCTCTTGAGACAGCACTCACTAACTGAACAGTTCCACAATTATTTACAAACTCTTTAAAGGTTCAGTCTATCTGGTGGTTTACAGATCCGTCTTGGATATCTGTCCAGTGTCTGTGGTGGGCTTGTGGTGTCAGTGTGTGTGATGTCTGACTGACCTGGTTGCGGTGAACTTGGAACAGTGACAGGGAGGGGCACCTCTTGCATTTCACCTGTGTCAGTCATCACTGTCGAGCTGACAGTGGTGGATGTTGGTTGTGTGTTGGTTGCAGACTGTATGATGCTGGGGTGGCAAGCCTGTACGATGCTGGGGTGGCAAGCCATCATCTGATCTGCATGCCGCTTCCACTGCTGTTTTGATCCAACCTCAACCTGGTACGAGGTCGGCCCTGCTTGAGATGTAACTGTTCCAGTCATCCACTTTTCCTCCCCCCGTCGGTAGTCCCGGACCAGAACTGGATCACCCACACTGAAGGTCCTGGCTTTAGCGTGAGTGTCCCGGTAGAGTTGTTGGGTTTCCTGTGCTTTATCCACCACTGCTGCCACACTCGGCTTCAAGAGGTCAAGACGAGTGCGAAGCCTGCGGTGGAGGAATAGCATGGCAGGGGTCTCTTTAGTGGTGGAGTGGGGAGTGTTTCTGTATTGCAGTAGGAAGGCATCGAGCCGTCGCTGGACAGAAGCTGTTCCTTTAGATGACTTGAGGGAGTGTTTAAACGTCTGGACAAAGCGCTCTGCCAAACCGTTCGTCGCAGGATGGAAAGGAGCTGAGCGTTTGTGCCTAATGCCATTCGATGTTAAAAAGGTGGCAAACTCCTCTGATGTGAATTGAGGCCCGTTGTCACTAGCAAGGACCTCTGGAACTCCATAATGACTGAAAAGACCTCTGAGGATTTCAATAGTTTTTGTTGCTGATGTCACATCCATCAAGAAGACCTCAGGCCACTTGGAGTGGGCGTCCAGGACCACAAAATACATACGGCCCTCGAAAGGTCCGGCATAATCAACATGAATACGCTGCCATGGAGCGGTGGGCCAGGGCCATGGGTGCAGCGGTGTGAGGCCAGGGCTCTTTTGACAACGTTGACAAGAGATGCAAGTCTTGCATTTTTCCTCGATCTGCGCATCAAGGCCTGGCCACCACACATAGCTTCTCGCCACAGCTTTCATCTTGACCACGCCCGGGTGTCCTACATGGAGCTCGTTGAGGACATGGTTGCGTAGCTTGGGTGGAACAATTACTCGATTTCCCCACATTAAACAGCCCTGAAGTAATGAGAGTTCATCCTTTCGTGTGACATACGGTGCCAAGCTAACATCAGAGTCCTTCACTGAAGGGAAGCGACCGGTTGACACCATCTCCATGACCTGTGAGAGGGTGGTGTCCGATCTAGTTTCTCTTTTCACATCTCTACAATGGATTGGAATACTTTCAATATGATTGATCAGAACAGTGTCAATTTTTCCCTTGTTTCTCTTCATGCTGCACTGGTAAAGGCAGACGTGAGAGACCATCTGCATTACAATGGTCAGAGGCACGCCTGTAGCGTATGGTGTAGTCATGTGCTGCCAGTAAGAGGGCCCATCGCTGTAATCTCGCTGCAGCCATTGATGGGATTGCCTTACTGGGACTTAAAATGGTCGTTAGAGGACGGTGATCGGTCAGCAAGGTAAAATTCCGACCATATAGATAGGAGTGAAAACGTCTAACTCCAAATATGATTCCTAATGCTTCTCGCTCAATTTGAGCATAATTCTGCTCTGCCTTGCTCAGCGTCCGAGAAGCAAAGGCTATGGGTCGCTCTTCCCCATTGGGCAGTCGGTGAGAGATGACTGCTCCAACGCCATAGGGAGAGGCATCACAGGCAAGTATCACTGGAAGCCTCGGATTATAATGTGTTAAAACACTTTTACTTGACAACTGCTCTTTCGCTTTGAGGAACGCCTCGTCACATTCCCTGGACCATTCCCACTTAACACCCTTGTGTAGCAAAGCATTCAACGGATGGAGGAGTGTTGATAAGTTTGGAACAAAGCGGGCGTAGTAGTTGATGAGCCCTAGGAAAGAGCGTAATTGACTTGTGTCGGATGGGACAGGAGCATCCACTATGGCTCTGATCTTGTCAGGGGACTTGTGGAGCCCTGCTGAATCAATTATGTGACCTAAATACTCAAGTGAGCTCCTGAAAAACTCACACTTCTCCTTCTGAACTCGGAGACCGAATTTTTGAAGACGACTCAGTACGGCTTCTAGATTTCTCAGGTGTTGTTCATCATCCCGGCCCGTGACAAGGATGTCATCCAGGAAACAGTGGACATTCTGAAGTCCTTGCAGCACTTGATCCATTATCCTTTGAAAAATGGATGGAGCGGACGTAATTCCAAATGGTAAGCGGTTGTAGCAAAACATGCCCTTGTGTGTGGTGATCGTGAGATATTTTCTTGAGTCTGTGTTAACTGGTACTTGGAGGTAGGCCTGCGAAAGGTCTAGTTTGCTGAAACGATGTCCACCGGACAAAGACGCAAACATATCCTCAATACGAGGTATCGGGTAGTGTTCAACACAGAGAGCAGGATTTACAGTAACTTTAAAGTCCCCGCAAATTCTCACGCCACCATTCTTCTTAATTACAGGCACTATGGGGGTTGCCCAATCACTAAACTGCACTGGAGAGATCACTCCCTGCTGAAATAGGCGCTCTATCTCAGCTTCCACCTTTGGTCTTAATGCATACGGCACTACACGTGCTTGACAGAACTTTGGCTGCTGACCTGGCTTCAGGATCAATGAGGCTTCAAAGCCCTTCAGTGTACCCAATTCCTTGCTAAACACTTCAGCATGACGATTCAGGACCTTCTCCAGAGTTTCACTAGCCCTGTGCCCAGTTTTCACTGTCTTGATTTCACGCCAGTCCAATTTAATGTTTCTTAGCCATTCACGACCAAAGAGTGGAGGTGACTTGCCTTTCACCACATATAATGGTAACCTCGCTTTCTGTTTGTTCAATTTCACTCTTACTTTCAACATTCCCTCTGGCTGAATTAATTCTCCTGTGTACGTTTTCAGAACAATATCAGTCTTGCGTAAAAGCATGTGGGAAAACTTGGCTTCATATAACTCACTTGAAATCAACGATACTGCTGCGCCAGTATCAAGCTCCATAGCAATCATCTGATCTTCAATTTGTGGCTTAATCATTATCATTGATGATGCTGCACGTTCTCTTCTCAGTGCCTTCACTGACTCAGTGCCACTAATTACTGTTGACACCATATGCAGAGTCAAATCAGAGTCTGAATCTGACGCAGACTCCTTTTCACTATCTGATGAATTATGCTCAACTTTATGAATTTTCCCTTTAGAACCCTTATGGAAATTCTTTTGTTTAATTTTCATATCCTGCTTTGGTTTTGTGTCCTTTTGGTCATTCTTTTGGTCATTCTTTTTGCTTCTACAAACACGAGCTATGTGGCCTTTCTTATTGCAGTTGTGGCATGGTTGTTCTCTGAAGTAACATTCACGTTCATTATGGTTAGCCTTTCCACAACGAAAGCATTTGTCGCCCCCTTGTGGCGAAGAAAACGACACTGCATGCACTTTCAGGGAACTTTTTAAATGCTCCGATTCTCTCGTTACTGCTTCCATTGACAGTGCAGTGTCTACCGCTCGTTGGAAAGTGAGTGCGTTCTCAGTTAATAATTTCCTTTGGATACTTTCATTGTTCAGTCCACACACAAGTCTATCACGCAGGGCATCATGCAAATGTGCGCCAAACTCACAGTGCTCGGACAATTTCTTCAAAACAGCCACATACTGTGCTACACTCTCCCCCTCCTCCTGATTGCGTTTGTGAAACCGGAATCTCTCAGCAATGATAATTGGCTTTGGCGAAAAATGGGCAGTTAGAACATCCACCAGGTCTTTATATGGTTTAGTGCCTGGTTTATCTGGAGCTAGCAAACTCCGTAATAAGCCATAAGTGGCAGCGCCTATGACACTCAGAAACACTGACACTCGTTTGGCGGGGGGGACATCATTGGCCTCAACAAAGTGTTCAAACCTTTCAACATAAGTCGACCATTGCTCCGACGACTCGTCGTAAGCATCAATGCGTCCAAGAAGCGCGGCCATTCTCGGATGCCTTGCCTCCTCGAGAACAAGTTGGTCTTCTGCTTCTATGAATGCGTTGTCTTCGTCATCCGTCAGCATAAGTGGGTTATCTTAGGTTACTCGTCGCCAAATTATTATATCTGTCCAAGATATCTTCCAATTACACTAACTCTACTAATATTGCTGCAGCTCTCAATAATACGTCTGCTCACTTGGTTGCTCATTCTCACACTGGTTTATTCATTACCGAATACTCAATACATTCAACTGGGAGAGCATCCCCTACTGGTGTGGTGTGTACCACATAAACTACCAATACATCACACCAGGAATCTGGCAAAACCAATCATAACGCAGAGATGTGTTTTGAATCAAAGCGGGCGGGTTTTAAAACCAATCATAACGCAGAGATGTGTTTTGAATCAAAGCGGGCGGGGTTTTGAGGGAGAAACGACAGAGTGTTGGCCTAAACACACAGATATGGTTCGAAAGACAACGGGTTGTGCTCATCAACAATCTCCCGTTGTATCCATTCATCGGGGCCAGACTAAATAGACATCCAATCTCACATTTAGGCTGGTTTATCAGGCTACTCTCCTGGTGCAGTGGACCATGAGGGCTGACCTGGGGAGACGGCTCCAGTATCCCAGGGAGATGGTGGAAACATCGCTCCGGCCAGACCTGATCTTGTGGTCAATTCCACACAAGACCATCCTGCTGGTGGAGCTAACGGTCCCGTGGGAACAGGGGATGGAGGCTGTTAATGAACGCAAGCATTACAAGTACGCTGACCTGGCGACGGAGTGTCAGGAGGCTGGCTGGAAAGCCATTACATGCCCCGTTGAAGTGGGGTGTAGGGGCTTTGTGGGCTCCTCGTCAGTCCGCCTGCTTCGACACATTGGCTGCACGGGAGCAGGGAGCTGTAAAGCCATCAAGGAGGCGGAGGCCATGGGAGGCGGAGAAGGGCAGCTTCTGGTTATGGCTAAGGGGGAGAGATAGAGGGTGGGGGAAGAACACCTAGGGCATCAGCAGGGGGTGGCGGGTAGAGATACCTGCCATAGATACAGACGGCAAGTACGGTTAACGCCCCCAAATGCGAGGGTGGAGTCAGCGTGGGGGATAACAGAGGCCAATTTAACATTATGGTGAATGGACAAGGTAGAGAAAGTTGCTTAACAATAAAAGATCGCTTAGTAAAATTGAACAAAGTCCATATTAGATGCTTTGTCTAATCATGACCTGTTTGCCTGCTTGTGTTTTGACTAAAATAATTTCCCCATCATTTGTTTATTGCAGTTACACTAACAGAAATGTCATGAGCTGTCTCTGCTCCTGCCAAAAGTAAAGCAACTTTCAATCACAAGTCTGATTAGCTCAGTTAAGCAAGCTAAAGTTCACTACATTTACTGTGGTGATCAATGAAGTTGGCTAGTTAGCAAGCTAATGAAGCTAACAAACATCATCTAAATTGTCATCAGTATCACGTTTGGAGGGGTGTCAAGTTCAGAATTCACATCGAACCATCTGACCATCATTACTACCTTCAGGCATTGCCCTCAAAAATGTGTCAGGCTCCTTGTAGATGGTGCTCAATGTAACTTCTAGCTTAGCATGCCATTGACTTCCACACTGTGTGCGCCTGCTCTTTCCCCCAGATGGGACTATTTTTCTCTAATTCCCCCACAGCGGAGCTATATTTGTGGGCGTGGTCAGACTTGCCGTCTGTATCTATTGCTCCGCCACCAAGAGAAGTACTAGGGTTAAAGGAGCGAAGCATTGGTGACTGGTGGTCCCCAGCTGATGACCCGTTCCTGCCCATAGGTGTATAGAGGAGCACACTTGCATACAGGACACTGGTGGAGGTGCGTCAGGCAGCAATGCCCAGCATTTATATCAACAACCTGCATCTTCAAATGTTTCACAGACTTCATTGGAAAACTATAATCTCCCATGAAAGCTTGTCCATTTCTTGTCACGTTCATAACGCAAATTGAAAAGCTCTTATTCATATGATTTAAATCATTATATGATTTTTGTGTGTGTTTGCCTGTATTCAGCCATGGAGTTTGCATAGAAAATTGACCAAAATTGTGAAATATTGCAGGGGTTATGTGACATTTTGTTGCATCCAAATGTCATGGCCAACGCTGGACTTACACTTTTATAAAGTTAAAAGGTTTTGTGATCATTCTGAACCTTGTTATTATATTAAATGTTATTGAATTTCGGTAGTAACTTATTTGTGGAGGGACAAATGATTTGAAAAATATATAAATAAAAAAACAAACACACACACACACAAAAAAAAAACATTTTTTGTTGTTATTTTGTTTGATATTTTGTTGTATTGTTGTGGGTTTAAAACCAATCATAACGCAGAGATGTGTTTTGAATCAAAGCGGGCGGGGTTTTGAGGGAGAAACGACAGAGCGTTGGCCTAAACGCACAGATATGGTTTGAAAGACAACGGGTTGTGCTCATCAACAATCTCCCGTTGTATCCATTCATCGGGGCCAGACTAAATAGACATCCAATCTCACATTTAGGCTGGTTTATCAGGCTACTCTCCAAGACTCCTCTCTCCTGGTGCAGTGGACCATGAGGGCTGACCTGGGGAGACGGCTCCAGTATCCCAGTATGGTGGAAACATCGCTCCGGCCAGACCTGATCTTGTGGTCAATTCCACACAAGACCATCCTGCTGGTGGAGCTAACGGTCCCGTGGGAACAGGGGATGGAGGCTGCTAACGAATGCAAGCTTTCCAAGTACGATGACCTGGCAGCGGAGTGTCAGGAAGCTGGCTGGAAAGCCATTACATGCCCCATTGAAGTGGGGGCTTTATGGGATCCTCGTCAGTCCACCTGCTTCGACACATTGGCTGCACGGGAGCAGGGAGCCAGAAAGCCATCAAGGAGTTGGCATGAGGAGGCGGAGAAGGGCAGCTTCTGGCTATGGCTAAGGAGGAGAGATAGAGGGTGGGGCCAGAACACCTATAGGGCATCAGCAGGGGGTGGCGGGTAGAGATACCTGCCATCGCTCCGCCACCAAGAGATGTACTAGGGTTAAAGGAGCGAAGCATTGGTGACTGGTGGTCCCCAGCTGATGACCCGTTCCTGCCCATAGGTGTATAGGGGAGCACACGCATACAGGGCACTGGTGGAGGTGCGTCAGGCAGCAATGCCCAGCATTTATATCAACAACCTGCATCTTCAAATGTTTCAACTTCATAGGAAAACTATAATCTCCCATGAAAGCTTGTCCATTTCTTGTCACGTTCATAACGGAAATTGAAAAGCTCATATTTGTATGATTTAAATCATTATATGATTTTTTTGTGCGTTTGCCTGTATTCAGCCATGGAGTTTGCATAGAAAATTGACGAAAATTGTGAAATATTGCAGGGGTTATGTGACATTTTGTTGCATCCAAATGTCATGGCCAACGCTGGACTTACACTTTTATAAAGTTAAAAGGTTTTGTGGTCATTCTGAACCTCGTTATTATATTAAATGTTATTGAATTTCGGTAGTGACTTATTTGTGGAGGGACAAATGATTTGAAAAATATATTAAAAAAAACAAACAAACACACACACACACACAAAAAACATGTTTTGTCGTTATTTTGTTTGATATTTTGTTGTATTGTTGTTGTTGTTTTGTTGTTATTTATTTGAATGTGTGTATATTTGGGAGGATTTAACCAGGGCCAGACTGGGACCAAAAAATGGCCCAGGCATTTTTGGCCATGGCGGCCCACCATGATTTTATTCAATAGCCTATAAAATGAGTAAATTATGACAGCCCCAGCCCAAAAATGACCGTTGGCCCACCGGGCATTGCCCTGTATGCCCTATGGCCAGTCCATGCCTGGATTTAACCCAAACTTCTACCTATGTCTAGGGCAGTGGCTTCCCGCAAGTCTCCCTCCCTTTCACACGCACGCACGCGCACGCACACACACACACACACACACACTAAAGAGAGATGTGTTTGAACATTGCAAACACAGATGAACACAGACTCCCTTAATTGTAACCAAATAGGCAACTTTGGATTGCACCCAGACAGACAAGACATGCTCTTACTCTGCTGACATACAGTAGGCCTGCCAGTCAGACATATCTCAATATGTCAACATAACAAAGTTAACACTCAAATTCACATTCATCATGCATGCACAGAGTTCATAAAGAAATGAAACCAAAACAAAAGTCGTGAGAACGTGACCCTATTTGGCCCCCAGGCTGCAGCATAGTTGTTGGCTACTTATTTGGGCTATTATAATGCAAATAATAACAAACAAACAAACAAAAAACACAACATGTTCTGTATAACATACTCTCAAAAGACCATTAATTAGGATATATACTATATGATATTATATATAATCTTCCACTTTCTGATGATAAACAGGCTATTACATGAGTTCGTCGTAGGACTCTATATGTCTTAGGATCTTAATACTTTGTTTGTTGGCTTATAGGACGGTAGTGTTATCCTCCTCCAACCATACAAAGCGAAATGGTCAAAACAGATGAAAAACATGAAAAAAGACGACAAAGATTCCCACAACTTGTACCTGCAGCGACAGGCATAGTAGCCTAAGTGAAAGTAATGCATGTGTCACACTATTGTTAGTCGACTGTGTTTCTTCGAAGGTGTTACGTCACTGGGAGGACATGCCAGGCTACTGGCTCTGTCTCAGTTGTTATATATTCCTACTGTGCATCAGTGAGCAAACCAAAACTGAATCAGTGTATTGTCAGAATCAGTTGAAACTGGTAGGCTACCCCTCCACAATAATTTAGTAGATTAACGTTACACATGGAAAGATGTCTTAACATTTATTTATTTATTTGCTTATTTTGTTTGTTTGTTTAGTATTGCATTGTATTGTATTGTTGTTATTGTATTGTACAGTATATGCTTTCAAGTAAACCTTCATGCAAAGTAGACTATTCTGCCTAAACCCAATTCTCATTTGCACCATTTCTGAGTATAAAATGGGGCTCCACCAGTGTAAAGGACCATAGCTGTCCTTTATATTTTTATAATTTTGTATAGGGCTCCTCTAGCATTTGTTTCCCTAATCATGATTGTGGGATTCAGGAGGTGTGTCTGTCCCTTGCAAATGAGGAGATCTGAGCTGAGCTGTCTGTCACTATTGATAGTATAGTGTGTGTGTGTGTGTGTGTGTGTGTGGTGTAGGTGGTGAATGTGGAGACCTGAGCTGAGCTGTCTGTCACTATTGATAGTATAGTGGTGAATGTGGAGACCTGAGCTGAGCTGTCTGTCACTATTGATAGTATAGTGGTGAATGTGGAGACCTGAGCTGTCTGTCACTATTGATAGTATAGTGGTGAATGAGGAGACCTGAGCTGAGCTGTCTGTCACTATTGATAGTATAGTGGTGAATGTGGAGACCTGAGCTGTCTGTCACTATTGATAGTATAGTGGTGAATGAGCTGTCTGTCACTATTGATAGTATAGTGGTGAATGAGCTGTCTGTCACTATTGATAGTATAGTGGTAGTAGTGATAGTGGTGAATGTGGAGACGGTCAGCAGATACTGTAGCTGAGCTTCAGAGCCGGTCCAAGGCGTTTCTGGACTCAAACTACGCAGCTGCTTAGGGCCCCCACACCGCCAGGGCCCTCCAAAGAACACAGAGATGACGTGATTAAAAAAGAAAATTAATAGTTCAAACAAAACTATAACATTTTTATCTTCCTACTGTATTTAACACACCAATATTAAGTAATTTGATTACTTTAAAAGTTAATTCGAACATTTATGTGAGTTTGGTAGTGCTGCTAGGATAAAAGCCATAGCCAGAATGACACCAGTATGATGTCAGCTAATGAGTGAGTAGGTTGCACAGGCCTGGCACTAAGGTGGTGGTAGTGGGACCCCAACTGAAATTCTCATTATCAAAGTGGCATACATATGTTTCCACATTATCAACTTGGCATAGCTATTATACAGTAAGATAGGGTGCGATTTGTGAAAAAAAAAGAGGGGGGATGTTTCTGAAACGCTATTGCGTTGGTGACGTCATTACTAGTTCTCCCAACCCCCCCCCCCCCCCCACCCCCCCCCAAAAAAAATATTCTGCTTATCCATTCATTAAAACAATCATGGCATTAGTAGGCCTATGTATTCTACAGCGCAGTGCCTACCAGATGCCTCTGAAGTAGGCTACCGCAGTTCATGTGACTGCTGCTGCTGCGTGTAGAGCGCAATCCTGACAAATGACATTTTTCACAAAACTTAGAAACTCTCTCGTTCAGACCCTCCTGCTGCTTGCGGTGTGTTAAATATTTAAATAAAGTGCTGCAGATTACATTGTTTAATATAGCCGATAATAGCCAAATTACTTTGATAGCTCAGAGATATGTTGACCCAACCCAAGACATTCGTTGGATCCGACGGTACGCGCTGAAGTGCGCTGGAAACGTTAACCTATTTTTTTTTTTTTTTTTTTTTTTGCAACTGTGAGGAAAGCCAGGGCATTGAGCATAAAAAATAGCCAATGCAAATAGGACCAACTAGGCCTTCTTACGTAATGTATTGTTTGAGCATTTTGCCTAGATTATGCCATTTATTGGTCATTTTCTACAACTGGCTGATTTAGCCTACCTAAAATGTGTTCTCATCCCCGCGATTCGGATATTTTGCCTGACGTTGACATTACACACATTTCATATCAAACTTAAATTGTGCCTTTGCCAAACAGTTCGTTTTCCTTTGCACAAAGTTGTTCAAACAATGTGATAACATTATGAAGTTTCCTTTCGTTTTCCTTCTCGTCTATAGCTTTAGTCTTTCCAGTGAGAAAAAAACACCTGCGCTTATGATAAAGTTCGAGGCAAAGCGAGCCAGGAGTTGTCACGCACACAATCCAGGACACAGGACGCAATTTTTTTAATTTTATAATTCGCTGCACACTAGATGTTTGTTAGTCGCATTGCTTGCATACTGTCACGAGATATCAAGGGATAAATGTTATCCCCACCGGAGATAAAATTATTCAAGCAGAGGCAGGGATACCAAAACCAGAGGTTAGGAAATCCGACCCATCCCCCCACCAAATCGCACCCTGCAGTAAGATGATCTTGCTACCATAATGCTGTTATTCATCAGGACATGGTGGTGTCTGTATCAGTGGCAATTTATATGCAAGTCTGCCCCCTGCTGGCTGAATGACGCTCCACATGAGCTTTTTTGTGAAATAATAGACTGCAGTGATATGCATACATATGGGTTTAGTTATGTTAGTTATTTATTCAATCATGGGCAGAGAAAAGGTGCTGCTAAAATAAGTCATTGGACAACACTGTAAAGGTCAGAGGTTAGTGTAAAGGTATAGAACATAAAAAAGGTCTGCAACATTCATTAAATTAAAAATTTTATCTATTTAAACTCAGCCTTAGGGCCAAGGCCCTTTACAAAATGAGTCCCATTTGATTTTTATATTATTTCTTTTATTTATTTATTTACATCACAGTACATTTTTAAAATTTACATCACATTTTGTTCCATTAGACGGTTAGTACTTCTTAAGCACCCCATATAAGCCCTGGAATCATCTACGTAAATTAATTTGACTGTTCTCAAGCTGGATTGTACGTCAAATCTGCTGTAATAACACAAACTTCCATGTAAAACTAATTGTGAATTTTGGGAATATTGCTCCATGACTATACAGTAAAAAGCTGTAGTTCAGAAGAACATAAAACTTCCCATGGTTCCCATTTTCAGGCCTCATTATGCTACAGTAATTAGCAAACTTAAAACTCAGATTCATTCAAGTAGGCATCCCTTTACAAAGTTTCTCTACAAATGGCTTTAGTAGCTCTGTCTCCAGTCTATGGTCATGATGCTCCATTTAGAGATCAAGCAAGGCTGGTATGAATGGATTTATCATGTATGAAACACAGCTGGATCATGGTGGGGTCACGGTTGCCCAGTGTGAATTATAAAACACCACTGTAGGGCAGTGATCTCCAAATGGCGGCCCGTGGGCCAGATCAGGTAGCCTGGGCGAAAGCGACTGTTGACTATGTCATACAGTCTGGCCCAACGCAATTGAAATAGGTTTCCGCTTGGATATGACGTATTCCCTCGCCTGGCTCTCACGCCTACAACTTTCGCTTTCAGCATTAACAGTATTATCGCAAGTTCTGACCTATTTTGACATCGTAGTGGCAATAAATCCTCAAGAACATGGATGCTAATGTACCAATTTTGTGAATGTAATTTGAAAGCGGGGGAGAGAATAACAAACGCGTCCCTATCCTGTGGGACTACAACATTTTGAGACATCGCTCTAAACTGTGTGCTGATTGGCTAAACCGTAGAGTAACCGAGGGAAAGGCGGGAAGGGGGTTTATTCCAGACTATGTGTGGAGATAAATGTTTAGCGGAGGTACGTAGGATGGCATCGCCAGGCTACAGATCAGGCCCGTAAGGACCAAATGAGTGGCCCACAGCACCATCTGACTCATGTAGTGTAGAATTGTACAGTACAATAAACATGTGCCTGTCGTCTTTGCATCAATATTACATTTGTGTGCCTGTAGCAGTCTGCGAGACAAATTCATTGTCAGTATTATGTGAGGTAAAATAGTTTAAACAATTATTATGTGCAATTATGATGTGCACTCAATGTAATTCACATTATCTTTTGGGAAGTGGACCAACTTTTGTCTTCAACAGTGTAACTAGATTTTTGGCATTCATGCGAGCATTGGGTTCATGTTCAAGCAGTGGTTTCACAATGTCACTAAGACTAGTCTGTAGTTTATCCAGAGCATGAGGTTTCTGCCGTTTATTTAGAAGGCCTCGTATATCTCGAGGGTCAGTTGTTGTCCAGGGTTCAGATTCTGTGAACATCTCCAGCAGAGTGACACCAAGAGACCACATGTCTGACATGGTGCCGCCCTTATTGCATTCCACTAGACACTCTCGGGGCATGTAGGGAGGGGTTCCTCCCAGTACGTATCCTGTGGTCGCTGACATAGTTGCCAAACCCCAGCCAGTGAGATAGGCTTGTCTGCTGTCTTTGGAAACCTTAGAATAGTAAAATAAGGATGGAAGTCATTTCAGTAGCAGTATTTTAGAAATCTCTTGTTATACCTCAAACGTTTGAGCAAGATAATGGAAGAAAGATTACATTTTGCATCTTTGGCTTTAGACAGGGAGGGTTGGATCATTACTACGTTAAATGCAAATATTCAGACTGGATGTACTTTGGTTGCATCTGTAACAGTGTAGTCATTATATGTGAAGGACTAGTGCAAGTGGAAACAAACAAAACCTCCAATGTTGCACATAATCTCAGTATCTGTAGATTTAGGACAGTGTTTTCATAAGAAATCGTACAATACTAACCATTATATTTGCTGGCTTTATATCGTGGTGGATGATTCGTTGGCCATGTATGTATTCAACAGCCATGGTGATATCTAAAGCTATCAGCATCTTATCCTTGGACTGTAACTGAAAGTGTATTAAAACAATGTTGTTAAATAAACAATACAGATGTTAAACGCTTCTAAACAGGACAACTTCTCTCAATTTTGACATTTTATTACTCAAGCTACTTAAGACTTGCCAGTACCAAAAATGCAAGATTTTTTTTCTTGGGCGTAGAATTAGCACTCACAGCAAACCCATGGGGGCTGAACCTTAAACTGTTTTTAACATTTTAATGTTAGACAAAACATTGAGTGTAAACCCGATGAATTAAGTGCACAGAATCTGTACTCCAACATTTTTGTTTTTCTGTTCAAACATTTATAACCATGTTACAATAGCCGATCATGAGTCTATTCATGCTTTAAATCTAATGCCGAAAGCTATGCTTAGGTCCAAAAAAGTCCAGGTGCTTAAGTCCAAAAGAGTGCTTAGCTCCATGAATTTAAACCTGCATTAAGCACTTTTTTGGACTAAAGCGCCTGGAAGAATACCACCCATATTCATTGGTTTCACTTTTGAATAAACCAAATTCAAATTCTCTGGCTTGAACCGGCAACCCTCTGGTTGCCGAACAGCACCTCTACCAGCTTGCCACCATCTCTCCACTAGAACCAAGGATTGACATTTGGTTCCTTACACAAACACACTGTTTAACCCCTTTTGTGATAATTTGTAGTCATACACACTTCAGCTCTGTGTTGTTACATAGTTTTTAGGGGGTGATATGGAGGATGTTAAGATGTTAAAAACAGTCTACAGTTCTTCCCCCATGGGATAGCTGTCAGTGCTAAATCTCCACCCAAGGAATCCTATACTGGTACCCTGAGCAGCTTGAGTAAAGTGAAATTGTCCTTTAATGAATTATATTAATTATCAGAGAAAACATGCTTCACCTTGAGTGGAGTAGCTTCATGAATGATCTCCTGCAGGTTGGCCCCATGGATGTATTCATTAGCAATGAAGATCTGAGTCTTGCTTCTAGCTACTGCCAGTATCTTCACAATGTTGGGGTGAGACAAACGCCTGCAAAATATTTAATTACAGCTTTTTGTCAAACTTTGGGGAATGAATAATGAGGCTGAGTATACTGAAGTGCTGAGGATAATGAAACAGTGTGGAAGAAGAAGAAGAAGAAGAAGAAGAAGAAGAAGAAGAATGTTCAATTGCATATTGCGTAAAATTGTAAAAACAAGGAGGTGAGCTACTGTAAGTAAGAAAGCATAGGCTACATTCACACTTACAGTGGTATGAGAAACTCATTAGTGATGACTGCACCATTCTCAATGGGGATAATCTTCACTGCAGCAGGAGTTTGCTGGTATGAGCCCTTATAAACTGTTCCATAGGATCCCCTTCCAATGCAGTCATTATGGTCCACAGTTATTGTAGACAGATCTACAAAATTAAAGTTTTCCTGGCGGTCTAGAAGCAAGAGAACATACACATAGTATGTTCAGTTCGCAAGATACTCTTTTGCAGTTGCATTCTATTAGTGATAGATTATTTGCATTACACAACTCTGTGGTTGGCAAATAGGTTTTGTGGTTCATAATGAATTCTTAATTACAGTAATTTACTGTGATAACAACACTAGTAATAAAATCAGGTATTTTAGTTTAGGATATTTTCCCATGCACTACATTACATGTTCAATCCTGTAGACTCTCCCACCTCCATGTGTTGTGTGTGTTTGAGTCTCACCTGCAGTGTCTCCACTCCCCTCTGCCGTCTCCCCTGTGCCGTACCCAGAGCTCTGAGTGGAGGCAGCCACTAGAGGGCGCTTTAAGGGCCACAAGAGATCAGATACAAATCTGGAGAATACAGAGCGCTGGCCAGATCTGCTCCCTGAGCCGGCATCAGGGAGGGGTTCTCTGACTGAAAATAAAATACATACAAATGAAACTAATTTAATGCTGCAGTTCAGCATTTAAAAATGATATTATCTGAAATTGTATTTTACTTGAACAATATTTGTCTTTAAAAGTTAATTAAAAAGAAACGTAAAAATACTGACATCGTGGAGGAACTCCTTTACTTTGCTTCAACAGGAAAGGGCAGCCCTTATTTCCTGCCACCATCTCTTCTATCTTCTCCAGCAGCTCTGTCACCTGGCCACCATCACTCTTCTTATTGTCTACAACATGATACCTGTTCCCACATTTCTCTACAAGCCACTGCAGAGCCTCTCCTCCACTCTCAATGTGCTGCTCAATGCTTGTGTCTCCCAGACAGTCCCCACTGGTGAACAGCACTATAGTGTGACTCCAGACTCCCTCACCCAGAAGCTCCAGGTGTTCCTGCACTGCTCTTCTAAATGTCTCTGTGAATGGGCTAACTCAGAATAATGGTCAGGAGTAGAGCATGGGGTCCTGGAGGACACAGAGACACACTGAGGACAATCTCTCGTTTATCACATTCAGGAGTTTGTGCTACAGTGTAGCTAATAAACCATCCTGGTGCCTCCACTACAGTGATGTGTCTCCCTGCTGTTTCTCCTTCTCTCTTCACACACTCAGCTGTTCTCCCTTCAGTATCAAACTCCTCTCTGCCCAGGATGGTGTTTCCTGATGAACTCTTCCCGATTTGTATTGGTATCCCAGCAGCACAATCCTCATGTCTGAGATGCGTTTAACTCCACCTGGAAAGACATATGGCAATTGGGTATGAACAGCAATGAAGACCCTTTCAATAGTTTTGCTGTATACAGTAATTATTTTCTTTAAAAATGAGAAAAATCTTGTTTTATAAATTGTTTCTTTTATAAGTTGTATTGTGTAAAATAAATACTTCACATTTGGCAACAACTGCATTTCAAATGCTAATGCCTGTGTGTTTGTGTGTGTGTGCGCGTGTGTGTTAGCGTGTGTGTGTGTGTGTACTGTATGTCTGTGTGAGTCATGAAAGTGAAAACCTGCAACCTTGTCTAACCGGCTGAGGGTGTGCAAGTGTGTGTGTGTGTGTGTGTTGTGTGTGAATCAATCTCTCAACTGCTGATTTGTCTGTGTGTGTGTGTGTGTGTGTGTGTGTGTGTGCTAAAAACAACAGTTGTTTTAATGGTTTGAATCAGCATTGTCATCTTGTTTGATCTTCTGATTGGTTGTAGTGTTATCCTACTGTGTGCAGTGGCAGTTTGACAACCCCAGATTCTGCCCAGGATTGAGTTTGGTCTATGGATCATAGCCAGACTATACAGATTGAGTTTGGTCTATGGATCATAACCAGACTATACAGATTGAGTTTGGTCTATGGTTCATAACCAGACTATACAGATTGAGTTTGGTCTATGGTTCATGGCCAGACTATACAGATTGAGTTTGGTCTATGGCTCATAACCAGACTATACAGATTGAGTTTGGTCTATGCTTTGTGGCCAGACTATACATTTTAATGTTATCATTATAGACTTGTCAGGCTATGTGAGCGGAGCTGAGTTGTGGCGGGAAAACGCCCAGAACCCTGCTTCATTTGCCCCGCCCATTCTCTCAGATCCAGTATAGGCCACGCCCCATCTTGCCGTTCCACACTCACACGCACACACACACAGACACACACACACACTCAGACCAAACTCAACACAGAAAAAACTTCAAGTTCTCAACAAGAAGCTCTCTCACACACACACACACACACACACACACACACACACACACACACACACACACACACACACACACACTCCCTTTCATGCCGATCCACATCCTGAACAAATTCAACACAGAAAAAATGTCATGTTCACTCTCTCTCTCTCTCTCTCTCTCTCTCTCTCTCTCTCTCTCTCTCTCTCTCCACACACACACACACACACACACACACACACACACACACACACACACACACACACACTCAGATCAAAGTCAACATAAAAAAAACTTCATGTTCTCACCTAGAAGCTTCCATACACACACACACACACACACACACACACACACACACACACACACACACACACAAACACGTTCTCATCTAGAACCTGCCACTTCATTTAACTTCCAAATCTTCCAGAATCTGAGTCTCATTCACACTCCAATCAGTGTATTTGCAGCAGGACACTTTTATGGTCCGTTTTCAGTCCAAAAACATGCTAACACATTAGACCATGCACACTACATGTGTGTTAGCACATCAACACAGCACAGCTCCCACTCTGTACATTTTATAGTGTGTGTGTGTGTGTGTGTGTGTGTGTGTGTGTGTGTGTGTGTGTGTGTGTGTGTGTGTGTTATGTATTACAGAGTCTCCATAGACTTTAGATGAGAGCTGGTTCACACAGGAAACTGTTTCAGGTGTGAACATAGATGCACACGTACCCTGAACTGAACCAACAGCAGTGGTTACAGACTGAATGCACTGATTGTGTGTGAATGACGCCTGATGGTAGAATAAGTGCCAGTTCTCAGCATTAGCTAATGTATGTGTAGGGGGTCTCTATGTTTATGAACATTTTCACAGCTTTGCCACAAATATACAGTACTCAACTACTACACATACAGTACACTCTTATTAACTGTATTTTTATACTGTTGAAATGGCTTATAAACTTAAAGTTGAGCTTGAACTTGAACATAAACTCTTATACAGTATGTGATATTAGTTTAGCCTGGGCCTGCCCATACTTCCTGTCGTTGCATGAAATTTCACAATCAACTTAGTATGGCCATGGAGGCAATTTCCTCAACTCTCTCGAGGACCCAATGAGAAACGAGAAGGCTGAAGGAGGCAAGCTAACGATGACTCTGTCCAGCTTTGTCCCAAAACACTGATATAAGTTTGATTACGTTTGATAGACGTTTAAATGGATCCTCCCC
>JAODXP020000019.1:32272365-32277221 GCA_027497455.2 Sardinella longiceps
AAAACTGCATGTAAGGGACACAGAGGATGTTGGTGAGTCTACAATTCTGATCAAGAGTAGCCTAACCACAGGAGCAGATATGGACCATGTCAGTGAGTGACTTGGAGCACAAAGTTGATCATACAGGATAATCTGAAACAGTAACCACAACAACATCAACAACAACACCACCTTACATTTCTATAGCGCTTTTCAAGTGACCCAAAGCGCTTTACCGTGGAAGGGGGACCTCACTAACCACCACCAATGTGTAGCACCCACCTAGGTGATGCACGGCAGCCATTATGTAATAAGTAGCCTAAACACAGGGGCAGATATGGACCATGTAAGTGAGTGACTTGGAGCACAAACTTGATAATACAGGATGATCTGAAACAGTAAGTTTCATCTCTCAGCTCATTCTGATTCTGTCCCCTCAGGTTGTTACGATTTTTTTCAGATTATATGTAGTTGATGCATCACATTTTAAAATGCTATTGTTCTATTTTGTAAAATCTCAGTCAAATAGGTGTGTCAGCTTCTATTCTATTTCATTGATTAAAATAAATATATCTTATTGCCTTTTACCCTTACATGGGACATGTTTTACCTGCAAAAATGGTAGGATAAATTGCGCCAAGAGATTGTAATAATGATATTACTGATTCTCTGACTAAATTTTGAAATAATTGATTCCCAAATTATGAAATAACTGATTACCATGAGTACATTGGGAAAGAATTGATTCCAGAAAGATGTAGTCATCAAATGAATTGTTCATTAGAAACTCAGGGTGGCACAGATTCCCCACTGGTGTACATCACCCCACTGTGGTTTGTGTCTATTAGCTTACGAATGCAGGTTTTATTTGATTTAATTTATTTATTTACCTAATTTTTCTCAGTCCTTCCCTTTTTCACTGAGAGGAGTGTTTCTAAAAACACTTGATTACATGTATGGTTTAATACAAGAATAAAAAGGGATCATCTTTTCTTTGCTTTTAATTGTCTACTGTTCTCCCCTACACACCAACATCACGTGACACATATGTGTGGACCCTGACCAGACAGCAGTTATGGTCAGGCATGGACTGGCCATAGGGCATACAGGGCAATCAGGGCCGGTTCTAGGCATAGACAAACGAGGCGGTCGCCTAGGGCACCAAATATCAGGGGGGGCATCACAATACATATCTTACCTTTTTTCTTCAGTGTTTCTCTTATATTTTTAGAAAAGGGGGCAAAAACTAAAATCTGGCCTAGGGCACAGAAAAGGCTAGAACCGGCCCTGAGGGCAATGCCCGGTGGGCCGACAGTCATTTTGTCATAATTTCCGTAAAGGATATTAGGCTAGTTTAATTAAATCTCTCAAATTCATGCAATATGTCCAACTTACAGTGTTATTCTAGGTAGCCACAACGTTATTATTATTGAATAAAATCATGGTGGGCCACCATTGGCCAAAAATGCCCAGGCCATTTTTTGGTCCCAGTCCGGCCCTGGTTATGGTAGTATGAAATTTGTTTTGCCTTTTGTTACAATAAACTAATAATATGCCTATCAAGAAAACTTAGCCTGCACAAAACATCCTAATGGAAACAAACACCTAAAGTAATAGCATTAGGCTAAATGAACCTATTGGGCCTGTTGGATCACACACACTGACACGCAACATGGACATAGGCAAGGCCTATACTGTGATAGGAACAAACTTCACTACACAGTAGCCAGTAAGCCATTAACCTAAGTAACCATGACCAACTGACTGATTGTTTTAAATCATTTTAACATTCAGGATGTGAATCAATCAACTTACCTTAACCTTTGGTCCATGTGAACAATTCGCTCAACCCGTATTGTTGCGAACGTGTTGATAATGTTAATCAGCCTTCAAGATGTCTAGAAGAATGCCATATTAACATGACCTCCACTACCCACTAGAAATATAAAACTTTACACAGCTAAAATATCATTATTAAACTTATAAAAATCCTTTAAAAACTCCAGAGCTAAATCTGAACATGGATGAAGAAGTTGACAGTGCAAACAGGGAGTGTCATTGATATGACTTTTGCTCTGACCTTTAGACTCCATAGTTAACACTTGGTGATGTATTTGTACAGTAGAGTCTGAAGACTTTGATTGCTACTGATCGGCATAGAGGCCATTTATGGCTTGACTGTAATAAAAGTAAGTAGCTTTGATTCAAGCCCTGCTATACAGAGTCCATTTTTACATTACAGAGATCCCGGAACACACCTTTCAAATATTGCATTAATTCTTAAATTCTTCAACTCAAATTAGCATGTTGAAACCAAAGGACAGGGCCCAATAACGCCAATCTCTGAAGAGGCCAGTACACATTTACATGTATGCATTTAGCAGACGCTTTTATCCAAAGCGATTTACAAAAGAGTATACAGTATACTCCCATAGGCCTTATCAGTTTCAGGATTTCATACAAAGGCCAAGGCGGGAAGTTGTAAACTCTCCACCATTAGGACTTTGCTGAGGTTGAAAAAAGCAAACTAAACAGCTTTGATATTATTTCACCTTTATCTATCTGAAAATGAATGCAAATAGCCTGATAAACCAGACCATAACAGCATGTATAGTCTGGACGTATAGCATGGACGTTGTTAGGTCCATTTTGGGGGGGCTCAAGCCCCCCTAAAATTCCCCCAAGCCCCCTAACGCTGGGCAGATGATTTTCATTGTATGTAAATTACATCAATTCTTAGCGGTTATATTACTCGCGGAGTTAACGTCAGATAGCTTTCCAATGGTACCAGTCACTAATTGCTTTGATAAATGGTCCACGAGAAAGTCCACTTTAAGTACATGTGAAATTTCTTGAACTCTCCAGCTCTGCCTGCATCCACTGAGAGCATTTTTTTCTTGTTGCAACTGATGACGAACTATGCTTCAAATTGAGCAGGAAAAATAGTCTTATCTGAAGTTTGGTAGGCTACAGTCTGATCCAGCAAATTTCTAGGCAATATACTGTATCCTCCAAAAGATAGAACTATGAAATATAATTTAGCCTGTAGTCTATGCCAGATTAGTTTGTCCTACATGCATTGATGGACATATTTATTTGCTATAGCCTAGCACAAATTTTATTGTATGCTCATTTTGCAGAATAAATGTTTGAGAAACTTTCACATTTGACTGTATCGTCAGATTTCCCTAAGATTTGAACTAAGCTAGTTGTTACAGTGCATTAGACTGAAATAAATATGCAGCTATATTTAGAATAGAAGAGCCTAGTTCATTTACACCAGTCATTGATGGAGATATTTGCAAACATCTCTCTTCACAAACCAGTCTGATGAATTGATTTAGACTAATTTTGTTAATAAAAATAGCCTAAGATATGAGATATTCTGATAAATGTCCTTCAAGTAATAAATAGTTGGCAAAAATTTTCGGCGCGCGCTCTGCGCGCATCACTACTATACCCCTCTGGGGCTAAGCCCCCCTTGACTCTTGATCCTAGTGACGTCCATGATGTATAGTCTGACTATATGACTGATATAGACCATAAGAACATGTATAGTCTGACTATATAGATAGAACATAAGAAAATGTATAGTCTGACTATATGACTAATAGAACATAAGAACATGTATAGTCTGACTATATGACTGATATAGAACATAAGAACGTGTATAGTCTCACTAGGACCAGAGCTGGGCAGTATTTTAATTAAATGTATTTCAAATATGTATTTAAATACTTTTATAATTTGTGTTTTGCAGGATTGGAAAAAATGAAATGTAGTTTGTAATAAGATATTTTCAGGTACTGTATTTTGTGTAGGCCTATTTCAAATACTTAAATATTTTTATATTTTTTTTATAATATATTTTTTTACTCAGTCAAAAACAAAGCACAGTGGAAATGTGTGGGTCAGATGTAAATCAGGTGACACACCCAGTTAGAAATGCGAGATTTTGCATGAGATTTCCATAGAGAGGCCCTACAGAGTGCGTCTGCAGCTATCCTCCAGTGACCGAACAAGACTCTTTGGCAGGATGGGGTACTGTCAAATGTTGTGTTGGCACAAACAAAGAAAAATGTATAGAAGAAGAATGGGGTGATATTCTTCATTTATTTGAAATCCCCCACTTTAACCCCTGTGCGTAGATTATATCTGTGGTCTGGGCCATAGACATTATATAAAATACTAGATGTGTATGTGGTCTGGTCCATAGACATTCTATAGAATACTAGATGTGTATGTGGTCTGGTCCATAGACATTCTATAGAATACTAGATGTGTATGTGGTCTGGGCCATAGACATTCTATAGAATACTAGATGTTTACAGTGGGCTATATCTACAGTATCAGAGACGGTTGATGAAAGCGAGACCATTCATTAGGAGCTCCTTCCCGTTTCCATATGACGTTGGGTTCGAAGCTGACACGCCCCTTTAGGAGACCGGTAGTAGACAGACCTTCGTTAAACCCAATGTGGAGTTCGTGGGATTTTACTAGATTTCTCCAATAAACTAAATTCCCTTATTTGAGGAAGGGCTTTGGACATTTTTATACCCCTAGTCACAATGAGCAGGTAATTGTTATCAGAACTAGCCTATAGATGAGAAATGTAAGTTAACTTAATGGAAGAAAACGAACTTTATTTAAGCCTAGGCAGCTAGAAAAGTGCCCTGCTGTCTGATAACAAGCTGGCTAAAAAGCTAGCGATAGCCACAATAAAGTTGTTAAATTTACAAATCACACTCTCAATAAAATGTCACCTTCCTAGACAACATTACTGATGCCAGGTAACACTAGCACTGCAGCTCAACACATTTGTCTGTAGATTTACTGCATTAGCCTGGCGTGAGCTAACAGAAGTGCAAGCAGCACTA
>JAODXP020000019.1:32277321-32290343 GCA_027497455.2 Sardinella longiceps
TATTGGTGCAATACTGCCACCAAGTGTCCAGGAATTGAAAAATGTGTAGAAATCGTCATTATTTTCTTCACGTTCAAGCATAGACTGTTGAATTCTGAAATAATAAAACTCTGACCTGTAGCCTAAATAATGTAATTTCATGATGAGACATAGCATGATGAACAAGTGGACAGAAAGTCTTACATCTATGAATTGAATGTTTTGTTCTGAGAACTGAACTAGGCTAGGCTACTTGAAGTAGTACTACAAATTCAATCTACAAATTCATCAATGACCAGAATCAGTCACGTCCTAATCACAATTTGCATAAATTATATATAAATTAGGTAATAAAAAAATAATAATAATAATAAAAAAAATAAAAAACACCCGCAAAATAGCCTCATTTTCAGTTTTTGTGATCTTAAGCCCTTCCCTGCCTTCTCAGCCCTATGCTAGTGCTGGAGATGTGGCCTGTGATTTCTGCACTGGGAAGAAACTCTGTGCTCTGTGAGTCTCATGCCAGGCAGCACTACACAGCTCCAGCACTGCAGAAACACAAAGAGCACAAAGAGTAATAGGCTATTAGGACTGAAGATCTGAAACCGGTTCAGCGAGTTGTTGGTTGATGTTGGTGTTTCAACTGGATTAAAACCTTGACTGTTGCCATATCCTGACCTAAACCATGGATTTTCAACAGGGGGTCTGTGGACCCCTGGTGGTCCGTGACAACATTCCAGGGGGTCCATGACATGGGTTCCAGTTACAACTTAGTGTGATTGAACTTGATATTTGAAAACTTGATTTGAGAAATAATCACAGCTTAGCACTCTAAATGCAGTGTAAGAATGAACTCTCTGCATACTTTGGTAAATGTGTTGATCGATGGCTAAAATGTCTATATGTTTGTATATATCTCTTTGTTTATAACACCCCCTCCGCCCCTGGGGGTTTGGGTCACTGATGACTTCTTAGTGAGAAAGGTGGTCCCCGGGACTGAACCAGTTGAAAACCCTGTCCTAAACTAAACATTACCCTAAACCTTGGGTCTGTTTGCAAGTTCCACATGACAGTATAAACAAGTGGCACTGGTAGCAGGCAACTGCTGCAGCATAATATGTAGGGCTGAAAAGGCAGTAGGTGGCAACCATATGACAGAAGGCACACCCCCATGTCACCAACATTGGTGCTGATTAGTTTTTGCATCTACCATTACTGGAAATACAGTTAGCCTAACTCTATTTTTAGAATTACATGTTTCATATCATTGTGGTTTGCCATTAGCCTGACACGCCAGACTATATCATAAGAATGTATAGTCTGAAGACCACTGATAGACTGTACCTCAATGGAGGGGCGGGTGATTGCGTTGTCTTTCAAACTGCCTCTCCACGTAATAGGCTAGCGTTCCGGCCAGTGGTACCAGCTGAGTATATCAAACTTTTCCCTGTAGTCCGTTTGTAACACGGCAAAGACATCTTTTCCAGAACGGAAAACTTCCAGTTGCACTTTCTTGTTTCACTTTCAGAAGACAATGACAAGTGCAATTCGTCCAAAACTAAAGCCAAAGACGATTCCACTCTGGTTTGAGCAGGGCTGTCGTCATCGTATAAAGCCCGCCTTACGATTTCCTGTACACATACCGCGCTGTGATTGGTTATCCGCCGCCAGAGGAAGGATACAACGGGATTCTATCAGTGGCCTCTAGACGATATCCTCTGTGCAAATTCAAGTTTAGCTACCGCTAGGGGTACGTCTAGAGTCTAGGCTAGTTTGCCATGGGATTAATCTCACATAGGCCTACTGTATCACATTATCCTTAAATCTCCTTGGTGTATCTGTATATTTTATTTCCTCTTTTGTCAGTTAACGTGTTGACTGTTCTAAGTTTCATTAATATTTTCATTTATATTTGAAGATTAGGCTACAGTATATGAATGTAGTAATGTCACCGTAGCACTTATTTCAATTACTTAGAATATCTTGATCTAACATCAACAACTTTTGCTTACCTGCATGGGCTGAAAGGTCTTTGGCACTCTTAAGGCCAAATTGAATTCAGATTTTGATCTGGCCTTTGTCAGGCCTGGGGCCAGTCACATGCCTTACTGTTTGCCCTTTGATAGGAGGCCAAAGCTGAACTAATTACCCTGAGCTGCCTGCAAACCCCCTCTATACTCACAAACTGCTGTGCTTACCTACTGTACTGTATTTTGGTTGAATTTAATTTTGTCATATTTGGTTTTGTAATGAGGGAAGCAGTCTGTACATTGCAGCTGTTGCCTGCATACTTTGTGTTGTTTTGGGGCTTTTTGCCTTTATTAAGATGGGACAGGGGAGAATGGAGAGAGAGAGAGAGAATTTGTATATTTATATAAGTTAATGACTTGCTTTTTAAATAAACCAACAGTTATTCCACCAGATATCTCTCTTCTGCTGTGCCACGACACTCTTGCGCTTTTAGCTAGTAAAGCACAGCTCCTATATCCCTTGGAACATCATGTTGAATACTTTTTGTTTGTTTGGTATATTTTTTGGCAATTAATCAGTATGTGTAGAAATGTCATTTTGACAAACTCTTAATCTTATTCTACCACTGCTCCTGATTATTTTGATACAACATTCATCTTACAAAGCTCTTATGTAGGGAATGTGTAGGCCTACAAACATAGGATCCAGTCATCCGTTTATTTTTTAGGTCATATAATTTTATTCAGTCATGACATCATAAATTACATTGTATAACCTTTGTATAGGCCTACCCATTGTATAATAAACACCACCTTTTGTTAACAATATAATATGCTTTAAACTTTTACCTTTATACCATTGCTGTTTATGTGAAGTAATTACTCCTATACACTAGGTCAAAGCAAGTTGTTGAACTTGGTTCCTAACCTATTAACCTCACTCACGTCAGATGTAGCGCCCCCATGGGCACAGGCATCTGAGATCGTGTCCATTGAAAGGGATTTCAGGACTGATATTGAATGGACGGACCAAAAGGAGACCCTACAAACTGCCGGGCAGGATTTTTGACGTACTAGCTCATCTCTTGCAAACTTACAAAACACTACTAACAGTAGTACTAACACTATATATGAAAGAGACCTCTATATTATGCAAGTTAAATCGATTCTTGTGGCAAATATGCTGCAGATACTGGCATTTATGTTTGTTTGGAACAGATTAAAAATTAGAAATAGCATTGGATCACGGGATGCAACTGGTAGGTTTCGATGTAAGTGGTTGAAGTAAGATGACGGACAAATGGTTTGTTCAATTATATGCACGATTTTTTGATGACGTCCAGTCTTCTGAAACAAATCTCAAATTCAGCCTGTTTGCAGCTACGAATAATCTGACGTGAGTGAGGTTACTAACCTATAACACCACTGAGAAAACTTTGAGGTCTGAAACCCTACTACCACACCTTTCTTTCCCATGGAAATGCAGTTGTTACATTGCCTTTCAACCTTGTCTACTTAATATTTACACTTAATCAGTGTACTACTATTAGTCATATCAAAGGAGTAAATATTGAGTAACTGACATATTGTAAGAATCACCAATCAATATTCAATATTAAAGTATTTCCCTACCATTTGTACCCATACCTTTTAGTGACATCGACCTTCGATTTTAATATTATTACAAGGTCTTTGGCACCTGTGCGAGACTTGGGCTCATGGTCTATTAGTGGATTTATAATGTCATGAAGGTCAGATTGTAATCTAGACAGAGCATGGGGAGGTTTTTGTTCACAAAGAAGCTGCCGGACCTCTTGCACATCACAGTTTGACCAGGGCTTAGAGTTGGTGAACATCTCCAGCATAGTGATGCCAAGAGACCACATGTCTGACATGGTGCTAGATTTCTTACACTCTACCAGACACTCTGGGGCCATGTAGGGTGGGGTTCCTCCTAGTCCACAGTGAGCCCCTCTCTTCGTCACGGACACACTTTTTATCAGATTTGCCAAGCCCCAGTCTGTGAGGTATGCCCTTTTGTGCTCTCCGGCAATCTTTTAGACACAAAACAATATAAGTTAAAAGCAACAATGCTATAATGATTTCATTATTACATTACAGTACATTCTTGTTCACCTTCAATATTCAATTTCAAGTCTGGCTTGGTGCATTTTATAACACTTCAGATAGCTTTGCAAAGAACTTGTTGAATACAAACCATTATGTTTGCTGGCTTCAGATCTTGATGGATGATTTTTTTTCCATGTATGTGCTCAACAGCCATGGCAATATCCAAAGCCACAAACAGCTTATCTTCGAGCTCCAACTGAAAGTATAATACAGTATATTGTTATATGTCGGAGAAGAACATTAGTGTTGAATCCTTTAGTGGCCCCACCAATCCACGTCCATTTCTTTTGTTCTTGATATAGTAACTGACATCAGGGGCACCACTAGAAATTTTGGGCCATCCAAACATTGATTACAATAGACCTATTACTTTGTACAATGTTCTCAAAGGGCCCCATGTCAGTGCAGGCCCTTAGAACTGACATATTATAAATAGCCCATAGAAAATACTTTTTAGCTACACTTTTATAAATGTGAGAATTTACACAGTTTACACAGTGACCTTGTGAAAAATTAACGTGTATGGGGATCTCTGTAAATACAACATTTTCAGACTTCAGATTTCAGCCAGGTATATGATTTATTCCCCAGGTCCACTCAACAGACATCTTCAGTATCAGTCACTTGCATATGAAAAGTTATTTAGATAGTGAACCCAACATCAAATATGATGGTGCAATACCTTAATGTTTGTCTCTGTATAAATAACTTCTGCTAGATTGGCCCCATAAATCAACTCATTTGCGATGAGAATTTTTGTCTCAGTTTCCGCAACAGCCATCATCCGCACAATGTTGGGGTGAGATAAACCCCTGCAGAGAGAGGTTAAAGATGAGTATTTGAATTTATGCCATAAAACCTTTAAAAACAAAAAACAGAGAGATGCCATTACCCAGGTATGATGAATTCATTTGAAGTCCCTGGATCGTCTACGGATCTTGATATAACTTTTACAGCAGCTGGAGTTCCCTGGTATGATCCCTTGTAAACTTCCCCATAAGAGCCTCGTCCGATGTATTCATGTACAGTAATTGTGTCTGGATCCACAAAATCAACTTTCAAAATGAAAGCTGAAATAAGGGGATATTTGGTCAAATACCTAAGATTGTTAATTAAGCACTTATGACATTCAATGACTAGTTGTCTTAACTTTCATTCATTGCTGACATAAAGTCAATAATTGTTTTCTAATGAGCAATGACCAGGTTCTTCTACAACTGAAATAAATCTGAAAAAAAAAAATAGAAATTCACACTGACCTGTTCTCTTTTCTGACACTTTTCCAAGTGTTGGTGTCAAGGGTGACTTCTGTTCTCTGGCTGTGACTCCTTTAGTTTCACTGTCAACTCTATTCTGAGGTATCATGGGTAATGACTCGTCAGCAGATCCTCTATTATCTCCTGTCTCTCCTGAGCCAAACTCAGAACTCTGAGTCGAGTCAGTAAGGCTATGCTTGGGATTTCGGAGCGAAGGGTCAAGAGATGATTTAACAGAGCTGTATCCAGAGTCATCAGGTCCACCTTCCTTTAACTGCACAGAGATGCAAAGGCACCCAAGTGTATTTAAATACAATGCATGCATTTCATCTCTCCATTTCATATTTGGAATTGAAATGTATTTTATTCGTGAATAAATATTGGTGTATTTACAATTAGGGGGCATATTCCTACTCCATTCTCCAACGCCTATTGCCATCTCTTCTATCTTCTCCAGCAGATCTGTCACCTGGCCAACATCTCTCTTTTTATTGTTCACAACATGATACCTGTTCCCACATTTCTCTACAACCCACTGCAGAGCCTCTCCTCCACTGTCAATGTGCTGCTCAATGCTTGTGTCTCCCAGCCAGTCCCCTCTGGTGAAGAGCACTATAGTGTGACTCCAGACTCTCTCACCCAGAAGTTCCATGTGTTCCTGCACTGCTCTCCTGTGTTCCTCTATGAATTTCTTACTCACATTGATGACCAAGAGCATAATGTGCGGTCCTGGATGACACAGAGACACACTACGGACAATCTTTTGCTTATCATGTTCTATGGTGTAATTGGCGACCCATCCTGGTGCCTTCACTACAGTGATGTGTCTCCCGGCTGTTTCTCTCTCTCTCCTCACACACTCAGCTGTTACCCCTGTGGTGTCAAACTCCTCTCTGCCCAGTATGGTGTTTCCTGATGAACTCTTTCCAGCATATTTGCTTCCCAGCAGTAAAATCCTCATGTCTGAAATGTGTGGAATCTCACCTGGGAAGAGAAATTGTCTGAGAAACACTGAATTGCAGCCTTTTTCAATGA
This sequence comes from Sardinella longiceps, assembly GCA_027497455.2. NCBI lineage: Eukaryota > Metazoa > Chordata > Actinopteri > Clupeiformes > Clupeidae > Sardinella > Sardinella longiceps. The sequence continues at coordinate 32,283,692 of JAODXP020000019.1, forward strand.
CATTGACCCTGACACAGGCACTGTACACTGTATTGTGAATGAGGTCATTCAGTTGTTCTCTGTTGTGTGTGTGTGTGTGTGTGTGTGTGTGTGTGTGTGTGTGTGTGTGCGAGAGAGAGAGAGAGAGAGTGAGAGAGAGCATTAGAGGGCAAGATGAAAGGAGAGAGAGAGAGAATGAGTGAATAAATGAATAGATGTTTTATGTGTAGGTTCAACAGCTGATAATTCCAACCTGTCGATGATCTGAGAGTCTGTCGCTGCTCATCCACCTTCCTCTTCCTTTCCTCTGCTCTTCTTTTTTCCTCTTCCTTCTTCTTCACTAGTTCTCTCATCATCTTTGCATCAAAGTCCAAGTGATTGCCTCCATTTCCTGCCACCATCTCTTCTATCCTCTGCAACAGTTCTGTCACCTGGCTACCATTTCTTCTCTTATTGTTCATAACATGGTACCTATTCCCACACTTCTCTACAACCCACTGAAGAGCTGGACTTTCACTCTCAATGTGCTGCTCAATGCTTGTGTTGTTTGGCCAGTCCCCACCGGTAAACAGCACTATAGTGTGACTCCAGACTCTTTCACCCAGAAGCTCCATGTGTTGCTTAACTACTCCTCTCTGTATTTCAGTGAATTTAAAAGTCACATTTATGACCAGGAGTAGAGCATGTGGTCCTGGAGGACACAGAGACACACTGAGGATAATCTCTCTCTTATCACGCTCAGGAGTTTGATCTATAGTGTAATTCTTCCACCATCCTGGTACGTCCACTACAGTGATGTGTCTCCCTGCTGCTTCTCCTTCTTTCTTCATACACTGTGCTGTTCTTCCCAAGGTGTCAAACTCCTCTCTGCCCAGGATGGTGTTTCCTGATGAACTTTTTCCCTCTGCTCTTCCTCCCAGCAGCACAATCCTCATGCCTGAGATCGCTGGAATTCCACCTGGAAACAGAACAGAATATTTTGTATTATTTGCAGCCTTCTTTTTTCACTTTGCAAGATGACAGGGACCAGAGGTATGATAAGGTAATGGTAATAGTTTATAGTGGCGGATAGGCCTATACGTCAGTGGCCTCAACTTTTCAGATTCCATTGCAAATTGGTATTATGGCAAACTAAGAAAAACTCCAAATATTGACACTCATCCAAAACTAGTTCCAGACTAGCTTTATGTTTAATAGAAAGCTGAAATAATCTCACCTGCAGATGATCTGAGAGTCTCTCTCTGTTTCTGCACCTTCAGCTTTCTCTCCTCAGCTCGTCCCTCTTCTTCCTGCATCTTTTCAGTCCATAGTTTCATAATTTCTGTCTCTATCTGAAAATAATGACCACGGTTTCCTGCCACCATCTCTTCTATCTTCTCCAGCAGCTCTGTCACCTGGTGAACATCACTGTTCATTTTCTCTACAACATGATACCTGTTCCCACATTTCTCTACAAGCCACTGCAGAGCCTCTCCTTCACTCTCAATGTGCTGCTCAATGCTTGTGTCTCCTAGACAGTCCCCGTGGGTGAACAGTATGATAGTGTGTTTCCAAACTGTCTTTCCTAGAAGTTCCATGTGTCCCTGCACTGCTCTTCTCTTTATCTCTGTGAATGACCTACTCATATTCATGAGCAGGAGTAGAGCATGGGGTCCTGGAGGACACAGAGACACACTGAGGACAATCTCTTGTTTGTCACGTTCAGCAGTTTCCTCTACAGTGAAATTCTTCCACCATCCTGGTACTTCCACTATGTGTCTTCCTGCTGTTTCTCCTTCTCTCTTCACACACTCAGCTGTTCTTCCTGAGGTGCCAAACTCCTCTCTGCCCAGGATGGTGTTTCCCAAAGAGCTCTTCCAGTCAGTCTGATTCCTAGCAGAATGATCCTCATGTCTGAGATGTGTGGAATGCCACCTGGGAACACAGAAATCTTTTTGAAACACATGGTCACTGTGATCAGTTTTTCTTTCTCTTAGTGTGTTTCCATGTATAGGTGAGTTTTAAGGCTGTTCCTTTTGCATTTGTGACAGTGAGAAAGACCAATGTGATTAAGTTAGTTAGTTTAAAGGCCAATATAGACTGAAGATCTGGGACGAGATGAAGCGGTTTTAGAGAGAAGTTGCAGCGGTGTGAATCAATCGTCGCAGATTGTTGCAGGCAGTTGCAAGCCGTTGCAAAAGATTTAATATGTCAAATCGCAGTTTCAGAGTTTTAGAACGTCCAGGTTTTTAGAATGTCGCAGCCCATCTCGTCGGGGATCTTTGGTCTGTAGGCACCTTAACATTCATCATGACTGAAAGTAATAATAAGCATTTAATGCACTGATATCAAAAGGTGACAATATCACTCTAACACTAAAACTACAAACTAAACCTAACGCATGGACTATAAAAGGAAAATAAACTTGCACTAAAATAGTTTATGCATGAAAATGACTATCTTCACGGCTCTGTTTTCAATGTATCTTTAATACATTTCAATATTTACATCATTCTCAGTCACCAATTAACCATATCCTTCACACAAGTTTGGTGTCTATAGTTGGTAAAATCCTGTCTTCGTCTCTCATTTACTACCGTTTTGGAGTCTAATCCCTAATGCGCACATTATAAATTTTGGATTTCTTCTGAATGCTAAAGACATTGAAGGACAAAAAAGTCTCTCACCTGCTGATGCTCTTAGTATGTCTCTCTGCGTCTTCACCTTCATGCTCCTCTCCTCTGCTCTTCTCCTTTCTTCCTTTTTCTTCTCCATTAGTTCCTTCATCATCATTGCATTGAAGTCAAAATGACCACGGTTTCCTGCCACCATCTCTTCTATCTTCTCCAGAAGCTCTGTCACTTTGTCCCTGTCACAATTCCTGTTGTCTATAACATGATACCTGTTCCCACATTTCTCTACAACCCACTGCAGAGCCTCTCCTCCACTCTCTATGTGCTGTTCAATGCTTGTGTCTCCCAGCCAGAGCCCTCTGGTGAAGAGCACCATGGTGTGACTCCAGACTTTCTCACCCAGAAGCTCCATGTGTTCCTGCACTGCTTTTCGATGTCCTTGAGTGAATGACCAACTCAAATTGACGACCAGGAGTAAGGCATGGGGTCCTGGAGGGCATAGAGACACACTGAGAGCTATCTCTTGTTTAATATGAAGAGGAGATTCTTGTGCATTCCACTTAAACCACCATCCTGGTGCCTCTACTACAGTGATGTGTCTCCCTGCTGTTTCTCCTTCTCTCTTCTCTGCTGTTATTTTGGAAGAATCAAATGTTGATCTTCCCAGGATGGTGTTTCCTGATGAAGTCTTCCCTGCTGTTCTGTTCCCCATCAGCACAATCCTCAAGTCTGAGATTTGGTGTTTTCCAGCTGGAAGCAGAAACATACCATTCAGTGAAACACACTTGTTGTATATCACGTTGCATAATCATCTTCACAATTGCCTCACTTTCAAATTATCCAAAGAAATATAACAATGGCATATTGTGAAGATAAGTGCTGTGTGTGCATTAGGGCTGTAACGATATTGTATCAAATCAAGAAATCGTGACACGCAGAGTCACGATACTGTATCGTGATACAAGAAGTCAGTATCGTGATACGCCCTTTTAAAGTTCTGTAACCTTTCAGTTCAGAAAACAACCACATGATATGATGCGATGGTGCTTCCAAGCTTCAAATCAATATAATTATTTTTAAACTTAAAAAAAAATATTTCTATTGTAAAATATTACTAGCTTATTGTAACCTATTCTAGCCATAAATGATTATCAAAAAGAAATATTTAAAAAATCGTGGGGTGTATCGAACCGTAGGTCAAAAATCGTGATACCGAATCGTGAGTTGGGTGTATCATTACAGCCCTAGTGTGCATGTGCTGTGTTGAAAGGTTGAGATACAACAAATAGGACATTGTGAGGGAACTACAACACAATCCCAGATTGACTGTTAAGGGCAATGCAGACTGAAGATCCACAACGACACGAAACGGTTTCAGAACGGAGTTGTGGCGGTGTGAATGAATTGTCGCAGGTCGTTTGAAGCAGTTGCAAGCCGTCGCAAAAGATTTAACATGTCAAATCGCAGTTTCAGATGTTGCAGGTTTTTAGAACGTCACAGCCCGTCTCGTCGCGGATATTTGGTCTGGAACTACCTTGATAGGCTAGTTTAAACTTACATACTAACGAATTAAACACTTTGGCCTCAATAATGGAAAGCTTTCTATAAAGCACAGTCTCAAACAACTATGTTTACTGATTTTACTCTGTAAAAAGGAATAAGTAAAGCTTTCTTAAAAAATTGGGGGAAACGTGTCTTACCTGCAAATGATCTGAGAGACTCTCTCTGCTTCTGTACCTTAATCTTCCTCTCCTTTGCTCTTCTGTCTTCGTCATTCTTCTTCTCTTTTAGTTCTTTCACCATCTCTTCATCAAACTCAAAGTAAAGGCCTCTGTTTCTTTCCACCATCTTCTCTATCTTCTCCAGCAGCTCTGTCACCTGGCCACCATCTTTTTTCCTGTTGTTCAGAACATGATACATATTCCCACATTTCTCTACAACCCACTGCAAAGCCGCTCCTCCACTCTCAATGTGCTGCTCAATACTTCTGTCTCCCAGACAGTCCCCTCTGGTGAACAGCACAATTGAGTGATTCCACAGTGTTGGGCCCAGAAGCTCCAGGTGTTGCTGCATTGAACTTTTATATATTTCTGTGAATGGCTTACTGGCATCAATGAGCAGGAGTAGAGCATGGGGTCCTGGAGGACACAGAGACACACTGAGGACAATCTCTCGTTTATCACGTTCAGGAGTTATCTCTACAGTGCTGTCACACCACCATCCTGGTGCCTCCACAACAGTGATGTGTCTCCCTGCTGTTTCTCCTTCTTTCTTCACACACTCAGCTGTCCTTGCTGAGGCGTTAAACTCCTTTCTGCCCAGAATAGTGTTTCCTGATAGCCTGGGAATTCCCATGCTCCTTTGCGCGCTTATTTCATTTCACTCTGCAGAGGAGCATGGTGACCATGGCCATTTTCTCGCTTGCTTTCGGTATCAATCGCAGAACAAAAGGAATTTGTACGGCCTCGGTGCATTTTACGTCACGTGGTGGCTCTGGTATTGGCTCAGAGGTATGTACAGACGCTATGGTAGACATTCGTAGCGCCCAATAAACGGCTATGGACAATTGTAAACGTGCTTCCGCTACGAGAAATGCAATAGATAGGTCCCCAGACTAAATATCACTTGTGATTTTAGTTTGGCATTCGCCAGGCTAGTTTCTGAGGAACTCCTCCCAGATACTCTGTTCCCCAGCAGTACAATCCTCATGTTTGACATGATTGGATCCCCCCTGGAAACAGAAATAGTTAGTTAGTTAGTCTTTATTTGTCCTTAGATAGAGATTGTACAGTTCTGTGAAACAATGTGCAATCTTAAATTACATAGAAGTAAACTCCTTTGATCCAGCGAGGGAAATTTAGTCTGCTTTTAACCCAATTGTTGAAACACACAGCCCACAGATGAAGTGCATTAACCTGGCACAATGGGATGGCTGGGGGCTTGCTCAAGGGCAATTCAGCTGTTGTTCACTGGTTGTGAATGTAACTGACAACCCTTTAGTTACAGGCCCAAAACCAGTATGCCACAGCTCCCTCAACTAGTTCTCAAATGTCCATAAGGTTTCATTAGAATAGAATGTAATCAAATTGATTAGAATTGCATAGGCTAGTTGATCCACCCATGTCAGCAACTGGCCATGAATCTTTGCCTGAGATTTGTTTTTATCCCTTTAGGGGCGATGGTGCCACAGTTGGTAGAGGTGCCGTTCGGCAACCGGAGGGTTGCAGGTTCGAGCCCCACTCCGCCTGAACCCATCGAGGTGTCCTTGAGCAAGATACCTAACCCCAGATTGCTCCCGGTGAGCAGGTCGGTGCCTTGCATGGTTGCCTCTGCCACCGGTGTGTGAATGGGTGAATGTGAGGTATACATTGTAAATGTTTCAATGAGTGCTCGTAGGAGTAGAAAAGCGCCGCCTCCACCTTGCAGCACATGTACTAAGTTATCAGCATTTCCTGTTGTGGAGAAATTTCATGTCATCTGCCAAACAATAAACCTGCACCAAGCGCTGTCACATCGTTTCACTTTGTACAAACTATCTGGAAACTATCATTCGGTTTCCTTCCTCGTGGGCACTTTCAGTGAACTTTAAAAATATTGCATACAACATATGACCTCTGTTCTCTGATTGGAGAAAGCACTATAAGTTGCACTAGCATGGCCAAACAATTTCAAAATCAAGAGATAAAACTATTTAGAAAGCAGACAAATAAAATATCTTACGGTTGTGGTTGAAACATTCTCTTCTTGGGTGTTTGGTGATAAACTGAACAGGTTTAACCTGTAGAGAAAGAAAATGAAACGTAATTATAAACCTGTCATACAACAAGACCAAACAATAAAGAAGTATAGTGATGACATGCACAATGACTGACGAAAATGAAACTAAAAATGCACAGGATCAGTATCCAGGTGTGTGTGTGTGTGTGTGTGTGTGTGTGTGTGTGTGTGTGTGTGTGTGATGTGTGTGTGTAGAGAGAGAGAGAGAGAGAGAGAGAGAGAGAGAGAGAGAGAGAGAGAGAGAGAGAGAGAGTGTGTGTGTGTTTGTGTGAAGGGCCGTCAAA
>JAODXP020000019.1:32320443-32322943 GCA_027497455.2 Sardinella longiceps
TGTGTGTGTGTGTGTGTGTGTGTGTGTGTGTGTGTGTGTGTGTGTGGGTGCATGCGTGTGTGCCTGTGCTGTGTGTGTGTGTGTGTGTGTGTGTGTGTGTGTGTGTGTGTGTCCTGATCCCCAGAGGAGTATGTGGCGTTCTACGACCGTCTGATCCTGCTGAGGAAATGTGAACGTGTGGAGGGCAAAGAGCTGACCTCACGCACCAACGTGCTGCTCGTCCGACAGGGACGCATCACCCCCGGCAACGGAGTCAAACTCACCTACAGCAGCAGGAAAAACACAAAGGCCAGCCACCACAAGGGTGTGTGTGTGTGTGTGTGTGTGTGTGTGTGTGTGTGTGTGTGTTTATTGCAGACTGGGACATGCATGTGTTTGCCTCATCTGCTGTGTGTGTGTATGTGTGTTATACCGACTGTGAATTGCAGTTGTGTTTCTCTGTCAATAAGAATGATGGTGGTGGTGGTAGTGGTGTGTGTGTGTGTGTGTGTGTCTATCTATTTTACTTATCCAGTTGTTTGTGTCCTTTGGTGTAAATGAGAATGACAATGGTGTGTGTGTGTGTGTGTGTGTGTTTCCTCCAGACTGTGATGTGTAGTTGTTTGCGTCGTCTGTTGTGATTGAAAATGACAATGGTGTGTGTGTGTGTGTGTTTCCTCCAGACTGTGATGTGCAGTTGTTTGCGGCGTCCGGTGTGATTGAGAATCCGACACACAGCTCCATGTCCGGCCCCCAGGCCTGTAGAGTGTTCATCAACGCCCCGCCCTCTTTGCAGATTAAGATACAAGCCCTCAGTGTCATCAACACCACAAACACACACTCGACCTACGTACTGGTGAGTCACACACACACACACACACACTAACTACAAGCCCTCAGCATGATCAACACCTATGTGTGTGTGTGTGTGTGTGTGCAAAAGTGACAGCTGCTTGTGTGTGTGTGTGTGTGTGTGTGTGTTGTCAGATCCGGGACGTGGACACACTGAAGACGACGGTGTTCTCTGGTCCGCAGCTCTTCCTCTGGGGTTCCACTGGGAGTCGCGCTGAGGTGGAGTTCCACGGGGAATACCAACACACTTCCGGATCTTTCCATGCACAATACTCTTTCTTCAGGCCCTAACACACACACACACACACACACACACACACACACACACACACACAGGGAGTCAGGCTGAGGTGGAGTTCCACGGGGAATACCAACACACTTCCGGATCATTCCACGCTCAATACTCTTTCTTCAGGCCCTAACACACACACACACACACACACACAGGGAGTCGCGCTGAGGTGGAGTTCCACGGGGAATACCAACACACTTCCGGATCTTTCCACGCTCAATACTCTTTCTTCAGGCCCTAACACACACACACACACATACACACACACACATACACACACACACACACACACACACACACACACACACACACACACAGGGAGTCGCGCTGAGGTGGAATTCCACGGGGAATACCAACACACTTCCGGATCATTGACACACAATACTCTTTCTTCAGGCCCTAACACACACACACACACACACACACACACACACACACACACACACACAGGGAGTCAGGCTGAGGTGGAGTTCCACGGGGAATACCAACACACTTCCGGATCATTCCACGCTCAATACTCTTTCTTCAGGCCCTAACACACACACACACACACACACACACACACACACACACACACACACACAGGGAGTCGCGCTGAGGTGGAGTTCCACGGGGAATACCAACACACTTCCGGATCTTTCCACGCTCAATACTCTTTTTTCAGGCCCTAACACACACACACACACATACACACACACACACACACACACACACACACACACACACACACAGGGAGTCGCGCTGAGGTGGAATTCCACGGGGAATACCAACACACTTCCGGATCATTGACACACAATACTCTTTCTTCAGGCCCTAACACACACACACACACACACACACACACACACACACACACACAGGGAGTCGCGCTGAGGTGGAATTCCACGGGGAATACCAACACACTTCCGGATCATTCCACGCTCAATACTCTTTCTTCAGACCCTAACACACACACACACACACACACACACACACACACACACACACACACACACACACCTTGACACATCTGTGCTTCACACACTCTATTGATTCTTCAGGACTTGATAATACTGTACAAATAGATCTGTTTATTTGTTAAAGAGATACAAAGAGGATGATATCTGTTTATTCCTTAAATATCCAACATGCATGAAATCTTTTTATTTGTTAATGAGATCCAAACAGGATAAAATCTGTTTATTTGTTAATGAGATCTAAACATAATGAGGTCTGTGTATTTGTTCTGAGATTAAACAAGATCAAATCTGTTTATTTGTTAAAGATCCAAACAGAATGAGATCTGTGTATTTGTTATGAGATCTAAACAGGATCAAATCAGTTTATTTGTTGATATCTAAACAGATCAAATCGTTTATTTGTTGATATCTAAACAGA
>JAODXP020000019.1:32327943-32329072 GCA_027497455.2 Sardinella longiceps
TACTGAGAGAACACAAAGAACACACGTACACACACACACACACACACACACACACACACACCATGCAAAATTTAAAAAACACACTTTTAGCTGAAGTGATTTATTGAGAGCTGAAATTGTTGTCTGTGGAATCCAGTAGTGACATCACCACATTTCCACACTACTTACACCATACACACACACACAGTGCTAAGAGTTCATATTCTGTTTGGGCTTCTACACACACACACACACACACACGGATATACACAAAACCACACACACAGACATACAGTGCTCACATGTTCATATTCTGTTTGGCCTTCTTCACACATGTAGACACACACGTCCCCCCACCCCACAGACATACACACACACACACACACACACACACACACACACACACACACACACACACAAACACAAACACACACACACACACACACACACAAACAAACACACACACACACAGTTCTCACATGTTCATATTCTGTTTGGCCTTCTCAATGTCCTTCTTGATCTCTGGCGTGATGTTGAAGCGGAGTTTATTCGGCATCGACAGAGGAATCATGGGAGTGCGGGCCATCTGCATCGGACTCCTATTCCTGTCATGACATCACCAACACACACACACACACACACACACACACATACATACACACACACACACACACACACACAGAGTGTGACTCAGTCTCCCCATAAAGACTAACTACTCTAACTAAGTAATTAAGTACTCTAACTAACTAACGATTCTAACTAACTAACTAACTATTCTAACTAACTAACTAACTACTCTAACTATTCTAACCACTCTAAGTAGCTCTAATGAACAAACTAACTAACTAACCAACTAATTACTCTAACTAACTACTAGACTAACTAACTAACTAACTAACTAATAACTAACTACCTAACTAACCAACTAACCAACTAACTAACTACTCTAACTAACTACTCAAACTACTTGTAACTATCTAACTACTCTTGCATGCTAACAAGCTAATGGCACAGTAATGCACTCAGATAATCCCCACAATTTATAATCCACCACATAATCCACCAGGTACGTGATAATTTATAATCCACAGGTGCATGGTACATAATCCACCAGGTACGTGATAATTTATAATCCACAGGTGCATGGTAC
>JAODXP020000019.1:32397506-32401048 GCA_027497455.2 Sardinella longiceps
TCTCTCTCATTGCGTTAAAATACAATGTAGCTGACTCAAGGGTTAAGTTATTCCTAATGTATCTAAAGTTAGCTAAATTAAATTTTACTTTTCCTATAGTTTTTTAACATGTTGCCTAAAACCAAGTTCTGAGTCTATAATTACACCAAGATATTTAAATTCATGAACAATGTCCAGTTTCTCGCCATGCACCATGATGCTGGAATCAGGTTCAGTGGTACCTCTTTTTGTAAAATACATGCTGACAGTCTTTGACACATTAAGATGAAGGTGTGAGTTTTGGACATTGTTCATGACTGATGTTAACTGTTGTGCAACTAGAAGTTTATCTTTTGCATGGATGTATAACACTGTATCATCTGCGTGTAGCTGGCAAGTTACTGATGCAGGACACCAACTTGACAGAACAGCAGTGGACCTAATATAGAACCTTGTGGTACTCCAAGTGTGTTAAAGCACATGTTTGATGTAGTGTGTTGCACTCTAACACACTGTGTCCATGATGTTAGATATGACTCCATCCATTTCAATGAGTCATCAGAAAAGTTGAAGTGAGTGAGCTTTTGTAACTGTGTGTGTGTGTGTGTGTGTGTTTGCAGTTACCCCTATAGTGAGGACTACTCTGAACCCACGCAGTACATGAACACACGTTGCCCAGCCTGGTGTGACCGGATCCTACTGTCACACAATGCACAGGGCATCATCCACAGGGTAGGACACACACACACACACACACACACACACACACACACACACACACACACACACACACACACACACACACAGCATTCTACTGTCACAACGCACAGGGCAACATCCACAGGGTAGGACACACACACACACACACACACACACACACACACACACACACACACACACACACACACACACACACACACAGCATCCTACTGTCACACAACGCACAGGGCATCATCCACAGGGTAGGACACACACACACACACACACACTCACACACACACACACACACACACACACAGCATTCTACTGTCACACAATGCACACGGCATCATCCACAGGGTAGGACACACACACACACACACACACACACACACACACACACACACACACACACACACACACACACACACACAGCATCCTACTGTCACACAACGCACAGGGCATCATCCACAGGGTAGGACACACACACACACACACACACACACACACACACACACACACACAGCATTCTACTGTCACACAATGCACACGGCATCATCCACAGGGTAGGACACACACACACACACACACACACACACACACACACACACACACACACACACACAGCATCCTACTCTCACACAACGCACAGGGCATCATCCACAGGGTAGGACACACACACACACACACACACACACACACACACACACACAGCATCCTACTGTCACAACGCACAGGGTATCATCCACAGGGTAGGACACACACACACACACACACACACACACACACACACACACACACACACACACACACACACACACAGCATCCTGCTGTCACACAACGCACAGGGCCTCATCCACAGGGTGACACATTTTACATACTTTATTTAGTTCAACCTTACAATCCACTTTTCATCAGGAATCAAATATTCTGAATGACCCAACAGATTAACACAGTTCACTGTCACTGGGTCGGTCAGTACAAGTACACAGTTTGTATGAACATGCTAAATGTGTTTGTGAGCTCATGGTGTGTGTGTGTGTGTGTGTGTGTGTGTGTGTGTGTGTGTGTGTGTGTGTGTGTGTGTGTGTGTGTGTGTGTGTGTGTGTGTGTGTGTGTGCGTGCGTGCTGTGTGTGCGTGTGTGTGTGTGTGTGTGTTTCTTTTTCCAGAGGGAGGAGGGAGAGCCTAACGTGGTCTACAACACCCTCGGCTCTAACGTGTGTATGGGAGATCATAAGGTATGTCCCACATACATACATACACACACACACACACACACACACACACACACACACAACACACACACACACACACACACACACACACACACACATGGACGGGCCCTGGGGTGCCGTGCCCGCCCTGGATGGCACTTGTGCCCGCCCTGGACGCCCACCGACGGACCTGTCACTTTTAGGTTATACCGCCACCACTGACTGAATCAAAAGATCGGAAATATAACCTCGACATCTAGGACTATAGCTACGTAATAGATTACATCTTGATTTAGTTTCATGACATTGATTGAACATAGTATTTCATCTACGCATTTTGTTAAGAGAATAGCCAATGATGTGCAACTGTGGCTTCTGCGGTTGCTTGCTGGTTCAATTCAGAATGACAATGCAGTAGCCTCGGAGGCGCAGACCGCTGCTGATTTTTTTTTTTTTTTTTTTTTTTTTTTTGTAAAAACGGCAGCTTTTATTCAAACACATCTAGAGCTGACCTTTGGAAACAACTTTGCAGTGTGTAGGCTACTACAGTCAGTAGGCCTACAGTTTAGTGGTCGTGTAGATGGCGCACTGTGTTCGATCTGTCTTTTTGCTTACAAGCTTGCGCCAATGGATAGGAGAAAACTGACGGAAAAAATACAAACCCCCTACTTTCTCCGTTATTGTCTCCGACTTCTCTGTCACAGAATATGCAAGGGAATCTAAACGTGAATGAATAAATCCATATATATTTTTATGTTAAATGTGTCAATAGGCAAATTCATTTGAAGGGGTTATCTATTTGAATGGGTTAGTTAGTCTATCTATTGTTGATGAAATGGTGTGATTTCGCTCTCTATTCGTGATTAAATAGGCTCATGTTTTCAGGGTATTCGCCTAATTTCTTTTGTGTGAAAACTCGAGAAAAAGCTGTAGGGTCTAGCCTTTTTTTGAGAGTGTCCATGACACGCCAACATCACACTAGACTATGCATTCTTTTTTTTTAGCTCATCATGTGCACTGTATGTGAATTAGGATACATTTTTCTGATAATGGCCATTTGCGATTGCGAGTAGTGAGGTTCGTGCAGGTGCGCTTTTGGTCTCACAGCGAGTGGAAGGGGAAAGGGGGAATAGCCCTCTCCCTTGCTGTAGCGGGCAGCTGTAGGCTGAGTGCAACTGATAAGTTGGTGAAGTCTAAACCAGGCCAGTAATTCCTTCGAAATAAGCATACATTCATATATTCATTCATAATATTGTGAATCCAAGCCTACAATGTCACAATCAAATTTTCCTGGGTTGTGCGAAATCTTGGCGTTTCAAAACAATGGCATTAAATGGTAATGCAAAAGTAGAGTGCAACAAGCAAGTAGACCTAATTAATACACGCATGATGTCCTCTACCTTCAACCCCAAACCCAAACGAACTCTCCTATGCGAATGTGAGAAAAGAGCATCTCCGTTTTTCCTAGACACGTCCTTGACATATACTATCACAGATTTTGTAAAAAAAAAATGGTGCTCCCCTCAAGTAACGCAGTGCCCGCCCACCAATTTGCGTCTGGCGCCGGGTCTGACACACACACCACACACACACACACACACACACACACACACACACACACACACACACACACACACACACACACACAC
>JAODXP020000019.1:32421148-32423648 GCA_027497455.2 Sardinella longiceps
TAGTCCCAAGTACTTTTAATAAGATCTTCATTCTCCATCCTGTCTGCCCCCCCTCCCTCCCCCCCGACTCACTCAATCACCTAGGCGACTGGTGTAAGATGCCCCCCCTCCCAGCTCACTCAATCACCTAGGCGACCCCCCCCCCTCCTCCTCCCCCCGGCCCGGCTGTCGATAATAGACTAGTAGGAGTTGATTCATGGTGAGAGTGTGTGAGGGCGCGCTCCCGGGGGTGTGGGGGGGTGTGTGTCCGCCCTGGGGGTGCAGACGCAGCTTGGGATGTGTGTGCCCACACACACACACACTCACACACTCACACACACAGAGAGCACTACACTGATGTAAGATGTAATTTATTTTTGTACATAAACATGGACCATTGAAATGTACTCACTGAGGAATTGTTTTAAGTACTCTTGCCTTTTAACATAAACAAGGATAAGTTCAACAACTTGTGTGTGTGTCGTGTCCTTTTGTCCGCAGGGTTTCGGCCAAGCCTGCCGTCGGTTTCCCAAAAGCACAGCTGCTAACTACCCAAGTTAACTAAACTAACTAAGATGGCACCTACTGTATGTTTCATTGCAATGGGATCAACCAAGTTAACTAAACTAACTAAGATGCCACCTCCTGTATACTGGTTGCAATGTGATCAACTAAGTTAACTAAACTAACTAAGATGGCACCTCCTGTATGCTGGTTGCAATGTGATCAACTAAGTGAGCAACTAGGCTTTTTGGAAACAGACTCCTGGTCTGGCAGGGTCGTAAGCTCATCAGTGCCAATCACACACACACACACACACACACACACACACACACACACACAGACAGACAGACTTATTTACCATGATTAACAAGGAGATGGCTCCAAAAACTCCCTAAACTAGTCTAGTAAAAAACTAAATGAAAAAAAGAAAAGAACAACTACAGTACATTGTTGACTTAAACAAAAACTTCTTCACACTGTCTAGTGGCTAGTCCACTTCTAAATAAAGGACATTTATATGGCAGAGTGCCTTGGATCTCCTCTCTCTCTTTTGAATAAACTTCAACACACTGTTGACTTGAATGAGTTTAGGTCATGTGTTTGGCCTTCTGCAGCATGATCAGGTTCACTCTCTATAGTAATGTAGGGGTTTGTACACCGTAGGGCTGGTCATTTATGTCTATACTGCATTAAAAATCATGATTTTAAGGACCATGTGACTTGAAGGTTATTTGGTCACACGTGTGTGTGTGTGTGTGAAGGACAGAAAACACAAATCTGCCCGACCCGACCCAACTCCCCTCTAACCCTCTCTGAGTTGGTCACATGTGTGTGTGTGTGTGTGTGTTTGTCCGAACGTATTTGTACGAGCCCCGGCCCAGCATTGAAAAATGAAGACTCCAGCCTAGTGGAAAGATCTTCCCTCAAAGTGAGACGTGTGTGTGTGTGTGTGTGTGTGTGTTTGTGTTTCTCTCGGAGAGTGTGTTAACACCTCAGCTGTAAAAATGAGCAATTGAGAAGCAAGCTGAAGGTGAATGGAGGCGCGGGGTCCAGTCTTTGTGTGTGTGTGTGTGTGTGTGTTTGTCCAGTCTTTGTGCCTCTCCATCCACAGCCAGTCGATAGCGCCAGTCGTCACGGAAACAGAGTCCAGCGGAATGACCAGTTGTTCTGGAGCTAATCTTCACCTTGGCCACTTCCCACTAGATGGATGTGTGTGTGTGTGTGTGTGTGTGTGTGTGCCCACTAAATGGATGACCCTCTGATTCCACACTTCATCTCCCAGCCCCATAATGACCAAGGGCACAAATAGAGGCCCTGCGCACACACTCACACACACACACACACACACACTTAGCTGTTACAGAGTGCAGTGCTGAAATCTAGGCCAAGTGTGTGACACCCAGTTGCAGTCCCACTAGTTGGGCAACCAGGAGGAAATAACTGGTAATGACACCTTAGTACCACCTTTACCTGTTCACCATCAATATACACCTGTGCTAGTAACACCTGGTCACCATCAATACACCTTTACCTGTTCACCATCAATATACACCTGTGCTAGTAACACCTGTTCACCATCAATACACCTTTACCTGTTCACCATCAATATACACCTGTGCTAGTAACACCTGTTCACCATCAATACACCTTTACCTGTTCACCATCAATATACACCAGTGCTAGTAACACCTGTTCACCATCAATACACCTTTCTGTGTTAGAAACACCTGTTCACCATCAATACACCTTTACCTGTTCACCATCAATATACACCTGTGCTAGTAACACCTGTTCACCATCAATACACCTTTACCTGTTCACCATCAATATACACCAGTGCTAGTAACACCTGTTCACCATCAATACACCTTTCTGTGTTAGAAACACCTGTTCACCGTCAATATACACATAACTACGCTAACACCTGTTCATCATCAATACACACCTCTCTGCTCTAGTAACACCTGTACACCTGTACACCATCAATACACACCTCTCTGTGTCCCTGGAGTGTGTG
>JAODXP020000019.1:32428648-32456148 GCA_027497455.2 Sardinella longiceps
GTAGGTTTATTCAAATTCTAGCAAATAGTCTACTTAACTACAATCATTATTTCAGTACAAAAAGGTAATAAAAAATTATCTAAATTGCAATCAACTGAGTCTACCCATATTTTACGCATTTATAGTCATAGTAAAAATGTGCCACAATTTGGTAAGTAATAATGAATTTTATTTAATGGCCTGCTATTCATTTCATTTGATGTCATTTTTTGTTAAACATACTATCACATATTTTGCAAAACATACATGTATATTTTATTTTATTTCAGTTCTGATGTAACTGGACGAAATTACCTCTGATTAAAATATCCGTTCAAGAGAAGCCAAATCTAATTAAAATGTCTTGCAAATAATTTTACCTCAACCTGTCTGACCAAAAAGGCATCAAAATAACAATTACATCTGGTAGGTAAACGTCAAATCACACTGAGAAAAAAAATCCTATCATGCAAATGTATACTTAGATATTGTTATAAGATGCGATTATATGAAGGTTATTGTGTGTGTGTGTGTGTGTGTGTGTGTGTGTGTGTGTGTGTGTGTGTGTGTGTGTGAAGGTTGTATGAAGGTTGTGTGTGTGTGATGGACAGTGGAATTCAAATGTGCAACATGAAAACACTAAATTAACCACAACGCGTACCATAAGGTTATTGTGCGTGTGTTTGTGTGTGCGTGCGCACATAATGAACCATAAAGCCTATTATAAGATCTAAATTTTGATGATTAATTTCTGAGAGACATTTCATAAAGAATAACAGCACAGCTTTTTCCATCCTGTCACTGCAAACTCAATATTATATTATTCTACTCCTGTTTTATTCTGTAATATTATTACTATTATTAAGTAGCAGTATTGTACAAGAATATTATTATACTCCTGTTTTATTGTGTAATATTATTACTATTAGTAGTAGTAGCAGTATTGTACAAGAATATTAATCTAAAGAAGAAGAAGAGGCAATAACATGAAGTATGAAAAATCATAAATTAAGCATGCGTCTACTAAGTATGATAAATTATGAATTAAGTACTGTATGCAACTATTATTGAGGTTCATAGTATGAAGTAAGTATGAATAAATTATGAATTAAGTATGAAACTAGTACTGAGCTTCATTATATAAAATAAGTATGAATAAAATATGAATTAAGTATGAGACTAGTACTGAGCTTCATTATATAAAGTAAGTATGAAGAAAATATGAAGTCAGTATGCCACTACTAAGTAGTAAGATTATAGTAAGTTTGATTTTAAGTGTTTGCACGGAAAGCAAACCTTTGGGGCTGTGTGTGTGTGTGTGTGTGTGTGTGTGTGTGTGTGTGTGTGTGTGTGTGTGTGTTCTAGAGGAGGGGTGCCTGTAGCATCTAGGCCAGATCAGGTGGTGATAAAAGACAAAGTGATGTTGAGAATGAAGTTGAGCTCATTCCACGTGTCAGGAGTTTGATAAGCTCAATAAATGAGCTCATGTAAATATCATATCAGCGATATCAGAGATAACAACAACACTGCTGCCACCGTAATTAGCGTTCGCACCTGCATCTCATCACCAAGCACTGTGTGTGTGTGTGTGTGTGTGTGTGTGTGCGTGTGTGTGTGTGTGTGTGTGTGTGTGTGTGTGTGTGTAAACTCACTGCCACCATAATTACCGTTCGCACCTGCATCTCATCTCATGACCAAGCACAACACAGAAGCTAATATAGTATCAGCTCAATGATAATCAGCAGCACAACACAGAAGCTAATGTGAATATCAGCTCAATGATAATTAACGACTGCATGTGTGTGTGTCTGTGTGTGTGTCTGTGTGTGTGCGTGTCTCTCTGTGTGTGTGTAAACTCACTGTTGATGCAGGGCGGGCGACCCCCTCTGTGGCACTCGTACTATAGTGTGTGTGTGTGTGTGTGTGTGTGTGTGTGTGTGTGTGTGTGTAAACTCACTGTTGCTGCAGGGCGGTCGCCCCCCTCTGTGACACTCGTACGGAGAGTCTGTCCAGCAGGTTGCTGGTCGTCCCTTCATCACCGGACAGTCGGTGGTCTTCGGAGCAAAGCCGCCCAGCGTGGGGCTACTGTAGTCCCTGTTACTATAGTACACGCCAGTGGGGGCCGGCATGGTGGCCCCAAAACCCCCCATGGAAGGGGGGTACCCCGAGAGCAGCGCCCCCCCAGGCCCCCCCACCCCCACCCCCATCATCATGGAGCGGCTGAGGATGTCGCTGATGCCGTGGGGGGTGCCGGCGGGCAGCTGGGCCCCCAGACCCCCCGTGTTGAGCTTGTAGAAGGAGTTGGGCACGGAGTACTGGTGGCACATAGGGGTCTTGATGTCCGCAGCACCGGTGGAGAACTGGCCCAGGACCGGGCCGGCACCGGCAGCAGCGTTGTTGAAGAGGAACGAGCCGGCCAGAGACGGGTCCATGGGGAGAGACTCGTCCGACTCCAGATTGGCCGATGGAAAAGCGCTCGCTTGGCGCTCAGCGCTTGCTTCCGCAGGACAAACAAACGATAAAAGAGAGATAAAGTCCTTCGCCCAACGCCTCTGTCCCTCCTTCAGCGTCAGACGTGTGTGTGTCTCTGTGAATGTGGACCTCTCCCGCGCGCTCAGTGTGAGACGTGTGTGTGTCTCAGACGTGTGTGTGTGTGTGTGTCTCTCTCCCACTGCGGGCTCAGGCCCTCTGTGGCGTCCGTATGAAGTACCTCCTGCCGAGGCCGCTACGCTGCCAGCGCTCGCTCACGGGTCTTCTCCAGAGTTCCAGAAGGCCAGAGATTGTGTGTGTGTGAGTGTGTGTGTGTGTGAGAGAGAGAGTGCCTCACCTGGCCTGGCCCATGTCGGGGGACACTCCCAGAGTAAACACAGAAGCGGAGAGTCTGGGGCACCTTTGACACACACTCACACACACACACTCACTCAGTCCTGCGGCGTGGAGGAGAGTCTGGGGCACCTTTGAAACACACACACACACACGCACACATTCAGTCACTCACTCAGTCAGTCAGTCAGTCCCGCGGCGTGGCGTGTGGCGTGGCGTGTCGGCGTATCGGTGTATCTGTACGGCGTATCAGTGCGTCGGAGGTGACGGAGGCCAGAGGCTACCGTAGGTCCCAGTCTCACGATCATAAATAAGAATCCGCTCAACTTGGGCTGACACCCTCAAGATAAAGATGGGCCGCATTAGAATGTGCGCTCCCATTGGCCAGCCCACTGAGCCTCTGATTGGCTGGTCGGGCCAGGCTGAGGCTCTGATTGGTCGCTGGCAGATTAATAGCTTTTTGAACAGGTAGAGAGGGAATAAGTTGCTTTTTGATGGTCTGGTCTGGCTACTGGCGCACTGCTGACCACTGAAGCATGAAGGGGGAGGGAGAGAGAGAGAGAGAGAGAGAGAGAGAGAGAGAGGGAGGGAGAGGGAGAAAGAGATGGATATATAACATACCAGGAGAGGGCCCTATATTCTCTTGATCAAAAGATGTGATATGAGCAGCTCTCTCTCTCTGTCATCTCTCTCTCTCTCTCTCTCTCTCTCTGTCTCTCTGTCATCCCTCCAGCTGACAGTTTTTGTGACATGGGTGTCATGGTGGAGGATGGTGTGTGTGTGTGTGTGTGTGTGTGTGTGTGTGTGTGTGTGTGTGACATGGGTGTCATGGTGGATGCTGGACACACGTTTGAACTGCAGAGACAGAGTGCCTAGTCCCCCAGTCCTGGGGTTTAGAATTCTAGAGTTTTTTGAGAATCCTAGATTTTAATAACTACAATTGTTAGCATATTATACTGTATTCTGTAAATGTTTTGAATATTTTACTTGCTAATGTGATCTCAAGCATGGACATCTGGTTTGATATGTGCACCGATGGTGTATTTGTTGAATGACAATAAAACAAGTCAAGTCAAGTCAAGCCACATGAAGCTCTAAAGGACAAGATGAGGAAGTCCAGGCCTTCATCACACAGTACGGGCCTGGACTTCTGACAGTGTGTGTGTGTGTGTGTGTGTGTGTGTGCGTGTGTGTGTGTGTGTGTGTGTGTAGACACAGTACGGGCCTGTTCACTTCCTGCAAAGCCTGGCTGCTGTATCTAAACTTGGGGACTAAATTACAGTGTTTGCCTCTCTAGACTACAAATATGTCAATGTCAAATTTATTTAGAAAGCACTTTATATACAACAGCAGTCGACCAATGTGCTATAAAATAAAAACAAACAACATAAAGTAAAATAAAAAGGCATCAAAAACAAAATAGCCAGAAACAAAAGACTTATAATATCTTAAATGAACTAAAATAATAAATATTAAATTATTATTATATATCAAATATGATCCAGAATGCAGCAGCCCTTGGGAGTGACTGATCCCCACATCAGCACCAGCATCCTCAACAGCCTCAGGCAAGAGACTTTAACAGCATCCTGTGTGTGTGTGTGTGTGTGTGTGTGTGTGTGTGTGTGTGTGTGTGTGTGTCAAAACAACAACAACGGGCTCAGGCAAGAGACTTTAACAGCATCCTCAAGGGGACAAAACAACAACGGCCTCAGGCAGAGACCCCACCACCACCACAAGTTATGGGAGCCAGGAACACACTCATTGAAAAGTGAAGATAAGAACCGATTAAACTGGAATTAAACCATCGACATAGTTTGAAAACCATTCATGGCAGCTGGAGCAAGTAGGCTAAAGGAAGATTGATGGTGGAACTGCAATGTTTCGTCTGCACAGGTAAAAAGACTAACATTAGGCTACCACTGCCCATGTCAAAAGTTATGTTAGATAGATAGCAGAGCCCGTAACGTTACAACTATACGTCCTATGGTTAAATGTAGCGGTATGCCAAGCTGATGTTTGCAAACACAGGGGCTTGTGTTAACGAAATCTGATCTGTAAACGTAAAGTAGACCCTGTCAAAAGCAATCAAGCTGTTAACGTTAGTAGCCCGACTCTTGTCAGTGGGTGCAGTGGCGGCCAACTAGCTAACGTTAACGTTAGTTGGCTCAAATATCAATATGATCTAAATATCGACTAACTCTGGTAACATTGATTTGCACACCTAAATAATAGTGGACATTCATTTGATTTAATCGAGGTGTAGGTAGGGAATATCTCGATCACAAATTCGTTAGTAAAGGAAAACACATGTGCATCGCTCATCGTTCTTGGAATGGTATGAAGCGGGCAGGGTGCTTACTGCTGACCTGCATGTCCCGAGTCAAACGATAACTCTTATCACGCACTAACGTTAGGCTCTTCCAAAGGAGAAGCCTTCGTTTCGGTGTTGCCGATGCATTGTCCCCTGTCAATATGTTGAACTTAGTTAACGTTAGTCTGTGTTACAGGCGAGCTTTTCGCTAAAGGCGATTATTTTCATGGGCTCTTGCAGAAATCAAGCTTCTTGATACAGTTGCATGTTACCCATCTTTGTAAATTATGGTGGAAGCTTTAAATTTTTGGATAGGGTAGAAAAAATACTTTGTGAAGAGCCTCAAACTCTACAGGCTATGGCTCTGGTTTATGCTGAACACCACCCCCTTGAGTGTGGAGTATGGTATATGATTTTTTGTCAGGACAACAACAACAGGCTCAGGCAAGAGACATTAACTGAGACAGTATTGGTGAACTTCTAACTTCTGTGAGGATGCTCAGAAAATGTATGTGTAAACACAATTGTATTTATTATTTAGTATTTATCAAATTACTTATTTTACTATCATGATTTATGTTTACTTAGCATTATTTTTATTGTTTTTAATTAGTAATGTAGTGATGTTCAGTACCAAACACAGTGCTGCGAGATACAATACTACATACAGCTCCTATTAAAGAAGTGGACTATAAACATACATACATACATACATACATACATACATACATACATACTGTAGTCTAAACAGCTCCTATTAAAGAACTGCAGAACCTATAAACATATACATACATACTGTAGTCTAAACAGCTCCTATTAAAGAAGTGGACTATAAACATACATACATACATACATACATACTGTAGTCTAAACAGCTCCTATTAAAGAACTGGACTTTGCCACTGGAATTGTAATCTCCTAGTCGGAGCTGATATGAGCTGCAGAGCTTTTCAAACAGCTGCATAGAGGTCAGCAGTGTGTGTGTGTGTGTGTGTGTGTGTGTGTGTCCGGGGAGAGCTCTGAGAGAGAGTGGCTCTAGTAATGACGGATTAATAATGATTGATTATGACGGGCGATGATTGATAATGATGATGGGAGGGGTACGTTTCCTCCCCTCGCTTTGTTCAACAGCGTCCGACCGACCGACAGCCCTGTGATGTCACACGCTCATGTGTCACAGGGAGGCTCTTGCAGCGAACTGTTCTGGTCTGAAATGATGAGTTAAGATTGTGAGCTTTGAAATCGCAAGACGGGGGAAAGTGAAAGTGTGAGGTTTGTCATCCAGGCCGCATCAGGCCCTGCAGTACAGCAGTATAAACAGTAGGGGTCAGTGTGCTGACCAGACTCCATAGGCTACCACATCAAACTTACACACAACACACTGGTTAATCACAATGGGAAACACATGGAGCTTCAAATGAAAAATGACATGTTTTTAGGGAGATCCTTAGTCTTTTATCGTTCATATAACACTGAGGGATTAGTATTTTAGGCTATTTGAACATTTTAAGGATGCGTTACACACCCACAACAGCAGGTGGCAGTAAAGAACAAGGAAGTGATCGAACATTTCCATTGTCGGGTTATTATGTAACGAGAAAGAGGTGGAGAGGAGGAAGGGGAAATGATTGTCGAGAGCTGGCGAAGACCGTAGGCTTTGTTTTGTTTTTAGCTATAGGCCAAATGGCCAGGTTTTTCTTTTAAGTAGTCCTCGGTTTAGACACGGATTGGAAAAGAAGTTGGGGAAACGTGTTGTTGTGACTGATTTGTGTTTCCATCCGGTAGGCTTAGCGCACGACGTCTGATTCCGTTTGGTTTCTCTCCTTTGACACACAGCTTTGTCGTCGGAAAGTAGCCTGGCCCGTGACGCTCTCTTTGGCAAAGGGAAGTTAGCGCTAGGCGCAACATTAGCCAACGTTAGCTATTTTTATATTTTACTGTATAGTTTAATAGTATTATTGTAGAACCTGTAGATACCCGACGTTGCGGGGAATGGAGTAGTGATAAAGGTGGATAGATTGAACATAATAGGGAGCCTGTCATACGCTAGCCTCCATGTACTGGTAACGTTAGCTGCTTGTCAACCCCGAAAGCCAGTCCCTTTGTTAGGTTCAATAACTAAAATTATTTTACCGTGATTGTATCTTAATTAGTCATTTTAAGTCACGACCATTAACGACATTAACCCCTCATCGGAAAGTGGAAAAACAAGACCAGTTCCTGTTAACTTGGGTTTCAATATCAGGAACTGTTGGTAGTTTATTCTTGCTCGAGCATGTATGCACCTCCGGGACCGGCTCTCCCCGGGAATCGGCGTAGGAGAGCGGGCACGGCGCTGCCCAAGCAGCCGGAGCGGAGTCTGGCCTCGGCCCTTCCCGGGGCTCTGTCCATCACGGCTCTCTGCACGGCCCTAGCCGAGCCCGCATGGCTACGGGTCCACGGAGGAAACTGCCCGAGACAGGAGCTCGGAGTGGCGGACGTCCTGGGATACATTGACCCCAAGCTCCTGGAAGGTTTGTCCGAACTGAAGCCATCTTGTCACTAGTTAACGTTAGTCTGTTGTTAAATTATTGAACTATTTTCAATATTAATATTTTAACAATAATGTATATGATTATTGTGAGATAGTGAAACATATGTTGACGTTTTAAACATTGACCCCAAGCTTCTGGAAGGGTTGTCTGACTCTGAAGCCATCTTGTCACTAGCTAGTCTGTTGTTAACTTATTTAAGTATTAAGTAGCCTATATAAGTATTTTCAGTGTTAATATTTCCACAATATTTTATATATGAATATTGTCAGATAGTGAAAAACATTTTGTCGTTTGAAACATGACCCAAGTACACGGACATAAAAACTTCCTCTTCCCCGCTGCGCTTACTTTCGATTTCACCGTGTGTGTGTGTGTGTGTGTATGTTTCTGTCGGCAGATTATTGCTTTAACTCCCAGACTGTGTTACTGCTGCGTGTGATCGCGGCCTTCTGCTTCCTGGGAATCCTGTGCAGTCTGACGGCCTTCCTGTTAGATGTGTTCGGCCCCAAGCACCCAGCGCTTAAGATCACCCGCAGATACGCGTTCGCCCACATCCTCACAGGTAGGTTAAGTCAAAGTCAAAGCGAACTTTATTGTCAATCAAGCACTGCAACAGTACATTGCACGCAGACTGAAATTGCATTTCTCAAAGCTCCAATGTGCAGTTAAAATTAAGACATACAACTAAGATGTATATGACATCACAACTCACAAGACATAAAGTGCAAAGATATCAAGATATCAGGCATGGTAATAATAGATAACAGTAACATAATAACAGACAACATAACAGACATTGTGAGCATACATTCTGGACTGTCAGGAGGAGTTAAAGGAGCTCATAAAATGGCCCTGATATGTCACCAGACATAAAGGAATAGTGTTCATTTTAAACACGGATATCTCTGACAGTTGTGGGCCAGCCAGAATATTTGCATTTGAAAAGCTAAATTGCAGCATTCAAGTAGTATTTATGTTGCCATTTCAAGTGGTGTTTGTGTTGTTGTCCTTGTCAAGGCTTCATGATGCTTCCAAAATCCATTGTGTCAAAGTAAGAAATGAGCTGCTATAGCTAACTGCTAAGCTCATCATACACACAGGCAGCACTACCTCCAAGGCACTACTCCCCTTGGTTTAGGGTTAGGATGAGGGTTGAGGGGGTTAGGAATAGAGTAAAGGTAGTGCCTTTTAGGCTGTGCTGCCTGGAACACCATTGAGCAGAAATAAACTGCTATAGCTAACTGCTAAGCTCATCATACACACTCTGCCACGTGTGACTGCTGCACATTACAGGGTGACTGAATGTAAAGACAAACTCCAAAGTGTTGTAGGACAACTACATATGCCCCTCTTAAACCCCTGCAGTAATAAGGCATCTCCTTGTGTGTGTGTGTGTGTGTGTGTGTGTGTGTGTGTGTGACGGAGACAACAATGTTTTGTTTATCTTTGAACCTTGAATGCTACATTAATAAGAGGACTGGTATAAGTGTGTGTGAGCCTAGTAGACCTGTCACCATGTCATTGACTTTTCCCACAGTGTTTGGATCCTGTATCATTTGCTTGTCTTCTGGGTCCAAGTAAAAGTAATCAAGTGTGTGTGTGTGTGTGTGTGTGTGTGCGCGTGTGTGTGTGTGTGTGTGTGTTCCCCAGTGCTCCAGTGTGCCACAGTGATTGGGTTCTGCTACTGGGCGTCGGAGCTGATTCTGGCTCTGCAGCAGCAGCACAAGAAGTTCCACGGTTCTCTCATCTACGTGACGTTCGCCATCAGCTTCTACCTGGTGGCGGGGGCGGGCGGGGCCTCCATCCTGGCTACGGCGGCCAACCTACTGCGCCATTACCCCAGCGAGGAGGAGGAGCAGGCCCTGGAGCTCCTCGCCCAGATGGAGGACGGCGCCGACGCCTTCCCCGCAGACTACGACATCGCCAACCAGTTCCAGCCGCCACCGGCCTACACGCCGTAGCACAGCACAGCGGACATTTGCACCCCCCCCCCCCCCCCCCCCCCCCCCCCCCCCCCCCACGCACCAAACCCCCCACTGCAGGGGCAGCAGCATCAATCACACCCCCACAAACGCAGCGACCGCGTCACCTTACCTCACCTCCCCTCACCTGACCCCTCCCCCGGCGTCACCTTACCTCAGCTCACCTGTCCCCCCAGCACCTCCCACGCCCTGGAGAAACCACTGTTTGCCTCACTAATAGCAGGACCTCACAAACTCAGGCTATATAGGCCCTTAACTCCCCCACCAAGCGTCCACATCCCCCTGACCTGACCCCCCCCAAACACCCCCATCCTGTTTCCAGCCTCCTCTCCTCTCCTCTCCTCTCCTCTCCTCTCGCACACACACACACCTCCGCCTGCCTGTCTGCCTGTCTACCTGGCTGCAGGTGCTTTGATTGCATGATGCAGGCTGTTGCCATGGCACCGCTGCGCTGTGCTGCGCTCGCTGCACTCCGCAGAGCTCGTTGTGTTTGCACCTCAGTGTGCGCGTGTATTCTTGCAGTAGCTTGCACGTGTGTGTGTGTGTGTGTGTGTGTGTGTGTGTGGGGTCGTTCTGGTGACTCCTTTGGAGTCTTTGACGTGGTCCGCCACGCTTTTGTTCCATGGTAGTGTAAGACCTGAGCGAGCGAGCGTGCGTGTGTGTGTGTGTGTGTGTGTGCCTGAGCCGGTGTAAGACCCCCCTGATTTGTGTTCCTGAGTGGTGGCTCTCTTGAGTGCTGGAGTTAGAGCAGTCGGCCACACAGCTTTCATCATCTGACACAACTTTCATCATCTGGCCCATGACTACATCAGCAGCCCAGCCCGCCAGACAGACAACCAGATCCTTCTCCTCCCCGCCCTCCAGTGGAACGGTCATCTGGGGTCAGCTCTGCCCTCAGTCTCACTGGTACCAGTCTCACCCACCAGTGTAGCTGTCACTGGCACTGATCTGGAGTCAGCTCTGTTTTCAGTGTCACTGGTATCAGTCTTACCAGTGTAGCCATCACTGGCACTGATCTGGAGTCAGCTCTGTTTTCAGTCTCACTGGTCCAGTCTTACCAGTGTTGCGTCACTTACACTGATCTGGAGTCAGCTCTGCCTTCAGTCTCACTGGTACCAGTCTTACCAGTCTAGCGTCACTGGCACTGATCTGGAGTCAGCTCTGCCTTCAGTCTTACCAGTATAGCTGTCTCTGGCACTGATCTGGAGTCAGCTCTGCCTTCAGTCTTACCAGTCTAGAGTCACTGGCACTGATCTGGAGTCAGCTCTGCATTCAGTCTTACCCTCCAGTGTAGCATTGCAGCCTCTCTGTCACCACCTGATTCCAGAACCCCGTCTGCTATGGGACTGGCATGGCTTGGACATACAGTATGTGTCCTACAGTGCGGGCACGGGCACCAGGTGGGCATAGGTGCTCCACAGTGCTGGCATTGACTGGGCAAAGGCTCTCCACAGTGCTGGCATTGACTGGGCATAAATCTCACACATTTTAGGTCCAGATTATTGGGAGTTTTCAGAGCAGGAATTATAGAAAAGAAATCTAAAGCCGAATCGGAATCTAAACCTATCATCACAAAAATAATTTTGATTTAATCTAAATGGAAGGCTTGCATTTTTTCCTGATTAATCTTAAAAGGTTTGAGTATATTGTAGGTGTGTGTGTGAGCGTGTGTGTGTCCTACTGAAATTCACCTTCATGTGTGCCAACTGCCCCCCCCCCCCCCAACCTACATTCAGCACGTTTGGTTCTGCACTTGAATACCCCCCCCCCCCCCACACACACACACCCCCAAATCTCCTTTTTTTTTAATCCTAAAATTCCTGAGCATCCCCCGCAATCCCCAAACTCTTGGAATCAAAATCCCCGGCCCCCTTTTAAAGAGTCAGCTTTTAGTCTGATTATTATTATTGTTATTATTATTTATTGAAGAGCTGAAGATCAACTTTGCTCCTAGGTGAGCATGCATTTAGATTTCCTTTGGGATAATTAATTAATTAATTAATTAATTAATGAGCTGATCCTGTGCTTGCTTTGGCTTGCTTTGCTGTGAGTATTGAATCAGTCGCTCCTCATGGTTGCCTCGGTTTGAGTATGGAGGTGCTTCTCACGGCATTCCCACGGCGCTCCTCACGGCATTCCCATGCCCCCAGACGGAAACGGAGCACTCTGCCACACGGAACTCCACAAGGACACTTCACAACCCAGGGTCTTGCCACGATCACATCACAATTTGGACATAATTCTATTTTCAGTTTTGTTTCTCTATCTTTAGGCCTAATTGTCTGTAACTGTGTGTGTGGAGGGGATGATTGTCTAAGTGGGACCTGATAGTACAGCAAGGGTGTGTGGAAGCTTGCTTTGTGTGTGTGTGTGTGTGTGTGTGTGTGCGTGTGCGTGCGCGAGTGTGGGACAGAAAATGCGAGAGAGAAAGAGACAGATAGAAAGACAGACAGATTGCTTGTGGTTTGATTTTTCTGCTGTGCTGACGTCACTGGGGACTGTGAGCTCCTGGTCATGCACCCCTGGGCAGCACCATTGGGCCAGGATGCCCACATTGGGGGAACCTGATTGTAATCTTTTACTGTTGAATTTTTACATGCAATGTTTTCAGAAAAAGGTGATTTTGTGTTGGTTTATACTGTTATTTTTTTGTGTGTTAATTTCTGTATCGTAGCTTCATTTTAATAATGTGTTTTAAGATGTGAAGTAAAATCTAAACTGATATTTTGTTTGTGGTTGGCCTGTCATTTTCTACACTCACTGGTCAGAAAACCTGTAACTTGTAAAGATCAGCGTTGCTGCGTCTGTGTAGTCCAAGGACACAGAAACAATGTAGCGACCAACTATGTGAATGTTGTTACAATGTAGCAAAGGGAGGAAATTCGAGAAAGTAGCGGCTCTTTAGATCTGTTGCCATGGTGACGCTAGAAACAGCAGTGTGTATCAGGAAGTGCCAGGACGCAGACTTAGCTGGTCGACTGAGGCAGTAACGGTAGATAGAAGCTCATGAAATAAGTAATTGTATTTGTCTTAGAAATGCCTTTAAATTGAAGACCTAAGCCTTTAAAATGGCTATATTTACTTAATTATGGATAATGGCTGTAACTGCGTTTTCTCAGCGGTTCATGCTACAAACGTCTGCTAGCTATTTATAGGCAGGCTAACTTTGGGCTGTAGAATAACCTGATAAATACCTTAGTATGTTTGTCAGGTTGTATTCTGTAGGCCTACATAAGTGTCATGCTTATCTAGTGCCTTTTATGCTGAGTGATGCAACAAGGTTGCGGTGTCTCTTGCAGTAACTGCTTGTCTCTTATCGATACGTTTGGTGTGGTTAGCCAGCACCTGTCCATGGTCAGTCGGCTAATGTTGATGTTCTGTGCGATGAGAGCACCATTAACTACATCGATATCTAATTATATATCTAAAACAGCTAGGCCTAATTGTAAGTCTGACAGTGAAAAACACAGACCTAACATTAGGCGACAAACAACTTTCAAATAATGTTTTACAATTGAATATTTATTAAAGACGTTTCTGTAGGTAAACAGGATTCAGGGCAACTTGCCCATGATGGGTAAATCATGGCAAGTGTCAGCTTGAGTTCCCAAACCCCACTGTAAAGTGAAGTTTGAGGCATCACACGCCTTTTCTGTTCAAGACTAATGAATGCTAAATAATGAAACATGTCTACCAGCAATCTGCCACCCTTGCGAAACCTTCCAAACTGGTCCCGCGTTGGTACCTTGGACAAGAGCCGATACCCGAGACTGTTCCGGAGAGAATGCCCCTCCAATGCCAGGGTTCTGGACAGTACCGGTACCGTTAAATCACGAGCACTCCCCTCGGGCATGGACTCCGATGTGAGCAGAATCGCCTCGCTGGAGAAAGATGTGGTTTTCTTACAGCAACAGCACAGAGAGACACTGGGAAAACTTCATCAGGAGCTCGATGCTCTCAAACGCGAAAATAAAGGTAGGGCAAACTTTTTGGCAATGCTGAATCCGTCCAGTGATGAAGAAAATAGGCCTATCATCAATTCAGTCTAGTTTGACACAATTCAAGTTCAACTTTAAGTTTATTTGTATTGCACATTGTCATACTCAATAATATTCACTAATTACTTTTTTCTTTATTTTTTACTCTTAACAATAGCTTTGTTTGTATTGCAATAGTCAACTGTAAATGTTATGCTTAGCTATGCTTCTGATGTGACCCCAGAAACCCACTATCCATTATCACACCAAGGTTTTTGACATTGGATTTAGTTTTAAGTGCTCTGCATTCTAAATAGGCACTAAGCTTCAGTCTCCCTTCTTTGTTTCCAAAAATAATGATTTCTGTCTTATCTTTAATTGTATGGAATTCTGTACCATCCAGATATTCACTTTTTCAAGGGTAGCAACACAATCCTTTAACTGGGCTTCAGTCATTTGGTGAGGTTCAGGGTTCAAAGTTCAAGGATCTGAGTGTCATCAGCATAGCTATGATAAGCCACCTTGTACTCCTTAAGCATAGGGTGAAGACTAGAAGGTAAATGCTGACGGCCGGAAATTACGTTGAAATCTCCCTGTTTATCGGTTGCCTTGTAACAATGCCAAAACGACCTACTAATATATAGCCTACCTATAAACGATCTAAAAACGTTTTTGAAATTCTAAAAATGTATAGGCTACTTACATTGGGGGAAACCGCCCACACCTACCCCCCCTCTCCTACTTTTCTTTTTATTCAGGTTTGTAACTGTAACAGTACCTGCGAGATTCTGTGAGAATGTACGGTAACCGTTTACCATCTAGTGATTACCCCAGGATAAGCCTAGCCGTTGCCTTCCTACCTGCATCCGCTCAGTTTTCATCTCCCTCCTCGACTCCACCTGGGATTCTGGCCATTGGCCTCGTTCGCATCGCCCACATCGACATCCAACCCCAGCCAATCATCACCCACATCAACATCCAACCCCAGCCAATCATCGCCCACATCAACATCCAACCCCAGCCAATCATCGCCCACATCAACATCCAACCCCAGCCAATCAGTGTGTAGGAGGCGGGAGTTGTGGGAGATGATGATGTCAGTGGCGTTTTCAAGATGACACAGCGTTACAAAACGTTATACGTCACCCATAGGGATTAATGGGAACTGTTACGTTACGTTACGAAACGTTACGACTACTGAATTAGCCTCAGGTTTCTGCTGTTGTAGTGTAGCTTACTTCGCGACCAAGCTGGCGCATAACATAGGCTACGTCACACATTAATTTAAATATCAATTAATTTACAGTAGGCTAATCTTTGGGAAGGCATGGATGTGTTTTACAGTAATCTTTACAGTAATCTTTGTGAGGGCATGGATGGGTTTTACAGTAGGCTAATCTTTGTGAGGGCATGGATGGGTTTTACAGTAGTCTTTGTGAGGGCATGGATGGCTATGACTGTGGATTTGATTGTAAATGTGCTCATACTCTTCTCTTACAGAATTACAGTATAAATTGATCATGGAAAGTAGTCCTCTTCTCAAGCAAGGTATGTGGATGTCAGTTCTTATGTTCATGTCAGTTGTTCTTGCTTGACTCTTGAAAGCTGTTATGTTCTGCTGTTCAGACTCAGAGAGTTACAGTAGAGCTGCTGCATGTTCAGAGTTAGAGAGTTAGAACCCAGAGTTACAGTAGAGCTGCTGCATGTTCAGACCCAGAGAGTTACAGTAGAGCTGCTGCATGTTCAGACCCAGAGAGTTACAGTAGAGCTGCTGCATGTTCAGAGTCAGAGAGTTACAGTAGAGCTGCTGCATGTTCAGACCCAGAGAGTTAGAACCCAGAGAGTTAGAGCTGCTGCATGTTCAGACCCAGAGAGTTAGAGCTGCTGCATGTTCAGACCCAGAGAGTTAGAGCTGCTGCATGTTCAGAGTTAGAGAGTTAGAACCCAGAGAGTTAGAGCTGCTGCATGTTCAGACCCAGAGAGTTAGAGCTGCTGCATGTTCAGAGTTAGAGAGTTAGAGCTGCTGCATGTTCAGAGTTAGAGAGTTAGAACCCAGAGAGTTAGAGCTGCTGCATGTTCAGACCCAGAGAGTTAGAGCTGCTGCATGTTCAGAGTTAGAGAGTTAGAGCTGCTGCATGTTCAGACCCAGAGAGTTAGAGCTGCTGCATGTTCAGAGCTAGAGAGTTAGAACCCAGAGAGTTAGAGCTGCTGCATGTTCAGACCCAGAGAGTTAGAGCTGCTGCATGTTCAGAGTCAGAGAGTTAGAGCTGCTGCATGTTCAGACCCAGAGAGTTAGAACCCAGAGAGTTAGAGCTGCTGCATGTTCAGAGTTAGAGAGTTAGAGCTGCTGCATGTTCAGACCCAGAGAGTTAGAGCTGCTGCATGTTCAGAGTTAGAGAGTTAGAGCTGCTGCATGTTCAGAGTTAGAGCGTTAGAACCCAGAGAGTTAGAGCTGCTGCATGTTCAGACCCAGAGAGTCAGAGCTGCTGCATGTTCAGACCCAGAGAGTTAGAGCTGCTGCATGTTCAGACCCAGAGAGTTAGAGCTGCTGCATGTTCAGAGTTAGAGAGTTAGAACCCAGAGAGTTAGAGCTGCTGCATGTTCAGACCCAGAGAGTCAGAGCTGCTGCATGTTCAGACCCAGAGAGTTAGAGCTGCTGCATGTTCAGAGTTAGAGAGTTAGAGCTGCTGCATGTTCAGACCCAGAGAGTTAGAGCTGCTGCATGTTCAGACCCAGAGAGTTAGAGCTGCTGCATGTTCAGAGTTAGAGAGTTAGAGCTGCTGCATGTTCAGACCCAGAGAGTTAGAGCTGCTGCATGTTCAGAGTTAGAGAGTTAGAACCCAGAGAGTTAGAGCTGCTGCATGTTCAGACCCAGAGAGTCAGAGCTGCTGCATGTTCAGACCCAGAGAGTCAGAGCTGCTGAATGTAATTATTTCCCCACACAGACAGTATGCAGACACCCAGCAGTGGGAGTGACCAGAAGCCCTCTCTGCGTCCTGATTGGACCCCTCTCTCCCACGGATCCCATGGGTAACGCCCCCCTCCGCCCCATATCACCATACACACTGCCCTGTAATTATGATGATGATGATGATGATGATGATGGCTAATGGGCTTAGAATCTATTTCACACCGTAACATTCTGAGATTCTAAAGCATTCCATGATAATAAACTGAACATTCTATCAACTTTTCTGACTTGACATGTTTTTATACATGTTTTTTCTAAGTTAGAAAAAGGGATTTCAATGATAGAAAGGGATAAATGCATTTCAATGGTGTAATGTTCAGTTAACTATCATGGATCTCGGAATGTTCAGGTGTGAAATAAGCCCATAGTTCCATTGCCTTGCTGTCAGTGGCATCTTACCGACTCCGTCCTCTCCTGCTCTTCTCCCTCCTCTCCCTGATGCTGTAGGTCAGACGCCGTCTCAAATACTGCAGCCGACGCTGATGGGGAGGAGCCTGGAGCAGTGGGCGGTCCTCTGGTGTCGCTCCGCCCCCTCCGTGTGCAGGCCGGCCCCTCTGAGCCCCCCCGCCCCCCCAGCCTGCAGGAGTGTGAACGCGTCATCCAGCACCTCTGCCACGCCAACCAGCTGCAGGCCCAGGAGGTACA
Source organism: Sardinella longiceps (assembly GCA_027497455.2). Taxonomy (NCBI): domain Eukaryota; kingdom Metazoa; phylum Chordata; class Actinopteri; order Clupeiformes; family Clupeidae; genus Sardinella; species Sardinella longiceps. The sequence continues at coordinate 32,445,874 of JAODXP020000019.1, forward strand.
GACCAGTACAGACCAGTCTAGACCAGTACAGCCCAGTTCAGACCAGTACAGCCCAGTACTCTAGTAGTCTAGTCTAGTCATCCAGCACCTCTGCCACGCCAACCAGCTGCAGGCCCAGGAGGTACAGACCAGTACAGCACAGTCCAGTCATCTCTATACCAGTTCAGTCCAGTTCAGTACAGACCAGTACAGTCTAGTTCAGTCCAGTGTAGCCCAGTACAGTACAGTCCAGTACAGCCGAGTCTAGTCTGAATCCTCTCTGAGTCCAGTCTAGGCCTGTAGTGTCTAGTCTAGTCTAATCTAGTCCAGTCCAATCTAGTCTAGTCTAGTGTAGTCTAATCTAGTCTAGTGTAGTCTAATCTAATCTAATCTAAGGCAGGCAACAGACCTACCGATTATTAGCCCCGATATTGATGCGATGGAACGTCAGGGCCAGTCATGGGTAATCATGAGTAGTCGCAAATTTCAGTCGTGGCTACAATCGTTATGTTAAGTTTGTGCTCATAAACGAGTCTCAATCGTTAAGTTTGTGCTCATAATCGAGTCTCAATCGTCCCAGATCGAGTCTGTAGGTTTGGCTCACTCAATCGTGTTCTAATCGTAAAAGACTGAGAAAGTCGGTAGGCATGTTCTATTTTCCTCAGGGTTCTACAGTTTCTATGGTTCTATTTCATTTAAGGTTCTACTCTACTCATTCTGCTCTGTCGAGGGTTCTAATCAATTTCGGGTTCTACTCTACTCAGTGTTCTGCTCTGTCTAGACTCTAGGGTTCTATTCCATGTAGGGTTCTACTTTACTAAGGATTCTGCTCTGTCTAGGGTTCTATTCCATGTAGGGTTCTACTTTACTAAGGGTTCTGCTCTGCCTAGGATTCTATTCCATCATTCTGTCTGGTGTGCTTAGAGTTGTATTTCATGCTGGGTTCTCCCTGACTGGCCTGCGGTTCTCTCTCTGCTCTGCTCTGCCTTGTCCAGCTGCTGCAGCTGAGGACGGTTCTGAAGGACGTTGTGCTGAATAAGAAACATCTCTCTGCTGAAACCATCTCCCAAACAAAGGCCTTCCTCTCCAACGACTGCCCCAGGTAGGCTACAGTATTGCTGTATATACAAGCCTTCCTTCCTCTCCAACGACTGCCCCAGGTAGGGCATGTGGAAATGTAGTATTAGTGTATATACAAGCCTTCCTTCCTCTCCACTGACTGCCCCAGGTACTGTAGGCTACAGTATGATACACATATACAGTAAGTAGAATACCCTATGATGGCATAGTGTAGGCCAAGAGGACATCCAACTCTACTAAACTATGCTAACATGAATGATTATCTGTATAATACCATATGATCTCATAGTGAGATAGCCAAGATAATGATACTTTAGAATGTCTGATCAGCATGTAGTGTAGTGTCTGCTGTCTTTGGCATGCACTTTGATTGTGATCATTTGAGAGTGACTAGGGCCCATAGTTAAACTTTTATACAATAGCTAACAAGCATTTACCTATACTTGATCAACTTTTTCTAAACTCTTAACACAAACAACACACAACACACAGTTAGCCAAACGGTTAATTTCATGACCAAAAGCATGTTTGTTAACAGAACACTGAGTCTGCATTCAAAATACAAAGAACTTCTCTCTATTATGCAAACACCACTAAAACACAAACAAATCAACGCCATTTTATCAAGCCAAAATCAAGCCATTTTATCAAGCCATTTTATCAAGCCAAAATCAAGCCATTTTATCGAGCCATCAAGCCAAAATCAAGCCATTTTATCGAGCCATCAAGCCAAAATCAAGCCATTTTATCAAGCCAAAATCAAGCCATTTTATCAAGCCATCAAGCCAAAATCAAGCCATTTTATCAAGCCATCAAGCCAAAATCAACGCCATTTTATCAAGCCATCAAGCCAAAATCAAGCCATTTTATCAAGCCATCAAGCCAAAATCAAGCCATTTTATCGAGCCATCAAGCCAAAATCAAGCCATTTTATCAAGCCAAAATCAAGCCATTTTATCAAGCCATCAAGCCAAAATCAAGCCATTTTATCAAACAGCAACATGTGTTTTCTTTACACAGTGAACATGCAGTCAGTCCTAATTATACCAACTTTAAAAATGCTAGTACTGTACATTATGGTATTTCTGAAACTGCATTCATTTGATTTCCATCACTTCATGGACTACACTGATATATATCCTATACTTTATATCCCTTAAAAGAATGTTGCTTTTTTTATACAAAATACTAGTTTACAAAATACTAGTCATCAATCAGTTGATAACACTTGTCAATTTTTAAAATTGCATTTAGGGTAGTTCAGTAAGTTGTTTGGTGTGGAAGTAGAATGTAGTGGAGGTTGAGTTTACATGCAAAAATAAAAAATAAAAATGGGGGAAGGTTGTGGGCGTGTCTAATATAGCCGCTAAGTTGAAATTGTTCTCCCTCTGCTTAGTTTTTTTCCCAGTTAGCTTTTCAGTAGAATTATCATATGGAATTCAAGAATTATCATATGGAGTCATTGTTCTACTGCCAAACTAAAGGTTCTGTACGGTATTTAAGGTTTTGGTCATTAGATTTAATTTTTTGCCATACTGTGTTTAAGCATTTTGCCAAATAAGACATGAAACACATCGTTTTGGTGCACTTGACTTCATATATGTAAAGAATATAAGCATTTTTGAAATGCATTCATTGACTGCATTTTGCGTGAAAACAGCAAGAAATGTGTGAATTGTATAGCTGCAAAAGAACAGTGATGTGTTAACTGCACTTACAGTTTTGAAAATGTGGTGAAGGATCGGACAAACGCAAAAAACTGTAACTGTGTGGAGTCTCCATGCTTAAGGAAGTGAATGCAGCTGAGTGAGCCAATCAGTGCTCTGTATTCCTGACAGCGTCAGATGAGTGATGATGTGTTTAAACAGGAGGGGTTTGGAAGAATGTGTTCTGGTCCATGTGCTGCGTTTGTGCTCCATGTGCTGTTAACTGTTTGTCTGTTTGTTTGTCTGTCTGTTTGTTTGTTTGTGTGTCCCAGGGAAGGTGCAGAGAGGCTGCCAAAGATCGACCCAAAACCAGCAGCAAAACGCCCGTAAGTCAATGTGTGCTTAGCTGTGTGTGTGTGTGTGTGTGCTTAGGTGTGTGTGTGTGTGTGTGTGTGTGTGTGTGTGTGTGTGTGTGTGTGTGTGTGTGTGTGTGTGCCCGTAAGTAAATGTGTGCTTAGCTGTGTGTGTGTGTGTGTGTGTGTGTGTGTGCCCGTAAGTAAATGTGTGCTTAGCTGTGTGTGTGTGTGTGTGTGTGTGTGTGTGTGTGTGTGTGTGTGTGTGTGTGTGTATGTACTTAGCTATGTGTGTGTTTATGTGTGTGTGTGTGTGTGTGTGTGTGTGTGTGTGTGTGTGTGTGTGTGTGTGTACTTAGCTGTGTGTGTGTTTGTGTGTGTGTGTGTGCCCGTAAGTAATTTTGTGCTTAGTTGTGTCTAAAGCACCAGAAACTACAGCATCATTAAACTACAGCTGGATTGTGAATCTGTGTGTGTGTGTGTGTGTGTGTGTGTGTGTGTGTCAGGTCTGCGGTGGCCCAGGCGAGTGTGGGGGAGAGGGTGATGCTGCCCTCCATCAGGACCAGCTGCAGCAGCCTCACAGAGAGACAGAGGAGAGCCCAGGATATACACAAGACACGCTTCCGCAAGGCCGTCAACTCATAAACACACACACACACACACACACACAGAGCACAGGACATACACAAGACGCGCTTCCGCAAGGCCGTCAACTCATAAACACACACACACACACACACACACACACACACACACAGCCCAGGACATCCAGAAGACTCTCTTTAGCAAGGCCGTCAACTAATGATTACACACACACTCACTCACTCACACACACACACACACACACACACACACACACACACACACACACTCACACTGTCACTGTCTCTCTCTCTCTGTCTGTGAGCAGTCTCCCAGAGGGCCAGCAGAGGGCGTAGTGTGTCCATGAGAGCGTTGTCCTGATGAGGCCCCTATACTAGTGAACTCTCACCCTATTCACACACATACACACACACACACACACTCTCTCTCTCTCTCTCTGCCAGCAGAGGGCGTAGTGTGTCCATGAGAGCGTTCTCCTGATGAGGCCCCTATACTTGTGAACTGAGTGAACTGAACTCTCACCTTAATCCACACACACACACACCCACACACACACACACACACACACACACTCACACAAACCTCACTGTCTCACTCTCATTCTCCTCTATTCAATAAAGCAACACACTCACTTCACTCAAAGTCTAGACTGTGTCTGTTGGGGGACTTGATAGAAATAGCTGCAGAGAGCTAAATGTCCATAAAGAAATCTGTATTAGGCAGATCTCTCTCTCTTTCAGGGACATTCCTGAACGCATTTGCCCTGTGTGTGTGTGTGTGTGTGTGTGTGTGTGTGTGTGTGAGTGAGAGAGAGGGTAAGTGAGTGAGTGTGCTGGTTGATCACAATTATAGTCTTTCCATCCTTGATGCCAAATTCCCTTCCCAGACTTGGACTAAGCTGTGTGTTTCCCAGACCTGACACTTGTGTTTCCTGCCAAGGTCACCTGTGTGTGTGTGTGTGTGTGTGTGTGTGTGTGTGTGTGTGTGTGTGTGTGTGTGTGTGTGTGTTTCCCAGACCTGACACTTGTGTGTCCTGCTAAGGTCACCTGGACACTGCTACTTTTCAACACGGACAAGGTCACCTGGTCCGCCAACCACACCTGCTGTTTAACGCAGACAAGGTCACCTGGTCCGCCAACCACACCTGCAGTTTAACACGGACAAGGTCACCTAGCCTGCTAGCCTGGTCATAAACAGCCCCTTGGTCTCTTCATACGAGGGTCTGGGATTCTGGCTATTGAAAAACGATTGTTTGCTGAAGATGTTTAAACAAAAAAAAAGGATCAGCTCTTGACCGATAGCCTATCGTATTCAAGTGCTACATTTTTAAAGTTCTCTGCTTTGATGAATCGGATATGATGCATTCGATGCAAACAAGAGATGTGTTCAAATTCGCTAACAGAGGCGAACGTTCGCGAATATAGGCGAACAGTTTTCAAATCCTTGGGAGTTTTTGGCTAACGTTAGCGAGCACAGGTGAGCGGTCTGAGGAGGTAGTGCTCCGCTAACAGTCCTGTATGTTGTGTGTGTGTGTGTGTGTGTGTGGTATGAGGAGGTAGTGCTCCGCTAACAGTCCTGTATGTTGGATGGCAAGAGATGTGCGTCCCGATTAGAAATAAATCCCCAAGAGCATTAAATGTTGTCAGCATGTCTAACAGCAACTTTGTCCCATATTAATGGTGTGTGTGTGTGTGTGTGTGTCCCATATTAATGGCCTCCTGCGAGTAGTTTCTAGTCTCTCAGTTTGCCATTTTCGTTTACAGTCTAGAACAAACTTTTTAGAACATTACACAAAATCGTTGAAATTGCACTGTTTAAAGCAAACATATTTGCTGTGAGCGTTCACTTATGTTAGATGAATTTGAACGCACCTCAGCTGTTGAACACGGACAAGCTCACCTGTTCTTCTGAACACGGACAAGCTCACCTGTTCTTCTGAACACGGACAAGCTCACCTGTTCTTCTGAACACGGGCAAGCTCACCTGTTCTTCTGAACACGGACAGATCAGAGCAGGGCAGCGCAGGGCTGTGTGGACTATGGTAATGGAGTCACCCTGGATGCCCCTCCCTGGCCTAAGGACTCAGACAAAACTCTGTATAAGCAAGAGGCCGGGCCTTCGCGACAGGCAGGCAAACCAGGCAATTGCCTGGGGCCCCAGTCTGAGAGGGGCCCAAAGATTGACTGTTAAATCGTTTTAGTAGTTCAGTTGGTGGTGTTTTTCAATAAAATATGACTATGAAGCTGGAGTTAGACAACTGTAAGTTCAAAGCTAATAATTATATTAATGAAAGATGCTTGAAGATTATAACAATGTGATATATATTGGTGTTTTAGGAGGGATGGAGGACCCTCATGTCCTGTTTGCTTGGGGCCCCCTAAGTCTCTCGAAACGGCCCTGGTTAGGAGGAGCCAAAACGGTAGAGAATAAAATTGAACAGGACAGGAAATGACATCAGTGGCAGCAGACAGACACTCAGTGTGCAATAGTCCTCTCTTGGCCATCGTGTGTGTGTGTGTATGTCTCTGTGTGTGAGTGTGTGTGTGTGTGTGTGTGAGTGTGTGTGTGTCCATTGATGCTTTACCCAGGCGTGAAGGCAGTGCGATAATAATGTCAGTCTTTGGCTGTAATTCAGCGTAGGTCGTCCAGGAGGCAGAGTCTACTTGCAGTCAGACACACACACACACACACACACACACACACACACACACACACACACACACACACGTCTGAGGGCATTAGGGACACAAGTGATTTAAGTAGGGCTTTCCACAGGCCTCGCTCGCTCACTTGCTCTCATCCAGCAGGAAGAGGAACTAACTGCACACCTCACCTGCTGCAGGCCCCCCTCTCAACATTAAAGGAGACATAGAATGGAAAAACACCTTTATATTGGCTTTGAATAATTAAGAGAGTTTGTGCATGATCAAAGAGCTATCATGAACATGAGGCATGGTTCTGCCCTCTTTGTTAAGGAAATCTTAAAATTAGAAATAACCACTTAAACATGGGCGAATTAGAACAAAGCCTACAAGTGATGTCAAATAGCACAAAGCCATTGCAGTTCAATTAAGGGGGCCAGAGTGGGGCGTTGTTTAGGCGAAAAACCCATTTCAATACACATCTTAAATATGAGGTCTTAATTAGGCTTGTAAAATATCACTTGATCATCATTTTGACAAAATTAAATTTAATATATTGTATTTTAACATCAGACAAGCAAGGACAATACTCAATTAATTCATTCTGTGTCCCCTTTAAGGTTTATAAATACAGTGAGCACTGTGTTCAACTCTAGTTGGAGAATAGGATTGAAAATGAAGTAATCCCCATATTATATGACTTAATCAGGCTTGGATAACATATGAAGTAATCCCCATTTTTATATGACTTAATCAGGCTTGGATAAAAGCACAAAACAAATGTGAGTGACGACAAAGTGTGCAGCTCACCTCTGTCAGAGAGGGTTAAAGCGGAGCCGCTGTTTCTGTTGAATAAACCTCGTTGTACGGGTTCGGGCGTCTTGTGCTCAGTCCTCTGCAGTGGACGGGCAGTAGTGTGTGTGTGTGTGTGTGTGTGTCTGTGTGTGTGTTAGTGGACGGGCAGTAGTGTGTGTGTGTCTGTCTGTGTGTGTGTTAGTGGACGGGCTGCGGTGTGCGTGTGTGTCAGAGGCAGTGGAGTGGCATTAGTGTGTGTGTGTCAGTGGAGGGGGCCTATGGGGGCAATAGTGTGTGTGTCTGGGGCATTAGTATCTGTGTCTGGGGCAGTGTGTGTGTGTGTGTGTGTTCATGCGTATTGACCTCAGCCCTGTGCACTTGTGTGACACCCCTAAAGAGACTGGGCACCTGTGGGCACGGACCTGAAGAGACTCTGCTGTGGATGGGCAGTAGTGTGTGTGTGTGTGTGTGTGTGTGTGTCAGTGGAGAGGGCTTATGGGGGCAATAGTATGTGTATATGTGGCATTAGTATCTGTCTCCGCAGTTTAGGGGGGGGGGGGGGCGTTAGGATAGTTACTGTAAGAGTTGGAATCCAATGAAGAGAGATAGAACGATAAAGGACAGATAAGAGAGAGAGAGGGATGGGAAAGACATAAAGAGAGGGAAGCTGATAAAGAAAGAGGGAGTAGAAAGAGAAAGAGGGAGAGATAAAGAAAGAGAGGGAGGTGAAAGAAAGAGGGAGAGATAAAGAAAGAGAGAGGGAGGTAAAAGAGAAAGAGGGAGAGATAAAGAAAGAGAGAGGGAGGAAAAAGTCGTGAAGCAGACGTCTGGTCGTCACGTCAGACAGCTCAAGGCAGAGTGGATGTGGCGTGCGTGTGTGTGTCTGCGTGTGTGTGTGTGTGTGTGTGTGTGTGAATGTGGCACAGCAGATCAGGAGAGGAGATGCCCACTCTGGCCTAATGACTTAACCTAATTAGATAAGGGAGAGAGAGTGTGTGTGTGTGTGTGTGTGTGTTTGTGTGTGTGTGATGCCCGCTCTGGTCTAATGACTAATTAGATAAGGGAGAGTGGCATTAACTGTGGGTGGTATTATTAGAGAGAGAGAGAGAGAGAGAGAGAGAGAGTGTGTGTGTGTGTGTGTCTGTGATAGGGAGAAAATGATTCCTCAGACAAACAGCTTTTCCTGCCACAGCTTCTGAGAAGCAGGGCTTACTTGGTGACGTGTGTGTCGGCAGGTCGTGGGTGTGTGTGTGTGTGTGTGTGTCGGTGGTTCGGGCCGCTATAAAGGACGGGTGCAGGGCTCGGGCACCTGGTGAGGGAGACTTGCTTGCTTGTCCGTCCGTCCGTCTGTCTGTCCTTCACCAGTCTGTGTGTGTGTGTGTTAAACATCTCGACTCGTCGCCATGCTCGCCTCACGCGCTCTGCTCACCAAGAATGCTTCCAACATCCTCATCCGCCAGCCCGCCTGTCTCGCCCACCAGGGAGACTGGGGCAACTGGGGCAACACCAACATTGCAGTGGTAAGTGTGTGTGTGTGTGTGTGTAAAAAATTCCGATAGGATTTTTTGTCATATCGGGAAATACGATAGTCAGAAAATGTTTTGTTAGCATTTATATTTCCACCGAATAGACTACACAAACAACTCTGTCAGGTGAATATTTATTGTCAACAATTAATTTACAATTGATTACCTTTTCAAAATTTTCAAGAAATGTCTTTCTAAACCTTGAAAACGCAACATTTAAAACCCAAGCATTTTCAGGCACCTGTATGAACCCTGTGTTAAACTGTAGACCTAATATACTTTTTTATCGTTAGTTATCGATATGGTGATAAAAAAAAAAAAACAGAAAATATAGTGATATATTTTTAAGTCCATATCGCCCAACCCTAGTGTGTGTGTATGTGTATTTGAGAGGAAAATTGTGTACAGATTGTGTGTGTATTTGAGAGGAAGATTGTGTACAGATTATGTGAGTATTTGAGAGAAAGATTGTGTACAGGTTGTGTGTGTGTGTATTTGAGAGAAAAGATTGTGTACAGCTTGTGTGTGTGTGTGTGTGTGTGTGTGTGTGTGTGTATTTGAGATAGTGATTGTGTACTCCTCAGCACCTGCAATCTTGCCATCAGGTGTGCCTCAAGGTTCAGTCTTAGGGCCACTACTGTTCTCTTTATACACGCTCCCCTTTGGTCAGACCAGTCTGAAATATTACACATCTTTTAATCGTTATGCTGATGCCGTCCCTCTTCCCTTAGCAGTCCATCCATGTCAACAAGGCATGTCCATGTAAATGACTACATCTTGGATATAAAGAACTGGATGGCTCATTGCTACTATTAAATGAGGTCAAACACAGGTCAAGAATCTTGGTTTAACAAGCATATAACTGCTGCAGTCAAAGGCAGCTTCTCCCAATTCAGAACAGTTGCTAACTGAAAATGCACCTGCTGGACTGCTGGCTCACTGGTGTCACCCCTATCCTAGCATCTCTATTGGACTGCTAGCTCACTGGTGTCACCCCTATCCTAGCATCTCTATTGGACTGCTAGCTCACTGGTGTCACCCCTATCCTAGCATCTCTATTGGACTGCTGGCTCACTGGTGTCACCCCTATCCTAGCATCTCTATTGGACTGCTAGCTCACAGGTGCCACACCTATCCTAGCATCTCTATTGGACTGCTAGCTCACTGGTGTCACCCCTATCCTAGCATCTCTATTGGACTGCTAGCTCACAGGTGCCACACCTATCCTAGCATCTCTATTGGACTGCTAGCTCACTGGTGTCACCCCTATCCTAGCATCTCTGTATTGGCTTCCTGTTAATTACAGAAATCAGATCAGTCAATGATGTAAGAGTGCACACTCTTGGAGGTGCTGCTAGGCGAGGTTAACTGTAAATAGAATTTAGCGCACACTCAAATTTTCTTTTTTCTTAAGTTTATTTTCACCAACGTTTCGGCCGTTTGGCCTTTGTCAAGGTTTCAATTACAGAAATCAGCACAAAGTGGCACTGGCTGTTTTCAGAGCCTTAAATGGTGGGGCATCAGAGTGCTGTATGTTGTACCATATACCCAGTTATGATCCTTAGTGTCTGCTTCACAGGCACAGAGAGAGAGAGAGGGACTTGGGCTGTGTGTGTGTGTGTGTGAATCCATATTCCTGTGATGTCTTGCG
>JAODXP020000019.1:32461148-32473648 GCA_027497455.2 Sardinella longiceps
CTGTACCATGTGACCACCGTTGGCTTGAACTCAGTAATAAAGTGACTCCAGGATGCATGCACACACACGTCTGTCTCCAGTGTTTCAGCACACACACACACACACACACACACACACACACACACGTCTGTCTCCAGTGTTTCAGCACACACACACACACGTCTGTCTCCAGTGTTTCAGCACACACACACACACACACACACACACACGTCTGTCTCCAGTGTTTCAGCACACACACACACACACACACACACACACACACACACGTCTGTCTCCAGTGTTTCAGCACACACACACACACACACACACACACACACACACACACACACACACACACACACACACACACGTGGCAGCAAAGCATTGACCATCAAATCAATCAATCAGGGTTTCACGTCATGTTGCTGAAAAAAAATGACACATCATAAACTTTCGATCCATTTCTTTCATATAAACATAACAATAACAGTAACCATGACTACAAGTACATAAGATAGAAATTCAACTACTTGATCCATTTTTACAAACTCCTGACACTCATGGCCTTCTCTGTTGAGGCTAATGATGTTTAGCATAAGGAAGCCAAATAGAACAAGTCAAAGCTGAAGGGGGCGTAGCTCAGTAGTAGAGCATCTGCCTCACATGCAGAAGGTCCCAGGTTCAAACCCCAGCATCTCATCTTAAACAGTTCCACAGCAACATGTAGGCACTGGTTTAATGCATGTTTTTGGCACCTGGGTTGTCGGTCACTGGGTGGCTCCCCAGGTAAGAATGGTGGTGTTGGTGCAGAAGGTTACCGGTTCAAATCCCTCCTAATGCATCACTATAGCAACCACAATAACCATGACCTCATCACAGCTACGGCCAGGGGGAGCCATGACGACAGGTAGGGGGGGACTCATTTCATTTCACCCAAATACCGCTTGCATGAATGAGACTCTCTTTTCTTTACCTTTCACAGGTATAACTGATTCTTGAACGACATGATGAGAGATTTGACCAGTTGTTTGAACCTCTATGCATATAACCACTATACTATGGCAAGATGGTATTTTGGGCTTTCGACCAGTAGTGCCAAATCCTAACGGGCAAAGTAGAGGAGTCTAGATGAAAGGGCTAAATACAATCCACCAAGAGAGTGTTTCCTTTGAATGTAAGGCAAATGTGACACCCACTACACTATGGAAACTCACAAACAATCCTGCTCAGGCTGCTGCCACAAACCATTGCAGCGTTCTAAGGAACTCTATCCATTGTAATGACTGTAAATGAGCTTTGACTAAAGAGTTTGTTTCCCCCTGGGGCCCATTTATCTATTAAGCCAACATGATAACGAGCAGACAGCAGAGAACACAAAGAACTCACTGCTGGTGAGCTAAAGGGTGCACTGGGATTTGAACCTGGGACCTCTTGATCTGCAGTCAAATGCTCTACCACTGAGCTATACCCCCCTTGCGCAATACAGGCAACGAGAGCATTGTTATTGACATGCCAAACATCAGCAGCCTCAACAGAGATGGCCATGGCTTTTGTCTTGCTTCCGCTCATGTCGATGTCCGCAAATCTTCCTTGGAATATGGCAAATAATGCTCGGTGTTGTCCATTTTGAAATCTTTTCTACAACAGCCTCTTTGTGGGAATTGTTTGGACCAGTGCTGCCTCAAGGAAAAGACCATGTCAGAAGTGGGATTCGAACCCACGCCTCCATTCGGAGACCAGAAATCCCTACAGGGGGGAAGGCACACCGCCTTGAGTCTGGCGCCTTAGACCGCTCGGCCATCCTGACTGGCTGGATGAGAATGAGACTGGCTGCAAATAGTCATTTAGGCAGGCAGGCCATGTGTATACCATGTGACCGTGGGCACACACACACACACACACACAGACCTGTGGTGGCAAGGCATTCACACAATCAATCAAATCAATCAGGTTTTGACTACTTTCACGCCACTATTGAAAAAATGACACATCATAAACCTTAGATCCATTTCTTTATACAAACATATAAAAATAACAGTAACCATGACAACAAGTACATAAGATAGAAAATCAACAACTTGTTCCATTTTTACAAAACCGTACAAATAATTGATCAAAATGTGGACAAACTGACTTAAAATGTGTACAGATGCTGAGAATATTAAATACACACACACACACACACACACACACACTCTCTCTCTCTCTCTCACTCACTCACACACACACACACACACACACAGTAGCTGAGAACGTTAAATATGAAACAGTTTCATGTCCTTGTAGTTTGTCCTGAGAACATAGTAAATCTACAATGAAACACGGATTAACAGAATTATATCATGGACATCATGGAGACACACACACACACACACAACAGATGAGAATAGTTCTAGTCATGCACACAACAGCAGATAATGTGGCGTCCACATGGTGAGAACCTGATCATCAAGTCACAGTGATCACAAAGGCTTACAAGTGTGTGTGTGTGTGTGTGTGTGTGTGTGTGTGTGTGTGTGTTGGTATGGGAATAAACATTTCAAGTTTGTCTTTAACAGGACTCATTTAAAGGCTTCCTAATGTGAAATACGTTAGCAGAGGGGCGGTGCCACAGTCCTTGGCTGCAGTACCGGTCTCTGCCTGTAGAGGTCACTAGAGTGTGTAGAGACAGAGACGTATAGAAGTATCTATAGGTCTCTATATGTACATTACAGTATATACGGCTCTGGATAGGGAGAGATAGAGATTCTAGTTCATCCCCAACGAGGTTAAGGAAGACACCACTGACACAAGTACTTACACACACACACACACACACACACACACACACACACACACACACACAGAGGAGGCATTGGATGAGGTCAGCATTAAACACTGAGCCCAGAGATGCAGTTGGTTGCCGGGACGACCAGAACCAGAATCAGAATGAGAATCCGACACGCTGAGGAACCACAAGAGTTCCATGAGAGAGACCTGAGGATACAGTGGATGGGGAGGAAGTGTGTGTGTGTGTATGTGTGTGAGAGGGTGTGTGTGTGTGTGTGTGTGTGTGTGTGTGTGTAGGAGTGTGTGTGAGTGTGTGTGTGTCATGTGTCCTTTAGCAGTGTGTAGGCATGTAGCTCCTGGGCCAATCACCTGCCTAGAGTCCAACTGTGTTTAGGGCAGTGTTGAGAAGCGTTTATGGACGCTATTACACACACACACACACTCTAAACCAGGAGTGCTTAAGGACATCACACACACACACACACACACACACACACACACACACTCTCTCTAAACCAGGAGTGCTTAAGGACATCACACACACACACACACACACACACACACACACACACACACACACACACACACACACACACATACAAAAGCAGACAGTGCTGTCACACAGGCAAGGTGTCCATTGTCCTTTGTCCAAGATTGTCCCAGATTGTCCACCAAGCCTTTAGGGGGCGATAGATCCAAACACTCGCTGTGTTTCTAATCACCTGACTTTGGCCCCCCTCTCTGAACACCAGTGACCACTAGTCCAAGTGCTTTTTTTTTTGGGGGGGGGGGGTGATCTCCATTGGATGGGGGGAGTAGGTGTGGCCTGTGGAGTAGGTGTGGCCTGTGATCTCCAGCTCATATGGATGGGGTGAGTCTGATTACAGCTCAGAGCCAAAGACAGCAGTGCTGATCTGTAGTTTATAAGGATGTGTCTTCAGTAGGCCCATCCACAGGGTCTCCTGTCCCAGTTACAAAGGGCCTCAGCACTGATCTGTAGTTCATAAGGAGGTGTCTTCAGTAGGCCCATCCACAGGCCCACAGCACTGATCTTTATATCATGTGGATGTGTCTTCTGTAGTTCATGTGGATGTGTTTGAGTAGGCCCATCCTGGCACAGGCCCTCAGCACTGATCTGTAGTTCATAAGGATGTGTTTGAGTAGGCCCATCCTGGCACAGGCCCTCAGCACTGATCTGTAGTCTCCATGTAGGATGTGTTTGAGTAGACCCATCCTGGCACAGGCCCTCAGCACTGATCTGTAGTTCATAAGGATGTGTTTGAGTAGACCCATCCTGGCACAGGCCCTCAGCACTGATCTGTAGTTCATGCGGATGTGTTTGAGTAGACCCATCTGGCACAGGCCCTCAGCACTGATCTGTAGTTCATAGGATGTGTTGAGTAGACTCATCCTGGCAGCAGGCCCTCAGCACTGATCTGTAGTTCATGTGGATGTGTTTGAGTAGACCCATCCTGGCACAGGCCCTCAGCACTGATCTAGTAGTTCATGTGGATGTGTATTGAGTAGACCCATCCTGTAGCTAGCTATGGTCAGTGCTCTCAGTCACTGGCCAGCTCAGCACTCGTAGATACGGATGTGTTTGAGTAGCCCATCCTGGCACAGGCCCTCAGCACTGATCACGCAGTTCATGTGGCTGTAGTACTGAGTAGGCTCGTCCTGGCTACAGGCCCTCAGCACTGACCTCTAGTCATGTGGATGTGCTTGTGCACAGCTCCACCTAGCATAAGCCATCATTACTGCAGTACTACAGTGCTGCTACGCTCTAAAGCGCCACTAGGGGTCACTGCAGTGCACAGCTCCACTAATAACCATCATTACTGCAGTACTACAGTGCTGCTACGCTCCACAGTGCCACTAGGGGTCACTGCAGTGCACAGCTCCACTAATAACCATCATTACTGCAGTACTACAGTGCTGCTACGCTCCACAGCTCCACTAGGGGTCACTGCAGTGCACAGCTCCACTAATAACCATCATAACTGCAGTACTGCAGTGCTGCTACGCTCTAAAGCTCCACTAGGGGTCACTGCAGTGCACAGCTCCACTAATAACCATCATAACTGCAGTACTACAGTGCTGCTACGCTCCACAGCTCCACTAGGGGTCACTGCAGTGCACAGCTCCACTAATAACCATCATAACTGCAGTACTACAGTGCTGCTACGCTCCACAGCGCCTCTAGGGGGAGTGCTTGTGCACAGCTCCACTAATAACCATCATTACTGCAGTACTGCAGTGCTGCTACGCTCCACAGCTCCACTAGGGGTCACTGCAGTGCACAGCTCCACTAATAACCATCATAACTGCAGTACTACAGTGCTGCTACGCTCCACAGCTCCACTAGGGGGAGTGCTTGTGCTTGTGCTTGTGTTACTCCCCTCTGCTCAGGCCCACTGCAGTCTGACAGTAGCAGGGTCATATATTGGGTCCCATTCAACATAATATCCATCAAACAATGACTCATTAATCATTAATAAATCAAAATGAGATCTATATGAAAGGACGGAGGAGCCAATCAGGGGTAACAGACCAGGGGGCGGGATCAGTGAGTGTGGCCTATCAGAGGAGTGCGGAGTTGGAGTCGGACTCAGGGTCAGAGGGAGGGTCGTAGGTGGATTCCAGAACGCGGCGGTATTGCTGGTATTCCAGACGCAGGGCGTTAAAGCGTGCATCACTCAGAGAACGCCCGTACGGACCACCAGATGCATCATGGGATATGGGTGGAGGACTAAGGGCACGGGACAGGCCTGAGAGGAGGAGAGGAGGAGAGGAGGAGGAGAGGAGAGGAGGAGGAAGGAGAGGAGAGGAGGAGAGGAAGAGGAGAGGAGAGGAGGAGAGGAAGAGGAGAGAAGGAAGAGGAGAGGAGGAGAGGAGAGGAGAGGAGAGGAGAGAGGGAGAGGAGCAAAGAAGAAAGGAGGATAAGAGAAGAGGAGAAAAGAAGTGGAGAAGGAGAGGAGAGGAAAAGATAGAAGAAAATAGAGAAAAAGAGATAACAGAGGAGGAGGAGAAGAAGGAGGGAATAGGAGCAGGAAAGAGGAAGAGGAAAAAGGAATAAAGGATTGTTTGGGTTAACAGATGGTCAAATTATACCTATGGGTTCTATTTAAACACCTGCACACACACACACACACACACACACACACACACACACACACGCGTATTCTCTCACCTTTGTTGTGGGGGTCCTGGTGATCTGATGAGGTGCAGGGGGTTCCACACTGGACACGCCCCCACCTTGAGACTCCTCCCCCTGATCCACACACAGCGGCTCCACACACTGCTGATCCACACACTGCTCCACTGTGTCCCACTCATAGCTCTCATCCACTGACGTGTTCCGTCTGATCATGGAAACATGGACACACACACACACACACACACACACACAGATGTGCACATGCACACACACACATGCATGTACACACACACACAAGCGCACACAGACATGCACACACACATGCACACACACATGCACACACACATGCACACACACACACACACACACACACAGATGGAGACATTTACACGAGCACAAAGGGCAACAGGGAGAGTGAAGAGTGAAATGTGATGATTATATGACTCAGAGCCATAGAAATGTGATGATTATACGACTCAGAGCCATAGAAATGTGATGATTATATGACTAGAATGATGAATGTAAAACGAGTGTTGCTGCTGAGAGGCTGCTGCTGATTCCGTTGCTATGGCAGCCAGGTCAGAGGTCACAGCTGGCAGGCAGGCAGGCAGGCGGGAGGGTGTGTGTGTGTGTGTGTGTGTGTGTGTGTGTGTGTGTGAGACTGGTCACCTTTGAGTGCGGCGGTCGTAGCGGAGGTAGGCGTCGGGCCGCAGGCGATGATGCTGTGTGTCCTCGGTGGTGTCGGGGGAGCTGAGTAGCGTGGGGGTCGTCATGGAGACGGACTGGCGAAGGTGCCCGATGTGCTGCCCGTAGGGCCCCACGCTCCCACGACCGCTGCTCTGGCTGGCGAAACTCGCCCGACCCTCTCGACCCTCTCGAAGGATCTCCACCTCCCTGGGCACCGGGCGATCCGCACGATCCAGACGTTCTCCGCGTTCTAGCCGCTCCAGGTCCCTTGGGTGTGTGTGGTGGTCCGCGGGGGGGAAGGGTGCAGGCTGGTAGGGCGATGGCCAGCTGTATCCGCGGGGGAGGGACGTCCTCTGGGGGGGGTCTGGGGGGATGCGGGGGTAGTCCGTCCTGAGCCCGGGGGTGTGGCGAATGGGAGGGGGTGGGGGTGAGTGGGGGTAGGCGGAGTCTAGGAGGGGGACGTACTTGTGCTGCGCCGCTCGCAGCGTCTCCTGATAGGTCAGCGGGCAGCGTCCAGCGTCTGGGAACACGGCCGCCTGCCGGCGAGGATCTGGCCAATCACGACGCGTGGAGATGGAGATGGGCGGGTCGTCTGGCCAATCACGACGCGCAGAGATGGAGATGGGCGGGTCATCGATGATATGGCGGTTCGGAGGCAGGTAGGAGGGGAGCATGTAGGGGCGCTCGCTAGCGGGGGGATAGGGGTGCTCTAGGGGGGGGTAGGACTGGTCCAAGGGGGTGTAGCAGCGTTCTAAGGGGGGGTAAGAGCGGTCCAGGAAGTAGGCTCGCTCGGCGGGGTGGGGGGGGTCAAACGCGTATGGGCGTTCGGGAAGGTAGTGTCGGTCAGGAGGACGCTGGCGCTCGAGACTGCCGTTACCGTGGCGATGGAACGGAACCAGTCCGTGCCAGAAGGGAGCGGGTCGGTCGGGTCGGCCGTAGGAGGAGGGGGCATGCGGCCCAGGCTGAAAGCCTTGAGTCGGACGTGGGGGTGGGGGTGGGGGGGTGAGGTGGTACCTCGTCTCGGTACAGTCTCTCGTGGTACCTTTCGTCTAACGGCTCCCAGCGCTGCTGCTGGCCCAGACTGACCGACTTCTTGAGGAAGGGCGGCGGGCGCGGGGGAAGGAAGCCGGACAGCGCCCTGTTGGGTCCGATACTCGTGGACTTCCTCATGAACGGCACCGGCGCCTGGCAGATACGAGACGCAATCTTATTGGTCCGACTCGCCATCGAACGCTCACGAGGCTCCTCCTCTCTCTGTGGACAGCTGTGCACACACACACACACACACAAACACAAACACAACATCTGTTAGTAGCACACTTCATTGTTCACGTTATGTCCCCGTCTCTGGTGTTCTGCCAATATGAGCACTAGCTGACCCCCCATGTTGGTAAGCTGTGGTCTCTATCTGTATTTTAGCTGCGTACACACACACACACACACACACACTGCTGGTAACCTGTGGTCTCTTATCTGTATTTTAGCTCTGTAATAGCCATCTGCACAGCCGGTGCCAGCCGATAAAGGCATCCGTTACGCACGGCTGGAGGATAGGAGGCACCTAGGCACTTGTGATCGTGTCCATCCTGTTCTGGGTGTTCTACTGTAGTCCCGCGCGCAGGCCGCAGCTCGTGGCCTTCGTGTTTCTTTTGTGTTTCGGCTATTGAGGCCTTTGCCTGTTTTCCACAAATTATCCTTTTTGTTTTCCTTACTAAATCCAAACTAGAGGTTAGATTCTCTGCCCGAGCCCGAGCCCGGCCGAGCCCTACCCGAACTTGGGCCGGGCTCGGGCTGACATTTGCCGTCACTCTATCGGGCTCGGGCCGGGTCGGGCTCGTGATCAATGTTCCATAAATAGAATATTTTTTGTTTTATTTTATTTATTTAGCCTATGATGCTATAGTGTGTGCAAGTATGTATTATGGTTAAGTAACTCAGTAAAAAATGTTATCTAAGCCAAAGGTGATTAGTAGAAAAAAATAAAATGTTTGGACAGCTCTGTGCAGCGTTGAGCAGCACCTGTCTGTTGCGCTCTGTCGGCTACATCAGTCATATAACGTAATATAAAGCTTCTAATGTGATGGGGGAAAAATAAAATAAAATTAACCCAGTCCAGTGGAAAGCATAAGGAAACATCAAGTTTGTTTTTCGACAGTAAAATCGTGCTTCTTTCGTGTGGGAACCGAAAGTGAAAGTGGATACATTTGGAGAAATTACGGTGTTTCTGAATACAATATGGGTAAACGTTGCAGCATTTTGGTCAAACTCAACGCATTAGGCTATAACCTCCGTCTATTACCAGAAAACTTCTGGTTAAGGTTTTTGTTGTTCGTGGATTTGCCAGCATGACGGTCTAATGAATGAATGAGCAGCCTATCTCAGTGAATGAGATGAGAGGTGCGCAGAGCAGCTGTGTCTCAGCGCAAGGTATGACAGAAAGACGTGGACCTCAACACAGACATGAAGCCTTGTCAACAGGCAATATGCTTCATGAATATGCTGAACAAATGTCCGTAAATCAATCCGGAATTGTTGCTGAACATGCAGTTACAAAAGTAGGCCATTATTAGGCCTATTTAACATGTCGGGTTTAAATCGGTCTCGGGCTCATTATCACACATTATCTCTCGGGCCGGGCCGGGCTTGGGTAGAAAATGATCGGTCTTCGGTAGGGTCGGGCTCAAATTTTTGGGCCCGATCTAAGCTCTAATCCAAACCCCTTCGTAACGACAAGCCATATTGTGTACGTCTCCCTTTTTATATTGCGTTGGCCGTAATATAATTGGGGGGATGCGTCCGGGATTTGAACCCGGGACCTCTCGCACCCAATTAGGACTGTCAATTAGTATTATCATAATTCATTAGTACTGCCAATTAGTAATTAACAATTAGAATGGCAATTAGTATTAATATTAACATATTTACATCATCATGAGTTACCATCCTCGATTAGGACTGACAATTGGTATTGACTAGTTGATTAATGTAGTATATCCATAATCCTCGTTTTTACCTCCAGACACACACACACACACACACACACACACACAAACACACACACACACACACACGCCCTGCAGTCTCACCTCTGTGCCTGTGTGTCCTCAGTGCTGGTGTGTAGGGGAAGACGCTCGAAGCACACACACACACACACACACACACACACACGCCCTGCAGTCTTACCTCTGTGCCTGCGTGTCCTCTGTGCCAGTGTGTAGGGGAAGACGCTCGAAGCGTTCAGGGCTTCTGTTGGCCACGGCGGCCACACTACGTGCAGCGCTGACCAGTGTGTGTGCCAGGTCCGAGCCCATCCTCTGGGCGTGACGGGCATGGCGTTTGGGGCTGCCCAGTGTGTGTGCCAGTTCTGCGCCCATCCTCTGGGCGTGACGGGCAGGACTGCTGCTGCTCAGGGTCTTAGTGGTGGAGGGGGAGAGCAGAGGTTGGGTGCTATCGGCCCGACTCTCGTCCACCTCCTCGTCCGCTCCTCCTCCCCCTCTAGAGCCGACCGCGGGGGCTGGACACAGCTGGACGCTGCCGCTGGGCTCGAGTGACACGCCGCTCGACTGTGCTGGCGTCTCTGCAGCGCTGGGCTGGCCCAGGGGGATTGTGGGAGTTTTGTGGTGCTGTGAGGGGGTGTGTCCTGGCGGGGGAGGGGGTGTGGTTAGGGGTGGGGGAGGGGAATCGTCTTCGTCCTGCGGGTGCGTCTCCCAGTTCCTCGGGACGACGTCCGGCTCGCCGCTCAGCAGAGACGACGCTTCGGGGTCAGCCGAGGGCCAGGCGGTTTCCACGGCGACGTCGCTCTCGTCCAGAGGCTCGTCCACGCTCATCTCGATGAAGCCAGGCATGCTGAGGTACTCTAGAATGGCGCTGGTCTGCACGGGGGAGGACGGGCGAGCGGTCGTCGACGGCGACGGTCCCAAACGGGCCTTCATGCTCTCACACACACGCGACAGGCCCGACTGCGACTGCTCGATATCGCTCACACTCACACTCTCGCCCTCCAGCAGTGTGAGGGGCGACACTCGACTGGACCCGTCCAGTCCCAGCGCCAGACGCTCACTCTTCCTGGACCGAGCCCTCAGAGCCTCCCGCTCCTGGTCCATCAGCGCCGACCCGGACGCACTGGTCATCTCCTCCACCGAGGGTCCGCTGATGTTGCTGTCCGCAGCGCAGGACGCTTGGTCCGTTATCGTTCTGGATTTCGCTCGCTGCTCGTAGGGCAGGGTGGAGTAGCTGGAGGGGGTGCGTCTGGGGACGCCTTTGGGACGCTCCTCGTTTTCGCCCGTCTCGTCTGGGGCTGGCGATGTGGGGCGACTATTCGGGCGGCTAGTGGGCCGACTGTTGGGTCGAGGGCTCGTTGAGCGCTCCTGCTCGGCTTCGATGCGGCGGACGCTCTCACACACCGGCTGCAGAGGGTCGCTACACACCGGCGAGACCGTCGACGTCTCTTTCGCTGTGATGGAGTCTCTGAGGTCAGCGGCGGACGAGATCGTCACGGGAGAGCGACACAGCAGCGCCTCAGGGTGGGGGGCCGTCTCAGAACTCTTCCCCGGCCATCGGCTCCGCCCCCCGAAGAGGTCAGAGGTCGCGGGGGTGTGTGAGGTAGGCGAGAGGAGTGTGAGGGCCGTGACAGGCGAACGAGAGCCGTCTGCATCTGTGATCGAAGTCGAGAGGTCCTGCTGTGGGGTGCCCGCCCTGGGGTGGGGGGAGAGCGGGCGCTGGGAGTGGGGTGTGTGACCTTCGGACAGGCTGAGTATGTGTGTGTGTGTGTGTGTGTGTGTGGGGGGCACCAGGCTGCTAGGGGAGCTGACGGGGCTGATGTCCCAGGTGATGTGTGAGGCGGAGGGGGGAAGTGAGCGCTCCAGTGGGCTGCTGGTGCTGGTGGCGCCGAAGTAGCATCCTCTCCGGTAGTCCGACACGCGCCGCTGTGCCGCTAGACTGTTGGGCCGCTGGTTACGGGGTCGGAGATTCACGTCCTGCGGCTTCCACACGGGGTCGTCGTCATGGTGATCCGGCGCGGGACTGTAACACGAGCGAAGCGGGCTGACGGACTTGGATCGCCGCTCCTCCGTGAGTCGATCTCGAACGCCGCGCTGGCCGCAAGCGTAGCTCTCAAGTTCGCGCTCCAGCTCCTCTCGCTCACGAGCCAGATGCAGCCGCCGACCCGGCCCGACCCGATCGCCCTCTCCCTCGCTCACACACACACTCCTCACACACACACTCCCGCCCTCCTCCCCATCCAGCTGGGTCAGAACCGTGCTGTTTGGGCTCAGCTGGCTGTCGGGGCTCATGGGTCGGTACCGAGACCGCTGGCCCAGCAGTCCGGACGGGAGCAGGTCCTCTGGGTGATGACCTGGGCCTCGGTATCGACGGAGCGACTCTCGGACCCGCCTCTCGCTGCTGTCGGAGTAGAAGCTGGCCCGCTCCAGAAGGAGCTCGGAACCGCCCTGCTCGTCGTCCGAGTAGAAGCAGCCGTGGCGGGAGAAGTTCCGAGCCATGGTTCTGACCCGACCCGGTGACCCAGACAGCTTCTCCAGATGTGGAGACACTGAGTCCGATGCATCTGCAGCCAGCGCCAAAGGAGAACACCGCTGATCCTCTCTGTCCGAGTCCGACTGACCGCCGCCTCTCGGCGAGTCTCGGAACAAGCCGCTGCCCCTCCCGGGGGATTGTGGGAAATCCTTCTTGAGGCTCCTGGCGATGTGGGCAGGGCTAGCGCCCGCGGCGTAGGGCTGGACCACGAAGCGTCCATCCGGGCCGCGCGTGATGGACTCCAGGGCGGAGGCGGGGAGAGGCGAGCCGCCCAGGTGGCTCTCGCAGAGCGTGTAGCGCGGGGGAGGAGACGTGCCCGACAGCAGCTGCCTGCGCTGGTCGTGGTATTCGCTGCGGCTGCCCTTATCGAAGGAGG
>JAODXP020000019.1:32524018-32534018 GCA_027497455.2 Sardinella longiceps
GGACACCGGCGCTGCAACTCCCGGTGACGGTTTAAGGCTCGAGCTTCTTAACGCTGCAGCATTAACAGGTGTCGGTAGAGACAGCAGCTCGCGCCACAAATAGGTCAGTGAGTCACGTTAGTTAGTGCACAGCTCTCCGGTCTGACCGGGAAGTGGATCCACCGGCAGCAGGTGATCAGGCGACAGCAGGTCCCGCTACCTCCGGTGACATGTTGAGCACGAGCACGACAGGTGCACAATAATAGCTAGGCTACTTAACGTCTGGAACGCCGTTCCAAGTGTGGACATCAAAGTGCGATAAAACATCACATGAACACATCTCAAACTAAGTAAGGCAGGCGTGTGGTAGGCCAGTTACGGAGACATCTCTCACAGCCCTGTGTGTGTGTGTGTGTGTGTGTGTGTGTGTGTGTGTGTGTGTGTGACCAGAACACATCTCAGATTAGTGGCGCGTCACTAACGGGGGACTGAAGAGGAGACTTCACGAGCACTGTGGTCGTATTGTACTCAGAGCAAAACAAGGGGGTCTGCGCGGAGGGGGTCTCCCGTAACTCACCTCATTCTCACACACACACACACACAGGGGGCTGTGAGAGGAGGGTGTCTCCGGTAACTTGGGCCTACCGCACGCCTGCCGTTACTTACGTATTTGACATCCGTCTGCTTTGACACGCTTATTTCATTTCATTTCATTCATATTTAACACGCTTATTTCATTAACAGTGCAGCAGAGAGTCGCGTGTGTGCCCCGAGCAGTAGCAACAGATAGGCTACTAATAGTCAATTACCAAAACAAGACATTCACACATTCGCCCGTGTTTATGTTCACAGAGTGTTTTCAAACAAAGGTTTCCAACGATGGAGAGCGTGTATTTGTCTGTGTGTGTGTGTGTGTGTGTGTGTGTGAGAGAGAGAGAGAGAGAGAGAGAGAGAGAGAGAGAGAGAGAGAGAGAGAGTGTGTTGTGTGTAGCCTACTTGAAGAGCGTCTTACCTTGATTAGGCACTTTAAAGCGTTAGAAGAGGACGGTTAGTCCATCGATGAAATGCTTCACGGAGTTCTTCAATAAGGATTTACTTAAGTAACGTTATAAACCTTTATAAAATGTCCGGCAATTTGGAGGAATTGAAGTCCATCAAGCAAAAAAGCTCAGATAGTTTTATAGGCTACCGTCTGTCTTCCAGTCCCTTCGCTGAGCGAACAGCAGCAGTGCAGTAATTGGCAGTAAAATGTTTCCAAAGGGCGACAGGAACAGAAAGATTAAATCAATTTCATTTAATAAGCAGCCCGTAGTCCGAGTCGGTCCCGGGAGAAAGTTCTGAACAGGTGCTCCGCGTGCAGCGGGGGCGGAAATTGAAACATGTGGGGTGGCGGGTGATCTCCCCAGAGGCTTGGGTTTGATGCACGGGTCTTCCGTCCCGGGACAGTCTTCTCTCCCCGATTACGCCACCGGGGGAAATCTTGCATTCGGGGTTTAAATCCTCCTCCGACGCGCAACCCACGTTAGTGAAAATCTTTTGCAGTCGACAAGAAGTACATCGTTCAGGACGTAGTTATGTTCGGCTCTCTTACGCACACACAGTAGTACTTATGTTCGGTTCTCGTGCACTGCTTACACAGTCCTTCAAGGATTGTTTGCCTCGGCGAAACTTCCATTTAAAATTCCAACAGTTCCAATCGTTGCGAGCAGATAAACGTCCTCGAAAAAGAATGCAATGTTTACAAAGAAACGGTGAAGTTTCGGCAAGTGTGACGAGAGTGGAGTGTGTGTGAGTTGTAGCCTACGGCGAGTGCACTTTCTTCCGCTGCTGTCGACTGGTCTCTGGTCTCGCTCTCTTCTCTCCGGTCCTGTTCGCTTTCTCCCGACTGGTGCGCGTGCTCCCCTCCCGCAGACAATGCGCACAATGCTCCAGCCTCCTCCCCCTCCCACACACACACACACACACACACCGCGCAATACCCCGTTTCAAGATTGAAAAATTACACTACCGTTGATTTCCCATTTGTCTGACCTCGTGACGTTTTCTCCCCGTGTCTGACCCCGGTGGAGTGACCCGTAGGGCCGCGCGCATTGTCTCCAAATACCGCAGAGAATTCCACCCTCGTCGGCACCTATTGTCTGTCCTCTAGTGAATAAATTAAACCGAACTACGGCTGTTTATATTCAACACTACCCGAAATGTTGAGTCAGGACACGTATGCATGACTTCAAAATGTATTTATTTATTTTTTCTCCCAAATACCTTTTCTTCTTCAATGTATCCAGTGCCTGTTTAACTTTACTGTCACTTTAGGTCTATTAAAAAACTAAATACATCCCGCAAATATGCAATTCACTCCAAATACCAATCTTTTCCCCTTGGTATTTAACTCTATCCAACGCCCATGGAGCAATCACGATGGGAGACCGAGTAAAATTATTAAAAACTGCCTTTTCCTTTTGACATTTGAGAACTAAACTAATCTACCCTAATAGTTTCTCCACACGGGGGCGCGCGTTGGCGAAGGGCGTTGCTGTGAGAACGCGCATAATAAAAAGCCCATCATAAAAACCTGCTTTGTTGTTTCTTCTCGTCTGTAAAAGAACAAAAGTTGCCAAAGGTTTAAGATGGGTTAAGACCCCGCTGTAAGGCGGGAGGCACGCTGACTCACCGGACTCTCTCCAAGTGTGACTAGTCCACACACACACACACACACACACACTGGCTGAGATTATTAGAGCGCTGTTTGGATGGACAGTCTGCGGCTCACTAGGAACGGCGATCTGCACTAATACAGTCAAAGAGTGTTTGTGTTTGATTAAGTCGTATTTTAATTACTACACAAGAGAAAGCAGAATTAATCACAACACAATCACACACCAAAGAAAACCAGACCAACTGTGCCAGATTGCCATTTATAACAGCTGCGCACACACACACACACACACACACACACACACACACACACACACACACACACACACACACACAGAGAGAGATTGAATGAGACCAGTAGCATTAGTGCTGTTTCCTGACAGTCCATTTTATTGCTTGGGCAAGAGGCTGTACATGAATGAGGGAAGCTGGTTGGGGGGCAGGGGACTATGCTTGTCATTACATTAACCCTCAGTTGATCTCACACACACACACACACACACACACACACACACACACACACACACACACATCTACAAATACTGATGCAACACACACACACCCCAAATCCAGCTAAACACACTGATGCAACACACACACACACCCCAAACCCAGCTAAACACACTGATTAAGTCCAGCCTGTGTGTGTGTGTGTGATGCTCCAACAGGACAGAAACCCCCCAAATGGAAGCACAATTAAAGTCCAATGAATCCAGAGCAGAACTATTAGGACTCTCCAGAGATCAGAGGGGCTACACACTCATTTTACTTTATTCTGTGTGTGTGTGTGTGTGTGTGTGTGTGTGTGTGTGTGTGTGTGTGTGTGTGTGTGTGTGTGTGTGTGTGTTGGGGGCAGCATGTGGTGTTGAAAGCCTTCATGTGTAATCGCCTCAGATAGCTGCTATCTCTCTCAAGAGGACAAATCTGGGCTCCACTGGTCACCACTGGGGGCTACTGTGTGTGTGTGTGTGTGTGTGTGTGTGTGTGAGTATAAATCTAGTCTCCACTGGTCACCACTGGGGGATAATATGTGTGTGTGTGTGTGTGTGTGTGCACATCTGGGCTCCACTGGCCACTACTGGGGGCTAATATGTGTGTATATTTGTGTGTGTGTGTGTGTGTGTGTGTGTGTGTGTGTGTGTGTGTGTGTGCAAATCTGGGCTCCACTGGCCACTACTGGGGGCTAATATGTGTGTATATTTGTGTGTGTGTGTGTGTGCGCGCGCAAATCTGGGCTCCACTAGCCACTACTGGGGGCTAATATGTGTGTGTATTTGTGTGTGTGTTTGTGTGAGTGTGTGTGTGTGTCTGGACAGATGTGCAGCACAGAGAAGATCCTCTAGTTTGAGTCCCACTCTCCCTTTCCACACTAGAATAAACTACTGGGGAGTGTGTGTGTGTGTGTGTGTGTGTGTGTGTGTGTGTGTGTGTGTGTGTGTGTGTGTGTGTGAGTGTGTGTAATATTTCTTCCTGAATGGGGTCACCAGGCGGTCCCTCTGGTGCGGGAGGAGAGATTAGGAGCAGCAGTGATGGTCAGTGGTGTGTGTGTGTGTGTGTGTGTGATGGTCTGACATGTCTGAGATGAAAGCAGTTGGACTTGGTTGTTCTTCATGTGACCTCACATGTCACCAGCCTTGAATTCAGTAGTTGTAACATTTTGAAAAGTTTAGCTACGCTTTGCTACAATCCCCATCTAGCCTGGCTTTGCCTTCCTACGTAGCTCCGCTAAATAATCATTTCCCTCCACGACTCCGTCTGGCATTCCGGCCATTGCCATCGTTTGCAGAGATCAATTCCATACCGCACTAAAAAGCAAGCAGGATCGGGAGTTGTGAGAGATGACATTGTGTTTCTGTTGTTGTAGCGTAGTTTACTTCACGACCAAGCTGGTGCATAACCTTAGTAATTGGGTGAAATCAGATTTTATTGTTTCAAACTTCTACAGTCACACCTCCAGCTTGCAATCGTTTGTCAATGGTGAAATGCCAGACCCTTGTACGAAGCTAAAGCGTAGACCAAGGGGATGGCCAAAGCCAGGCTAGTGTGTGTGTGTGTGTGTGTGTGTGTGTGTGTGTGTGTGTGTGTGTGTGTGTGTGTGTGTGTGTGTGTACGAAGCTAAAGCGTAGACCAAGGGGATGGCCAAAGCCAGGCTACCATTCATCCCTATGGATGATGTAGAAAACGTGTTGTAACGTTTGGTCATCTTGAAAACGCCACAAGTCTCTTCTGCTCCAGGAGGCAGGCAAGTTCTGAGACACTGCTGTAAACTGTTTGCTGATTGGCTAAACCGTACGCAAACTGAACAATGTGGGTGGGGCCAGACTGTGTCCTAAACCGAACTCTTTGGGCGTAAGTCCGTACAGTAGGATGGCGTGGCCAGGCTCGGGGGGAACCAGTGATAGAACAGGACAGGACAGAGAATCAAATAGGACTCAAATAATTTACTACTAAATTAAAACAATCACATTTCCCCAGGGCGTTATTCCCATATACACACTAGAACTCTCATCTCCCAAACAGGCCCCATCGCCATGGTTACAGGCTGCTCTAGAACAGTGCTCTCCCAAACAGGCCCAGTCGCCGTGGAGACGTCAGTCAAAGTCCGGAATGTCATCATAGGAGTAACCACGGTAACCCCTGGAAGCGTAGTAGGCAATCCGCAGGTGATAGAATCCAGGAAGGAAAACCAGGATTCCGATGATGAGCACCGGAATGGTACGATCCTGGTGCTGAAGGAAGGATAGAGAGAGAGAGAGAGATGGTAGGAGAAAGAGAGAGAGAGAGATGGGAGGAGAAAAAGAGAGGTGTGTATTTTAAACTGTAATTGATACCTTGAGACTACACAATGAAATAATTCTGTAAATGTAGCACAAGCGTTGGAGCACAAGAGAGCTACTGCAGTATGTTGCTAGTTAGTGCCTAGAGGTACATAGACATAGAAAGGTGCAGGAGTATGTGTGTGTGTGTGTGTGTGTGTGTGTGTGCGCGTGTGCAGTGAGCTGTACTGTAGCAATGCTGTTTCCACAGAGAGGTGCAGGACGTATGTGTGTGTGTGTGTGTGTGTGCGCGTGTGCAGTGAGCTGTACTGTAGCAATGCTGTTTCCACAGAGAGGTGCAGGACGTATGTGTGTGTGTGTGTGTTTACAAGGATGCAAGTCTGTGTGCTGATGATGCGTGTGTGTGTGTGTGTAGGCGAGCGGCCGAACGGATCCATACAGTCATGTTGTATGTAGACATAGGTGTGTGTGTGTGTATGACGGTGATGTAAGTTTTAATTGTGTGCTTATTTACATACTGTAGGTGTGTGTGTGTGTTTGTTTACAAGGATGCGTGTATGTGGTGATGATGCGTGTGTGTGTGTGTGTGTGTGTGTGTGTGTATATGTGTGTAGGCTAGTGCTCGAACGGATCCATGCGGTCATGTTGTATGTAGACATAAGTGTGTGTGTGTGTGTGTGTATGATGGTGATGTAGGTTTTAATTGTGTATTTATATATAAACATAGGTGTGTGTGTGTGTGTCTGTCTGTGTGTGTTTAGAAGGATGTGTGTGTGTGTGTGTTGATGCTTGTGTGCGTGTGTGTGTGTGTGTAGGCTAGTGGCCGATGGATCCATGCTGTCATGTTGTTCATGCCAAATTCCGACCCGACCATCTGTCCAAAACAATCTTACACACACTTCACACACTCTAAACACACTTCACTCATTGCACCACACACACACACACAATCTACTCAACTATCTGTGGTCCCACTGCACCACACACACACACACACACACACACACACACACACACACACACACACACACACACATTAAACCCACTCTACTCTACTATCTGTGGTCCCACTGCACCACACACACACACACACACACACACACACACACACACACACACACACACACACACACACACACACACACACACACATTAAACCCACTCTACTCTACTATCTGTGGTCCCACTGCACCACACACGCATAAGTACATGGACACGTATTCACACACACGCACGCACATACACATACACACGCACGCTCACACACACAGCAGTAAAGGCACTGTACTCTACTATCTGTAGTCCCACTGATAAGATGTCTGGACCGTTTCAAAGAGCCTCATATCAGCAGCTCAACAAAGAGTAAAGGGTGTGGGTGAGTGTGTGTGTGTGTGTGTGTGTGTGTGAGTGTGTGTGAGAGTGAGAGAGAGACAAACACACACACATAGACAGACAAGACAGTCAGAGACTCACAAACACAGAGAGAGAGAGAGACAGACAGTGTGAGCACGCTGGGAGGCCCAGGAATCTTTCAACCCAGTACAGATAAACACACACACACACACACACACACACACACACACACACACACACACACACACACACACACGTGACAGAATCACAATGTCACCTCTGCCACACAGACAGACGATAGATACACAGACATAGATACATAGGAGACAGTGACAAAATCCCAATGCCACCCCTCACACACACACACACACACGCACGCACACACACACACACACACACACACACAAGAGCCTGTGTCCCCTTGGTCACACGCGTGACAAACACACTGATGCTGGGCGACCAGTTCAGGCGACAGGAAACTGGGCATCACATCTCCAGGTGTGTGTGTGTGTGTGTGTGTGTGTGTATATATATGTGCATGTGTGTGTGAGGGAAAATATTTTATCTATCAAATCCAATCAACCTTTTATCATTCTAAAAAAAAAAAAATCACTCTGAAATTGATCCACACAATATTGTTGCACATGTTGTTGTTGTTGTTGTTGTTGTGGTGTGGGTGTTCTCTACGCTGGGGGGTGCTCCAGCAACAACCCAAAACTCCCAGAAGAACAGGATTTTTTTTCACTTTTTCAAAATTTCAATCCTATCCATTATATTTCACTGTAATTGCTGTTTACCAAAAACAAAGCTTAATGTCAACATAAGCTTGTCCTTTACTTATGCTAAACTTGTGCTAAAAGCTAGTTTATCACTTCATGCCAAAGCACCAACAGCAGGAAACTTTTTACTGTTAGTGGCTAACCCTACATACTGTTACCCTAGCTACATCAACAGCAGGAAACTTTTTACTGTTAGTGGCTAACCCTACATACTGTTCCCCTAGGTACATCAACAGTAAAAACTTTCTGGTGTCCCTGTTGGGGTTTGGCTTAGGGTATGGATGAACAGCAGTATTATGGGCTATGTCAGGCAGAAAACTTTTTACTGTTAGTGGCTAACCCTACATACTGTTCCCCTAGCTACATTTACAGCAGAAAACTTTTTACTGTTAGTGGCTAACCCTACATACTGTTCCCCTAGCTACATCAACAGTAAAAAGTTTCCTGGTGTCCCTGTGAGGGGTTTGGCTTAAGCTGGTCCTAACTAGCCCACACAACCAGAGGAAAACCTGCAAGTGCAGTGGGTCCCGCAAGTGTGTGTGTGCGGGGGTTTTATCTCACTGAGGTAAGGAAGTACCCCAGCAGTGTGTGTGTGTGTGTGTGTGTGTGTGTGTATTTCTGTTGTCAACTCACTGAGATACAAGAAGTGGCCCATCTGAAGACTGTTGATGTGGAGTGTGTGTCAGGTCTGTGTGTGTGTGTGTTAACTCACCGTGACGTGGAAGTATCCTGCCTGAAGACGGTGGCGATGAGCAAGGTGTGGTGTGTGTGTGTGTGTGTGTGTGTGTGTGTGTGTGTGTGTTAACTCACCGTGACGTGGAAGTAGCCGGCCTGAAGAAGACCACCTATGACGATGAGCAAGGTGTGTGTGTGTGTGTGTGTGTGTGTGTGTGTGTGTGTTAACTCACCGTGACGTGGAAGTAGCCAGCCTGAAGAAGACCACCGATGATGATGAGCAAGGGTGTGTGTGTGTGTGTGTGTGTGTGTGTTAACTCACCGTGACGTGGAAGTATCCTGCCTGAAGAAGACCACCGATGACGATGAGCAAGGTGCCGATCAAGAAGAGCACTGTTGCCAGGGCGATGGCCTTATACGGGACTTTAGGCGGACTCTTCTTAAACTACACACACACACACACACACACACACACACACACACACACACAGAGAGAGAGAGAGAGAAGGATCATTAATACTTTCTACAACCAAAATGTTAGTTTTCAGTTTCAGAGGACTACACACACTTACGCACACGCACAAACATACATACATACATACACACACACACACACACACACACACACACACACACACACACACACACATGCTCAGCCAAGGGAAGGATGAAACCACATAGCCTACTGTAGGCCAACTGTACGCAACAACTTATTAGGGTACCACATAATGTAATGCAAAAAACTGTTTAGGCCCGACTAGACAAGGGGGCTTCAACATTACCTGCAGGTCTATGTAGCCGTCATGACATCATCAATGGCTAGTTTGGAGTAGCGGACTTTAACAACATTAACGTTACCTGCAAGTCTATGTAGCCGTCATCATCACTGGCTAGTTTGGAGTAGCGGACTTTAACAACATTAACGTTACCTGCAAGTCTATGTAGCCGTCATCATCACTGGCTAGTTTGGAGTAGCGGACTTTGCTGTTGGGGATCCCGCCGGTTATGGTGTTTCTGGCAGGCATTCTGCTCACGTTACCGTGCGCGCTGCAACCGAGAGGAAAGTGCGCAATATCAGCATGAGAATCAGAAAACTAAAGCAACAGCATTACCGACCATTTCACTCAGGACTAACACACATTTACAGACTAATGTTATTATGGTAAGTCTGGTTCGGTTAGCCAGCGAACAACACAATGATTTCCCAGATCAATTGTCTATGTGCGATAACCACAACATACTAATGTCATAAACTGTTCTTACACTGTATTCAGTTTACCCGTGGTTGAATTAATTACCTTTATATCATGACACGGTTCCCTTTTTAAGGTAAATATGGGCATGCGGAGCTCACAAACCTTCATACTCTGCTTGTACTAATCTGTCAGTGCTTCCGGGTATAATCCGAGCATGCGCGTTAAAGAGAAAAAAAAAAAAAAACAAGCAGG
Organism: Sardinella longiceps; assembly: GCA_027497455.2. Classification (NCBI taxonomy): domain Eukaryota; kingdom Metazoa; phylum Chordata; class Actinopteri; order Clupeiformes; family Clupeidae; genus Sardinella; species Sardinella longiceps. The sequence goes on from JAODXP020000019.1 coordinate 32,533,685, forward strand.
TGAGCATGACTCTCCCTCAGTTATGAAACTTCTGTGGTTTGATCGACAAGATGAATACTAAAAAAGTCTTTGAAGCTATTTCCATTTGTTGTAGATGCATTTCAAAAGCAGTAAGTGACTGGTAAATTATCTAATACAATAACAGGATGGCCACTGAGGGGCGCTATTATACCACTCGTATCAGAGCCGATATTATCTCAGAGCTGTCTCTGATTCATTCTTCGGCCCGTGTGAGGCTCCAAGTTTGGTGAAGTTGGAGCACAACATTGTAACCAATAAAATAATTGTAATTTTGTAATACATTCTCTTGGATCAACACTCACCATCACTAAGT
>JAODXP020000019.1:32581518-32584018 GCA_027497455.2 Sardinella longiceps
CTGTCTGTATCCCTCCATTCCTAATCCTCTTCTTGTCCTCACTCTTCCTCTGTCTCCTGGCTTTCTCTCCTCCTCCTCCTCTTTCTCTCCTCCTCCCCTCTGTCTGTGTCTGTCCATCTCTGTGGCTGGAGATTTAAGAGCTGCATTTGAATAAATCTATTAACCTTGATTAGAGATGAGACACACGGACAGTCTGTACAGGAGAGCAACTCTGATCTCTCTCTCTCTCTCTCACACACACACACACACACACACACACACACACACACACACACACACACACACACAGACAGACACCGGGCTATAAAAAGCCCAACAGGATCACGTCACGCCTCATCACACACACACACACACACACCCTGTGCTTAGAAGGACCTAGTCAGCAGCCAAGAGGACAACATGTTTCTCTCTCCGTCTCCCCATCCTTTTCTCTCTCCATCCCTGTTTCTCTCTCCCTCTCTCTGTCTCCCCATCTTTTTCTCTCTCCATCCCTCTTTCACTCTCCCTCTATATCTCTCACTCTTTCAATCTCCCTTTTCCCCATCCCTTTCTCTTTCATCTCCCTCTCCTTCTCTCTTTCAATCTCCCTATTCCTTCTTTCCCTCTTTCATCTCCCTCTCTTTCAATCTCCCTATTCCTTTTCTTTCTCTTTCCTATTCCTTCTTTCCCTCTTTCATCTCCCTCTCTTTCTTCCTCCCTCTTCTATTTCTGAATTTTCCTCCACCCTTCTCTTTCTCTTCCCTTCTCTATTCACTCTTTTCCTCTCTACCGTCTCTCCTTTTTTATGTTCCTTTTTCTTTTTCCTTCTCTTCTTTCTCTCCCTCTTCCCTACCTCTCTCTCTCTCTCTCTTGTCTCTGTTCAGTTCAAAGGGGCAGCACTAGCATCATGTCTACAAGATGTCAAGCTGGCCGTGTGTGTGTCTGTGTGTCCAGGTGTCTCTCTGCATGTGTGTGTGTGTGCAAGTGTCTCTGTGTGTGTGTGTGTGTGTGTGTGTGAATATATGTGTGTGTGTGTGTGGTGCTCACCCCTTTGCATAGCAGCGTTAGTGACATTAGCAGCAGCGCTGCTGCAATGAACAAAAGGAAAAGGCAGTACAGTGTGTGTGTGTGTATATATATGTGTGTGTGTGTGTGTGTGTGTGTGTGTGTGGTGCTCACCCCTTTGCATAGCAGCGTTAGTGACATTAGCAGCAGCGCTGCTGCAATGAACAAAAGGAAAAGGCAGTACAGTGTGTGTGTGTATATATGTGTGTGTGTGTGTGTGTGTGTGTGTGTGTGTGTGTGGTGCTCACCCCTTTGCAAAGCAGCGTTAGTGACATTAGCAGCAGCGCTGCTGCAATGAAGAAAAGGACAAGGCAGCAAAGTGGAGTTAAACACAGACATTGTGCTCCTCTCAAAGCTAAGCTCTCTCTCTCTCTCTCTCTCTCTCTCTCTCTCTCTCTCTCTCTGTGTGTGTGTGTGTGTGTGTGTGTGTGTGTGTGTGTGTGTGTGTGTGTGTATGTGTGTAGACTGTGGCTGCTCCTCTGGACGACGTTGTCTATGCTAATGATGTCATTAATGAGATCTTACACGTGTCATTAATGCGGAATGTTATCAGCTTTAATGGAAAGAGCTGCTAATGCAGAATTACATCTTTCATGGAGACCCATTTATCTTCCCTTATCACCCTTATGTGCTTCTCCCTCTCTTTCTTTCTCTCTATCGCTCTCTCTCTCTATCTCCCTCTCTTCTCTCCCCCTCTCTTTCTTTCTCTCTATCTCTCTCTCTATCTCTCTCTTCTCTCCCCCTCTCTTTCTTTCTCTCTATCGCTCTCTCTCTATCTCTCTCTCTCTCTCCCCTTTCTTTCTTTCTCTCTTTATTCTTTCTCTCTATCTCTCTGTCTTCTCTCCCCCTCTCTTTCTTTCTCTCTTTATTCTTTCTCTCTATCTCTCATCGTCTCTCTCTCTCTCTCTCTCTTCTCTCTTTATTCTTTCTCTCTCTCTATCTTCTCTCCCCCTCTTTCTTTTTCTCTTTATTCTTTCTCTCTATCTCTCTCTCTCTCTCTCTACCCCTCTCTTTCTTTCTCTCTTTATTCTTTCTCTCTATCTCTCTATCGCTCTCTCTCTCTCTCTCCCTCTCTCTCTTTCTTTCTCTCTATCTCTCTCTATCTCTCTCTCTCCTCTCTCTTCTCTCTCTCTCTATTCTTTCTCTTGTACTTCTCCCTCTTTCTTTCTCTCTATCGCTCTCTCTCTATCTCCCTCTCTTCTCTCCCCCTCTCTTTCTTTCTCTCTTTATTCTTTCTCTCTCTCTCTCTCTCTTCTCTCCCCCTCTCTTTCTTTTTCTCTTTATTCTTTCCCTTATGTGCTTCTCCCTCTCTTTCTCTCTCTCTATCGCTCTCTCTCTCTCTCCCTCTCTTTCTTTCTCTCTTTATTCTTTCTCTCTATCGCTCTGTCTTCTCTCCCCCTCTCTCTTTTTCTCTTTATTCTTTCTCTCTCTATCTCCCTCTCTTTCTTTCTCTCTT
>JAODXP020000019.1:32589018-32596518 GCA_027497455.2 Sardinella longiceps
CTCTCTTTCACACACACACACACACACCGTCCCTGCAGGTGACCTCTGTGAGCATGTGTGTGTGAAAGCCTGCGTTGAGCCTTGAAGGTTAGCAGCTTCAGCAGAGGAACAGAAACTACTGACAGATATGAAATGGGTTAAAAATGTGTTTGTTGAGAAGGTGTATCCACTTTGGCATTTTACTAACTTAGCTGTCATAGGTTTTTTGTGCATTTCAGATTAAAAGATAAGTCGTCTCTCTCTGCTCAGAGAGGAGTCATTATAAAGTGCTAATATAACTGCAGCCGAGTTGGCGAAGCCGCAAGCTAAAAATGCTCTTTTGCTTTGCCAGTGTACTGTGTAGGGGATGAGAAGGATTGTCTGTAATGCTTAACAATTTCTGAATCATTCTCCTCTCCACCACCAATCCCACGGGTTCCCATCTAAAAATTAACTCCAGCAACATTAAAAAATACTAAATTTAAAGTTTACTCAGGGTACATTACTCAGGGTCCATTACTTAGTCACTTGTCTACTGACGTATGCGGCACATTTCAGGGAATAGATACAGACGGCAAGTCCGGGCACGCCCATAAAATCAGCTCCTTGTGTCCCCCATGGGGGAAAACAAACCCTAAATTAGTGAAGAAGTCAATGGCATGCTAAGCTAGAAGTTACACTGAGCACCATCTACAAGGAGCCTGACACATTTTTGAGGGCAATGCCTGAAGGTAGTAGATGGTCAGATGGTCTGATTTGAATTCTGAACTTGACACCCCTCCAAACACAATACTGATGACAATTTAGATTATGTTTGTTAGCTTCATTAGCTTGCTAACTAGCCAACTTCATTGATCACCACAGTAAATGTAGCTAACTTTAGCTTGCTTAACTGAGCTAATCAGACTTGTGATTGAAAGTTGCTTTACTTTTGACAGGAGCAGAGACAGCTCATGACATTTCTGTTAGTGTAACTGCAATAAACAAATGATGGAAAAATTATTTTAGTCTAAACACAAGCAGGCAAACAGGTCATGATTAGACAAAACATCTAATATGGACTTTGTTCAATTTTACTAAGCGATCCTTTATTGTTAAGCAACTTTCTCTAACTTGTCCATTCACCATAATGTTAAATTGGCCTCTGTTATCCCCCACGCTGACTCCACCCTCGCATTTTGGGGGCGTTAACCGTGCTTGCCGTCTGTATCTATGCCTATCCTGGCCCCGCCCTCCAATGCACTGTCACTCTGACATCATCTCCTTGGGGGGCGTGTTCATATTGACAGGATTTTATCCCCATGACAACGGTTCATTCTCGAGCATAAGTACAGTATGTTACAATCGGTTACGGTAGCCTAGGTTACTTATGACAATTACAAGGCTATGTGCATAAGCTCCAAGGCTCCTAGCGTAAGCTACATCTGAGAGAATGCCTAGCCTGGCCCCGCCCTCCATTGCTCCTTCACTCTTTCATCATCTCCTTGGGGGCGTGTCCATATTGACAGGTTTTTCATTACAGACAACAACAAAAGCAGCAAGTGTTTTTATCCCCATGACAACGGTTCATTCTAGAGCATAAGTACAGTATGTTACTATCGGTTACGGTAGCCTAGGTTGAAGCCACCCCACACTACAGGATAATCGGCTACGACAATTACAAGGCTATGTGCATAAGCTACAAGGCTACGAGCGGAAGATACAAGGCTACAAGTGTGAGCTAAAAGGCTAAGAGTGTAGGATATAGCGTATAAGTGAAGCAAAAATGTAAGAATTGCACTCTTCCTTGTGCTTACACACACAAACACACACACACACACACACACACAACTCTACCCTCTAAAATAAAACTGGAATGACTGGCAGCCAAATGTGGTGACGACATCCCTCCACCTTCACACACTGTATTTATGACTGGGCAGAGGCACAGAGCCCAGGAACTGTGTGTGTGTGTGTGTGTGTGTGTGTGTGTGTGTGTGTGTGTGTGCGCGCGTGCTTATATGTGTGTCAGGCCAGAAGCTCACAGTGATTGATAGAGAGAGGATTTATTTTTACTTGACTGTTATTGTGTAGTCTCACAGAGGGACGCAGATACACACACACACACAAACACACACACACACACACAAACACACACACACACACACACACACTGTTATTGTGCAGTCCCACAGAGAGGAAGACAGCAACACAGGAAGATGACCTTTGGATCTCTTTCCCTCTATCTTTCTCTCCCTTCATCTCCTTCTCTCTCTCTCTCTCTCTCTCTCTCTCTCTCTCTCTTCTGTCCATGTCCATCTCACTCTCTTCATCTGCCTTCTGCCTCTTTCTTTCTATTCTGACATCTTTCTCTCTCTAACCCCCTCTCTCTCTCTCTCTCTCTTTCTCTCTCTCTACCCCCCACTCTCTCTCTCTCTCTTTCTCTCTCTCTACCCCCCACTCTCTCTCTCTCTCTCTCTCTCTCTCTCTCTCTCTCTCTCTCTCTATCCCCTACTCCCCCCCCCTTTCCCTGATGACTATCTGCTCATCCTGAGTGAAGGGCACTGGACGAGAACACACACACATACGCACACACTCACCAACATTCACACCACAGACACACACACACACACACACATCACACCACACAGATGCATATACACAAATGCACACACACATATATACTCACGCATGCACATACACACACACACACACACACACACACACGCACTTAAAGATAAGAGGTCAACTAAGGTGCTCTAGCCCTTTACTGACTTGTAGAGATCAAAGTGGTTGTGGAATTCCATAGCTTGAACTGGACCTCTTAAGATACAGAACACATGTCCCATCAACACTACTGAAAATGCATCCTTAGTAGAACACATGCCCCATAGACACTACTGAGAATGCATCCTTAGTAGAACATATGCCCCATAGACACTACTGAGTATGCATCCTTAGTAGAACATATGCCCCATAGACACTACTGAGTATGCATCCTTAGTAGAACATATGCCCCATAGACACTACTGAGTATGCATCCTTAGTAGAACATATGGCCCATCAACACTACTGAAAATGCATCCTTAGTAGAACATATGCCCCATAGACACTACTGAGTATGCATCCTTAGTAGAACATATGCCCCATAAACACTACTGAGAATGCATCCTTAGTAGAACACATGCTTCATGTAAGGCAGGGGTGGGCAATTATTTTGGCCAAGGGGCCACATTGGCTTTTAGATTTTGACTAACGGCCGGGTTAACAGTTAATCAGTTGATGCCGGTAAATTGGCGAGTCTCAAACCAGTAGCCCCATTTACTTCAGTGGACATGTTAACATGCAGGTTTAAAAGGGTGGGATTTGTATTTCATGAATACAACAAATGTAATAAATCAGGCCTATAATCAAAGTCACCATGACTAAATAAGAAATTATTTTATTTTGGGAAGGCTCCGCGGGCCGCATGTGGCCCCCGGGCCTTAGTTTGCCCAGGTATGATGTAAGGGATAGGGTTAGGGCTAGGATTAATGCATCCTTAGTAGAACACATGCTTCATATGTAAGGGATAGTGTTGTGCAAGGCAAATTCATGTTAATTTCCATTGATCTCTGAAGCTCTAAATTCAGACAAATTCTGAAAAGTCCCAGACTAAACTTTCCATGGAAACTTTCTGGATATTTTGTTTGGTTCCATAGCAATAGAGCGCTGACCATAGTATATTTGTGGTTCTGTGGGTTTCGGGTCCGTAGCAATGGAACACTGACTACATAATAGAACACTTTTTCGGATCCGAGCTCCAACAAGTGCCTTCAGAGATACCACAGTGATTCAGATTCCTCTCAATACACTGACGTCACACAAGCACACGCCCCCGCACACACGCCACACACACACACACACACACACACACACACCAGAGACCTGAGTCACGGCTCCTGATCGGAGGCTCCTGATGGGAATGAAGTGATGACGCACTGATGCCTGAAATGTAATAATTTATTCTCACCAAAAGCAGACATGACAAGATATTGAGACAAGTACATGGGGATCTCTCTCACACACACATACTTTCTGTCTTAGTCTCTCTCTCTCTCTCACACACACACACTCTTTCTTTCTTTCTCTCTCTCTCTCATGCGTTCATTTGAAAAAAATATTTTGCTTTCACACGCACACTGTATTATCACACACACACACACACACACACACACACACACACACACACACACACACACACACACACACAGGCACACACCCACATACCAACCTCCATACCCACACTCATATGCCCTGCATCGTTGGCCGACCCCTCATTACGAGATTAAAGGTGCCGTTCACACAGAGCTGCCTAAACCCTTTAAAGGAATATTCCACCGCTTCGTGAAAATTGGTTATTCACTCTCTTCTCTGGAGTTACATACTGTATGTGGGTGAAAGCATTTTGGTCTCAGTGTATGGTTTTGCCCTGTCCAGCAGCCCCAATTTTAGCTTTATTTTAGCTGTAGCTTAGCATAGGCGCTGGAATGTAAAGTTGCCAGATAGCAATTCTTTGGCAACTTTACTTTCCAGTGCCTATGCTAAGCTAAAGGTAAAATTGGGGTTGCCAAAGTAGGACAACGCATGCACCGAGACCAAAATGCTCTTACACACATATGTAACTCCAGGTTAGGGGGTGAATAACCAATTTTCATAAAGAGGTGGACTATTCCTTTAACATGTACATTTATTTGATCATTTGGAGCCGCCGTTAATAATCAGTTTCGGGCGCTTCGTGTACACTGTGTAAACGCCATTTTGTGCGAGTGATGTCATTGCCCCGTCACATGACCTAAGGCCGAGTTCCACTGAGATGCTGGTGCTCATGGGCTTGGTCCTCGGCTGTCTTGCGGTGGCAGTGTGTGTGTGTGTGTGTGTGTGTGTGTGTGTGTGTGTGTGTGTGTGTGTGTGGTATCTATCAAAGGCTCCCGCTGCTAAATGGGGAAACATTGGGGGCTATCGCTCAGGAGGATGGAAAAATACAGCGGTCCAGTTCAGTGTGTGTGAACAGCAAACCAATAGATAGACCTGTGTGTGTGTGTGTGTGTGTGTGTGTGTGTGTGTGTGTGTGAGCAGAGAGCCCACAGATAGAATGGTGTGTGTGTGTGTAGCAAGCCCACAGATAGAGTGGTGTGTGTGTGTGTGTGTGTGTGTGTGTGGTGTGTGTGTGTGAGCCCACAGACAGAGCTGTGTGTGTGTATGTGTGTGTGTGTAGCAAGCCCACAGATAGAGTGGTGTGTGTGTGTGTATGAGCGACGAGGCCAGAGATAGAACTGTGTGTGTGTGTGTGTGTGTGTGTGTGGTGAGGCCATAGATAAAGCTGTGTGGTTTTGAACTGAAGCTCTTTTCCTGGATTTATCAGAGCAATGACACACCAAGGCCAAGCAGAGCCTGAGGCCAATGGAGCTAAGAGGACAGTTCTCACGGGGCTCACTCACGCCCCCACACACACACACACACACACACACACACACACACACACACACACACACAAACATCAGCCTGTGGGCTTCAACCAAAAAACACACCCACACACACTGATGTCATCTCCTACCAGTTCTACATGCAATATTCATGGAATATTAATAGTGGAATGATACACTCCTGATAAAAATGTCCAGAGAAGAGAGAAGATACGGCAGCCAAAAGCAACTCAAAAACTGACCAGAAAAGACCTAAGGTTCCAATAAGACATTATAAAACTGACCAGACACACAAGGTGTGGCGTAAACTGACCAGACACACAAGGTGAGGCGTCACATGGCCAACTGACCAGAGACACAAGGTGAGGCGTCACTTGGCCAACTGACCAGAGACACAAGGTGAGGCGTCACTAGGCCAACTGACCAGAGACACAAGGTGAGGCGTCACATGGCCAACTGACCAGAGACACAAGGTGTGGCGTCACATGGCCAACTGACCAGACACACAAGGTGTGGCGTCACATGGCCAACTGACCAGAGACACAAGGTGAGGCATCACTAGGCCAACTGACCAGAGACACAAGGTGTGGCGTCACATGGCCAACTGACCAGAGACACAAGGTGAGGCGTCACGTGGCCAACTGACCAGACACACAAGGTGTGGCGTCACATGGCCAACTGACCAGAGACACAAGGTGAGCGTCACTGGCCAGCTGACCAGACACACAAGGTGTGGCGTCACATGGCCAACTGACCAGAGACACAAGGTGAGGCATCACTAGGCCAACTGACCAGAGACACAAGGTGTGGCGTCACTTGGCCAACATTGTCTGTGCATGCAGCAAGTCAGCCTCAGGGTTACTCAACATGATTCTGATTGATTAGCATAGGCTGATTGGCCTCTAATTGATTCAGATTGATTAGCATAGCATAGGCTTATTGGCCTCTAATTGATTCAGATTGATTAGCATAGCATAGGCTTATTGGCCTCTAATTGATTCAGATTGATTAGCATAGGCTAGGCTTATTGGCCTCTAATTGATTCAGATTGATTAGCATCTATAGGCTTATTGGCCTCTAATTGATTCAGATTGATTAGCATAGGCTAGGCTTATTGGCCTCTAATTGATTCAGATTGATTAGCATCTATAGGCTTATTGGCCTCTAATTGATTCAGATTGATTAGCATAGCATAGGCTTATTGGCCTCTAATTGATTCAGATTGATTAGCATCTATAGGCTTATTGGCCTCTAATTGTAACTATAAACAGGTTAGGTTATTCTCTTTCGGTAGTGGCTTTATGGGCTGTTTTTGAAGAGACTTGAGGGAAATGATTTTGTGAAGATGAATTTATATGAATTTATAAACTGGGCCACTCCCTCTGCTTTAGGGCCTAAAGATCAGATTATGAAAAGTTGCCCCACAGAACATCAAAAATTCTGAACTGAAAACTAAGCTTTGCAATCAATAAAGCTAAATGTTGCTAGACATTTTCTTTTCTTTGAAGATTGGCTCCATATGTAGGTGTCTATATGAAGGTAACTACTTGCAAAGGTGAATTTGACCAATTTTGACCAATTTTAAGCACAGATGTAGTAGGCCTAGCCTGAGCCCGACACAGTTAGGTCAGCCTTCTTCAGGCGGACCAAAGCTGTAGCTCTCGCGCCAGTAGGCTACGCTCAGGTTGGCTGCTGATAGTCTGACAGTCTGCTGTGTAAATAGCCGCAGTAGCCCCATTGGCTCTATATGAAGGTAACTACTTGCAAAGGTGAAGTTTTTCAGTCTTATTTGATCAATAGCCTAAGCACAACATAGTTAGCCTCTTCAGTCGGACCGCATCTGTAGCTCTTGCACCAATAGACTCAGGTTGGCTGTTGATAGTCCTATCTTGCCTGCTGTTGACATGACCGCAGTAGCTCCATAGCCCATTCCCTGCCTGTGGCTGTCGTGTCTGAGAGTGAAGAGGTCATGAGGGGGACTCTATGTAGGTGTCTATATGTTATATGTAGGTAACTAGGCTACTTGCAAAGATGAAGTTATTCAGTCTTATTTGATTCATTTTACCTAAGCAAATAG
>JAODXP020000019.1:32601518-32605799 GCA_027497455.2 Sardinella longiceps
TTCATAAGGTGTGTCTCCAGAAGAGACTTCAGATTATCTGTGATGTTTGTGTTTTCCACAGATCTGTGACACACACACACACACACACACACACACACACACACACACACACACACACACACACACTTACCGGAGAGACTGAAGCCAGACTGGTGTAGGTTGCGGACAGGTTGCGGAGCTTGTTTGACTGGAGACGTCTTTTTGGAGGTGACAGGGGTCATGACCTTGGGGGTCACCGTGACCTCACACACCGGCCCGTCATACAGGCCGCGAGGAACCCCCCTGAGCTCTGCCAGCTGTGGACACACACACACACACACACACACACACACACACACACACACACACACACACAGAACAAGTCAAACACTACTGGCATAAACAGATAGTACATTTCCATGTAAGCGTAAGAAGAAGCAAGTTTATGCAATGAAGAGGGATGTATGGAGGACGTATCACAGCGCAGCTGGGCTGAGTGTAGAGGAAGAGAGTCTATTCACCTTATTCCGTGGGTAAACACGGGCGCTGCCATGACTTAGCGTTGGGATATTTGGTGTTTTAACGGTCTGATATTGGTTTTTCTATGAAGTTGGCTCACTATATCCATCAATAAGGTTAGTGCAGTTTGTTGCCAGATAAAAAATGATGTTTTCACCAGTAAAAACGGTGTTTCCACGGCTACAATAAGGGTTAGAGTTTTGTGATCGTGATATTTCATGAAAATTCCGTTGATGTGAATGAGAGGCAGCGGCTAACGGAAGTTCCAAGACAAACGGAGGACAATCGCGGAAGAAAAAAGGACAAAAAGAGGCGGGGCAGAATAAGGTGAATACTATGAAAGGGACGTATATGTATCTATACTGTGAAAGGGACGTATATGTATCTATACTATGGAAGGGACGTATGTATCTATACTGTGAAAGGGACGTATATGTATCTATACTATGAAAGGGACGTATATGTATCTATACTATGAAAGGGACGTATATGTATCTATACTATGAAAGGGACGTATATGTATCTATACTGTGAAAGGGACGTATATGTATCTATACTGTGAAAGGGACGTATATGTATCTATACTATGAAAGGGACGTATATGTATCTATACTGTGAAAGGGACGTATATGTATCTATACTATGAAAGGGACGTATATGTATCTATACTATGAAAGGGACGTATATGTATGTATCTATACTATGAAAGGGACGTATATGTATCTATACTATGAAAGGGACGTATATGTATCTATACTATGAAAGGGACGTATATGTATCTATACTATGAAAGGGACGTATATGTATCTATACTATGAAAGGGACGTATATGTATCTATACTATGAAAGGGACGTATATGTATGTATCTATACTATGAAAGGGACGTATATGTATCTATACTATGAAAGGGACGTATATGTATCTATACTATGAAAGGGACGTATATGTATCTATACTATGAAAGGGACGTAGTATGTATCTATACTATGAAAGGGACGTATATGTATCTATACTATGAAAGGGACGTATATGTATCTATACTATGAAAGGGACGTATATGTATCTATACTATGAAAGGGACGTATATGTATCTATACTGTGAAAGGGACGTATATGTATCTATACTATGAAAGGGACGTATATCTATCTATACTATGAAAGGGACGTATATGTATCTATACTATGAAAGGGACGTATATGTATGTATCTATACTATGAAAGGGACGTATATGTATCTATACTATGGAAGGGACGTATATGTATCTATACTATGAAAGGGACGTATATGTATGTATCTATACTATGAAAGGGACGTATATGTATGTATCTATACTATGAAAGGGACGTATATGTATCTATCTATACTATGAAAGGGACGTATATGTATCTATACTATGAAAGGGACGTATATGTATGTATCTATACTATGAAAGGGACGTATATGTATGTATCTATACTATGAAAGGGACGTATATGTATGTATCTATACTATGAAAGGGACGTATATTTATCTATACTATGAAAGGGACGTATATGTATCTATACTATGAAAGGGACGTGTGGGAGACGTACAGTATGTCTATCACAGTGCAGCTGGACTGAGTGTTTCTAGTCTTGTGAGGTGGACTCTAGTTCACTTGAAAGCCAAATCAGTCTAGTATGTAAACTTACACACACACACACACACACACACACACACACACACACACACACACACACACACACACACACACATACCCTGCTGCGAGCCTTTATCCTCTTGTAGACGTTGTCGGGGAAGGGTTTCCGTGAGACGTAGCGTCCGGAGCCTTCAGTGGTGTGGAGAGAGCCCTCCTCCAGGACCAGCTTCCCCTGACTGATGACCACCAGGGGGCCCCCTCGCACCTCCAGACCCTCAAAGATGTTATACTCCACCGCCTGCCACACACACACACACACACACACACACACACACACACACACACACACACACACACACAGGGGACAAAGGACAGTTATGTAACCATGGAAACAGGCTCTGTCCTTCATAGTAAACTGCATTGGACAGGGCCAGGCACTCTATGGATCACCATGACAACCACCTGACTGCATGAAGGTAAAAACAACATGGCTGACAAGATCTGTGTGCATGTGTGTGTATAAGAGTGTGTGTGTGTGTGTGTGTGTGTGTGTGTGTGTGTGTGTGTGTGTGTGTGTGTGTGTGTGTGTTCTCTTACCTAGGTTGTGGCTCTGTGGCGGATATGATCTGTGGTGATATCGTGGGTCCCAGAGCACGTGTGGTGTGTGTGTGTGTCCTGTGTGTGCCTGTGTGTCGTCCGAGATGTGTGTGTGTGTGTGTGTGTGTGTGTGTGTGTGTGTGTGTGTGTCTCACCAGGTTGTGGCTCTTGGCGGATATGATCTTGGTGATATCGGGGTCCCAGAGCACGAGATCAGCATCGGAGCCCACAGCGATGCGTCCCTTACGGGGATACAGGTTAAAGATCTTAGCAGCGTTGGTGCTCGTCACCGCCACAAACTGGTTCTCATCCATCTTCCCTGTCACCTAGACACACACACACACACACACACACACACACACACACACACAGAAGGAGAGACAAAGAGAGAGGATTCAACAAACAGCACATAGATATGTGTCTATAGGAATGTGTGTGTGTGTGTGTGTGTGTGTGTGTGTGTGTGTGTGTGTGTGTATGTGTGTGTGTGTGTGTGTGTGTCTCTTACCACCAGTGTTGGGGAGTAACGGAATACATGTATTCGGAATACTGTATTCAGAATACAAATTATGAGTAACTGTATTCAGTTACAGTTACAGCTTAAATGGGTGGTATTTAAAATACAGTTACTTTGTAAAAATCAAGGATTTACTCAGTGGTATTTTACAGTTTCTCGTGTTTAGCCATCCCCTCTCTGATTTGGGTAATTCCCTGCATTGTCGGAAACTAAGCCAAACAAAGCACAATAATAGCTATTAAACATCCTCCTAACGATGATGTCAGTAACACAACTGCGCCTAGCAAATGAAATGTACCCCACTCAGCGGCAAGACAGATATGCCTGTTACACATAATCATATAAGCAAGTAGGCCTAGGACTAAATAATAAAGCTGGCACAATTAGAAATAAAATTAGCTAAATAACATTTACGCATTCTGTCCATAGACTGAAAACGTGTGTTTATAGAAATCTCCACTTTGCCTGGAGTTTTTGAAAGTAGCCCATTTCAGTGGCTGAAACCTCCAAATGCAGTTCACGTTTGGGAAAATGCTTTTTGGTTTTGCTAGGTCCTGTTAATGCAGAAGGAAACAAACTTTAAGCTCATCTAATTAATAAAAAAAGTGTTATGTTTCCTGATCTCAAAATCTGAAGCCAGCCGAGGCCATACTGCCCATGTTGCCCTTTAGGATAACTCGACCTTGCTTATGTTAACCACCCCTAAAACTCATCTACTGTAAAGGTATGTATTGGAGACTGGGGCTCAACATTTGCAGGATGTGATTGCTACATTCATGCAGTTGTAAAAAGGCATAACATTAAAAGTAATTCAAAGTATTCAGAATACGTTACTCATATTGAGTAACGTGTATTCTGTAATCTGTAACGAAATACATTTTAAAAGTAACCCTCCCAACACTGCTTACCACACACTTGTCCCAAATGAGGGCCATTCTCTCCTCTGTGCCATTGTGTGTGTGTGTGTGTGTGTGTGTGTGTGTGTGTGTGTGTGTGTGTGTGTGTGTGTGTGTGTGTGTGTCTTACCACACACTTGTCCCAAATGAGGG
>JAODXP020000019.1:32623399-32632582 GCA_027497455.2 Sardinella longiceps
TTGAACTGACGCTGGCTGCCTTGGAACTCTGCTCTAATATGGCGGCGGTGTAGCCGCCCTCTGCGAGGCTGAAGAGCCTTTCTAGTGTATATTTCTATGCCCCCCCCCAGCCCGCCTCTAGAACTGTTAGCATCTCTGTGGCTAGCCTAAACAGCAAGACTATGCCCCCCCCCCCACCCCGCAAGCCTCTACAACTGTTAAGGTGGCAACATACCCGACGTGTCTGCTGGTGCGCGCACCATCGGTGACGTCACATGTTCGTACGAACTCTTTATACCCGCCGCACGACCAAATTCGACAGAAGCGCCGTTTTGGCATTATTCTCCCAAACAGCAGATGGCGCTGTACAGCGAAATCGCATAGGCTACAGTAACTTACAGGCAGTGAGTTAACCCTGTGCTTGCTTTGTTTGACTGTACTTAGTTGTGGATAAAATTTATGGATTAAATAAACATGATAAGTATCTCCAAGTTTCTGGTGAGTGTTTGCATACAACCCCTGATAGTATTGTAGGCATGTTTCAGTTTGTAAAAAACGTTGTGGGGGATGTTAGGACGGACGGATGACTGGGCTAAATTTAGCCTAACAATCAAGGTTTAAAAACGTTTCATCTATGATAAGTATTTCCAAGTTTCTGGTGAGTGTTTGCATACAACCCCTGGTAGTATTGTAGGCATGTTTCAGTTGGTAAAAACGTTGTGAGGGATGTTAGGACGGACGGACGACTGGGTTAAATTTAGCTTAACAATCAAGGTCTTAAAAACGTTTCATCCATGCTTTAAGATGTTCATGCATTAGCTGAAGATATGGTTATGTGTCAGATAGCAGGGTGATGAATGCTTCTTGGCAGAAGAGGGTGAAATAAGCTCTCATGCATCTTGGTGTAGTTGCTTATGAATGGCCCAGCTGAGTGGCGCATAGGGCTGGCGCGCGGCGAGTTACAAAATCTGTCGTGCGCACGACCTCGCGAAATTCCCCTGAAAAGCGTCGCGCGCCAAGGGGGTCCACGTCATTTTGACGTCACACAACGGCGCGCGCCGCTTGCGCGCGACGGTGTAAATTCAGTTTTAGCCTCTCTGTGGCTAGCCTAAACAGCAACACTATGCCCCCCCCCCCCCCCCACCCACCTAGCCTCTAGAACTGTTAGCCTCTCTGTGGCTAGCCTAAACAGCAAGACTATGGACCACCCCCCCGCAAGCCTCTATAACTGTTAGCCTCTCTGTGGCTAGCCTAAGCAAGAAGACTATGCCCCCCCACTAGCCACCCCTGCACTAACATCCCCCTAATGAGATCTAGCCCTTGTGTTAGCATCAGTGCTAGCAGTACCGTTAGTTCGTCTGTGTGTGTCAGCAGTATGTGTGTGTGCGTGTGTGTCAGCTGTGTGTTTGCTGTACCCACACACACACACACACACAGCTCTCTCTGTCCTGCAGGTGTCTAGATGTCACACAGCAGCACACACACAACACAAGTAACTTAATACTCTATAACACATGTTATAAACACTCTGTAACACACACACAGCAAACAACATAATACTCTATAACACATGTTATAAACACTCTGTAACACACACACACAGCAAACAACATAATACTCTATAACATATGTTATAGCATAGTAGCACACAGCCTTATACTCTATATTATACAACAATTAGGTCCGGTCGAAGCATTTCTAAATTTCTGATTGGACGAGATGCATTCCAAACTGTTAATGTTAGAACTATTTGTGGGAGCGGAAGGTGAACGAACTAAAATTTGAATCTAAACAGTAGAAAACAGTAGAAAGTGTGAGTGTGTGTGTGTGTGTGTGTGTGTGTGTGCTTGAGTGTAGCATGTGTGAATGTCAGTCTTTCCCCCAGCTAGTGTTCCACATATTACGGGTGCCTTGTTGAGACACCACACACACACACAGCTAGTGTTCCACATGTTACGGGTGCCTTGTTGAGACACACACACACACACACACACACACACACACACACACACAGCTAGTGTCCCACATGTTACGGGTGCTTTGATGAGGAAGAGACTGGAACTGACACACACACCCACACACACACTGTAGCCCCAGGAGGAGACTCTGTGCAGACTTACAGTAAGTGATCACACACACACACACACACACACACACACACACACACACACATACCCTGGGTGCCACTGTGAACCTCGTCAGAGAAAACAATGCAAACCATCTCCACAGGCTACAGCAACAAATAATAAACAAATAATGTGTTACAGAAGTTTATTGTTTGTTTTATTTTTGCTTTAACTGATTTTTTTTAGTTGTTTTGAAAAGAGGCCTTGTGTGGACCTGAATAAAAGCAGTAAAAACACAAGACTGCAGTGTCCTATATGAAGTACACTAATGTTTTGCTGCTGATATGAAAGGGCATTTGTATAGTCCAAGTGGGTATCATTTTGCTATCAGAGTGACATTAAAGGGCAACTTCAGTCATTTTGCTATCAGAGTGACATTAAAGGGCAACTTCAGTCATTTTGCTATCAGAGTGACATTAAAGGGCAACTTCAGTCATTTTCAACAAGAGCTCTATTGCTCCAGCTACTGGAGATTAGCCAATACTGAAGACGCAAGACATTTTGCTCCAACCATATAGGTTTCCTTGAACAGAGAAGAATCACTTACAACTAGCCCAATGGGGCAGATTTTTGAACTGGATTTTTAACATCTTAGCATACTCCAAATGTCACCACAAAAACTATGAAGTATCAACAGATACCTTACAACACAGAACTGTATTGTCTATGACTACAAATGGCTGAAAAAGTGTTAAAACGGTTTTGTAAACACTGCATAAAAACAGTATTTTAACCACTTTGTCAGACATTTGTAGTCATAAACACTACAGTGGTGTGTTGTAATGTGTCTGATGATGTTACATAGCTTTTGTGGTGATATTTGGAGCATGTTTAGATGTTGAAAACACTGCCCCATTGGGCTAATTGTAAGTGATTAATCTCTGTTCAAGGAAACCTATATGGTTGGAGCAAAATGTCTTGCGTCTTTAGTATTGGCTAATTTCAAGTAGCTTAAGCAATAGAGCTCCTGTTGAAAATGACTGAAGTTCCGCTTTAAGTTTGTATTTTGGTTTCAATTTCATACAGATGTAAATATTGTTTATTTCCCGGTGTTGGGTCTGATGTGTGGAAAGTTTTGGCACAATGAGCCAAGTTTTGCACAACATGTTCAAGCACTGGGCAAAAAGTATAATTAGGTCTAGACTACCTTCAAGCAAGCGTGTGTGTGTGTGTGTGTGTGTGTGTGTGTGTGTGTGTGTGTGTGTGTGTGTGTATGTGTGAACGTGTTCAAGCAGCGGGCACAAACCGTAATTAGGCCTACAGAACCTTCAACCCCTAGATTAGAACATCCACTCTGATTCTGGTTCTACATGTATTTGTCCAGTTCTACCAGATCCATGGTCTTTGGTTCTACTCTCATGACCTTGAACTTGACCAGCTCTCATTCTGCCTGCAGGCTGGGAAGGAGATGAGCTGCTGTGATGACCTCTAGTGACCTGCTGGGATGACCTAATGACCTCTAGTGATCTGCTGGGATGACCTAATGACCTCTAGTGACCTGCTGGGATGACCTAATGACCTGTAGTGACCTAATGACCTGTAGTGACCTGGTGTGTGGTGTGTGTGAGGAGTGTGCAGTGTGTGTGAGGCTGAGGAGTGTGTGAGGTGTCTGAGGGGTGTGTGTGTGTGTGTGTGTGTGTGTGTGTGGTGTTGAGGAGTCTGTGGTGTGTCTGAGGAGTGTGTGAGGAGTGTGTGCGTGTGTGAGGAGTGTGTGGGGTGTCTGAGGTGTGTGTGGAGTGAGTGGTGTGTGGTGTGTGTGAGGAGTGTGTGGTGTGTGTGAAGAGGTGTGTGTGGTGTGTGTGAGGAGTGTGTGGTGTGTGTGTGGTGTGTGTGTGGTGTGTCTGAGGTGTGTGAGGAGTGTGTGGTGTGTGTGAGGAGTGTGAGGTGTGTGTGAGGAGTGTGTGTGGTGTGTCTGAGGAGTGTGTGGTGTGTGTGTGAGGAGTGTGTGGTGTGTGTGGTGTGTGTGTGAAGAGGAGTGTGTGAGGAGTGTGTGAGGAGTGTGTGGTGTGTGTGGTGTGTGTGAGGAGTGTGTGGTGTGTGTGGTGTGTCTGAGGAGTGTGTGTGGTGTGTGTGAAGAGGTGTGTGTGGTGTGTGTGAGGAGTGTGTGTGGTGTGTGTGAGGAGTGTGTGGTGTGTGTGAGGAGTGTGTGTGGTGTGTGTGAGGAGTGTGTGGTGTGTGTGGTGTTGAGGTGTGTGTGGTGTGTCTGAGGAGTGTGTGGTGTGTGTGAAGAGGTGTGTGTGGTGTGTGTGAGGAGGTGTGTGGTGTGTGTGAGGAGTGTGTGGTGTGTGTGAGGAGTGTGTGGTGTGTGTGAGGAGTGTGTGGTGTGTCTGAGGGGTGTGTGGTGTGTGTGAGGAGTGTGTGGTGTGTGTGGTCTGCCTGAGGTGTGTGTGGTGTGTGTGAAGAAGAGTGTGTGGTGTGTGTGAGGTTGAGGAGTGTGTGGTGTGCCTGAGGTGTGTGTGGTGTGTGTGAAGAAGAGTGTGTGGTGTGTGTGAGGTTGAGGAGTGTGTGGTGTGTCTGAGGAGTGTGTGGTGTGTGTGAAGAAGAGTGTGTGGTGTGTGTGAGGTTGAGGAGGGTATAATAAGCCTGAGGAGTGTGAGGTGTGTCTGAGGAGTTTGTGTGTGTGTGTGTGTGTGTGTGTGTGTGTGTGCAGTTGAGGGGTGTATGATGTGCCTGAGGTGTGTGTGGCGTGTGGCACTCTTTAAAGGGGAAGTTTGCTGTTTAGCATGTTTAGTTCTTTGCTGTAGTCTCTAGGATGAAATAGAGTCATTGACTCCAATATGGTGATGATTGCTCCTGTCTCGTCCTGTCTATTTGGCTCATTTAGAATCCTCCCTTTTCTGCTTCAGACTGGCTTGCTTTGTGCATGTCCCATAACCTCCTTAAAACAACCTGAAACCTTTATTTAGTCAGAATGGGTTACAGACTGGTGTAACGGAGGCCAGCTAGCTCAGCTAACTTGGCAACAGTACGTGTAAATCCTCAGCACCCAATTCCATGGGCACTTCTAACTGCTGAGTTAGAAGCTCGGGCTTTTAGCTCAGTTGGTTAGAGCATCCCACTTTCACGCCGGGAGTTTGTAGCTTGCGGGGTGGCGTGTACCGCTGGCGTGTACCAGCCTCCTGCCCACTTGATGCCAGCACGGTGCCAGTGTAGCCGGTGGCGGTCCGCACCGCACATGGGTCTCGAACCCGCCACCCCACAAGCTACAAACTCCCGGCGTGAAAGTGGGATGTAATGCCGCCAGCTAGCCGAGCTAGTTGGCATCCGTTACACTGGCACACTGCCTCCATGAGAGCACCAAGCAAGGTAGGCACTGGCACACAGAATGGGCATACTACTGGCGTGGAGGGCACCAAACATGGGCATGAGGGTGGCACACAGCGGGCACACTACCGGCGTGGGGGCACCAGACCAGTGGACGGCAGTGTCAGTGGGCGTCTCTGACAAAATAGACTTCAATCGTAATTGACAATCGACAGCGGAAGAGATCGGGTGCTGGTGTGCGGAGTTGCATTGAAAACAATGGAATAGAATGTTGGAAGCGGAGTGCTCAGCACTGTGCCAGAGCCGGTGTGTGTGTGTGTGTGTGGAACGGCCGGTGTGTGTGTGTGTGCGGAACGCTTTTGTCCGTTTCCCAATATGAGAGCATCTGTGTCAGATGTAGACAAGAGAACACACTCCTCTACAGATTTGCTTTCCCCACTCATACACACATGTAGTCTCTGCTGTGTGTGTGTGTGTGTGTGTGTGTGGTTAGATAGGTCTATTTGGGAGGACAGGCTATTGATAAATAAGGTGGCAAAGCGTTTTGTGCTCATCTTAATTCGTGTTGGTCCTGAGCTCACTGAAGCAAAAGCTCTCTCTCTCTCTCTCTCTCTCTCTCTCTCTCTCTCTCTCTCTCTCTCTCTCTCTCTCTCTCTCTCTCCCTTCTCTCTCTCTCTCTCTCTCACACACACACCCCATACTCTCTCTCTCTCTCTCTCTCTCTCTCTGCTACAGTACCATCAAAGGAGGAGGAATGGGATGGATGCATCCATTGACCTACTTTTCAAAAGAGGATTTTCATCCCGCTAGCTTCTCCAGAGACGGTTCTCTCCATTTGACACGGTTATCAAACCATGGGCTCCGCTAGAGCTGCCTGCCTGCCTGCCTGCCGGGCGGTGGGGGTGGGAAGAGAGGAGAGAAAGAGAGAGAGAGAGGAGAGAGAGAGAGAGAGAGAGAGAGGAGAGAGAGAGAGAGAGAGAGGCTGCTGCCTATTGTATGAAAGGACACCGTCGGATTTTTTTTTCTTTCTTTCTTTCTTTTTTGGGGGAAATTCTCATGGGAGAAAAGAGACAGCAGTGTGCTGTAGCTGCTGCGTCCAAATAAGATGTAATCATTGTGTGGAATGTCCGGTGGCTGGTTGGGCTTGGAGTTGCATTGAGATCTGAAGCGTTATGATGAGCGCCAGACTAGCTTTGCCACACCGAACGGCGACGAGCTAATCGTTGCATCATGAAACGGGCTGATCAATGGTGCCGCCTCTTCACGGCACACACACACACACACACACACACACACACACACACACACACACACACACACACACACACACACACACACACAACCAGTCCACACAACATCGATCCGCTAATGATCAAATCCAACCGGCTTATTCGTTCACAGTGCCCATTAAATTCGAATGACTTTGACTGGGGTCGTGTAGGTCGCGATGTTGTCCCCTACAGACAAAAAGACTTAAGCCAGAATAAGCGGGCTGGTTGCAGCAATAGAGCCAGGGCTATAATATAGTCCAATAGAGCCAGGGCTATAATATAGTCCAATAGAGCCAGGGCTATAATATAGTCCAATAGAGCCAGGGCTATACTATGGTCTATAACAGAGACATCTCGGCACCTTGCAGCAGCGCCATTCTAGACGTCTGTAGCGTAGCGCTCAGTGAATAGCCTGCGGACGCATTCTGCATAGGGCTGAATCAGATTCACTGGCTAATGTAGCGGGTGGAATAACATTGCCCGGTGATAACGGCATGGGTTAGCTGGCGTACCGTCGTGCAAAAGGCAGCACACGGGCATATTAACCTGCCTACGGCGAATAAGAAGCAGGCTGCGAGCGCTATCCCTGCTCTCTGAGCTTAATCCGTTTGCTCTGCACTCGGCGACACTGATTGTAGGTTGACGTTACACACCGCACGTCGGAATGACAGTTGATAGATACCCCCCTTTAGAAGAAAAAGAGATCTATGTTCTTACCGTGATGCGAGGGATGTTTTTCTTGCCCTGGTACCCGGACATCTTGACGGTGGTGGATAGTGTTGGTCTCAAACACAAGCGTTAGCCACTGATCGCTAGCTACTGGGGGAATTGATGCTGAGCGACTCTTCTACGCTGCTAGAGAATAGGATAGACGATAGACGACGCCCAGGGAACGTGACGCCCGTTGTCTCTCTCTCAAGCCCAAAGAACAGCGACACACACACAGGACAGCAGTAACGCGTCGCTCACACGTCGCTTTCTTTTCTGGAGAAAAGCAAAGAGTTCTTGACTCAGAGACAGCCTTAGTTTCCTCACGTTTCAAAGGTGCTCCAAGCGAGCCTATTTAGACAGCCGCCGCCGACAGGGAAGATTTCAGGGCCACGGTACATGCGCAGTGCCCCGCCCAGCTCAATAGACCGACAGCCACCCGGCTTGGATTCACGCGTTTTATTCTAGGCTACAGCAAGTCGATGAAATTATTTTATTGTTATTGTTTCATGTGAGCTATGGTGATTTTATACTGGTTCATCTTTTAGTATTCTTAAATTTACACATTGCTAAGGCCTACTTGGCTGAATGGTTTGGATCCCCTGCGGGGAACCAGAGCCTTTGATCGTAAAGCATGCATTAAACATGCGTGTCTAATGCACAATATGCCACTGAAGAGGGTATATCAGGCAGCGTTGGCGTGAAGCAGGTGCCCTCTCTCAAGTCGCATTCCGTCCAGTCTTTAATTGTGTCCAAAGATTTGAAATAGCCAGTATGTTTGGTCACTAGATGATTTGCCTTCTCATGATTTGCTAAGATGTCATTTAAGGCTCAGTGTACAATGAGCAGACTACTCATAGGCCTATAGCCTATTCATGAAAGTCTTTTATAATTTATATTTTTAGCTGCTGCAGATTGGCATATTAAAGTCATTCATGGTGCTGTTACAGCTGATGTTGTCTGCTGTTTGCTGAAAGAAGGTGGAATTGAGTGCTGTGTGTGTGTGTGTGTGTGTGTGTGTGTGTGTGTGTGTGTGTGTGTGTGTGCTGTGTTAGGCAGTAATGTTTTGAAAGGTCTCCTCTCTCCCTCATGCTGGTGGGGTACACATGTCAATCATCCTCAGCACCCCGCCCCCTCACTGCATGCAACCTCAGAACACCTGCCCACAGCCAATCACATCCATGCTGCATCCAGGCCCCACCCCTCAGCATCTCATGTTGCCATGGGAGACAGGCTGGGCTGCCAGGCTCCTGGTGACTTCTCACATCTCAGCCTGAGTGTGTGTGTGTGTGTGTGTGTGTGCGCGCGTGTCCTCAGCTCTAGTCTCTGTATGTGTATGTGTGTGTGTGTGTGTGTGTCCTCATCTTCAGCCATTTCACACAGCTGGGGATGAAAGGGGTTGAACTTAGGGGGTGGCTGTATCTTTAAGAGCGTGTGTGTGTGTGTGTGTGTGTGTGTGTGTGTCTGTATCTTTAAGAGTGCTCTCACTAGGGTGGATGGCTATGTCCTCAAGGGTGCTATTCTAGGATGGATGTCTTCTTCATGGCGCATTCACTAGGATGGATGATTGTGTTTGTAATTCAATTCAAGTCAATTGGATTTGTAGAGCGCTCAAATACAATGCATTGTCTTGCAGCGCTTGTAAGAGCAGTCTGACTAGGGTGGATGTCTGTGTCCTCACAAGGATGGATGACTGTGTCCTCACAAGGATGGATGTGTCTGTCCTCATTAGTGTGGATGTCTGTGTCCTCTTCTTAAGACTGCTTGGGTCATGTTGGATGGCTGTCTATTCGGGCAGAATTTTCTAAATGTGGTCGGACAGTGAGAGACTTCTA
>JAODXP020000019.1:32632682-32635182 GCA_027497455.2 Sardinella longiceps
AGTGTCACTAATCATCACACATAATAAATCTTTGGCTAACTGCCATTTATTGTAGAACAACAAGTTAACAGCTCATGGCTTCTCGCTCTCCTCTCTACTCAAGCTACATTGCATCTAGCTTCCATTATCTCTTAGAGCGCTAGCTCCCTCTAGAGGCATTACCTATTAATGCATTCACATTCAGTTTACCACATCCCCTCCCCTCTGATAACACTAGTTTAATTATACCCAAATACAACCTGGTACTTAACTAAACTTCAACCATAGCAGTTACTACTTATCCCAGTTATCACATGTACTGCATACACATACAGCATACATATTTTTTTTTTCAATTTCTTTTTTTTTTTTACACTAGAACATGACTAACTAGGGATTTGGGTGGACTACCGCATCCCAGTGAGATTCCAGAACGCATTCTTGTTCTGTGGCTGGGGAACTCACTACTAACTAAGTATAGTCCTTCAAATACTCAGGAGCCTTCCTGTCTCGCTGAGATCTTCTCACTGTGATCTGTTCTCCAGCAGGGGATGACTCAGGCAGTTCACCTGTCTTTTCTGCTGTGTTGCTGTCACCAGAGTCAAGGGAGATAGGTGTCTCAGGTAACGATGGTGGTGATGACTCCTCAGCTGACGCAGGCGAGAAGTCTGGTAACACTTCCGCTGTAGTAGTTGGTGTACTAGAAGTTCTACCACGCACCTGGTCAATGTGTCGTCTCACAACTTGTCCATTGCCCAGCGTGACTTTGCATGACACAGGGCCAGTCTTCTCTGTTATCGCTCCTGGTATCCAGGCTGGTCCTGAGCCAAAGTTGCGTGTGTAGACTAAGTCTCCTTCTTCAAGTACTCTTGCACGAGCATGCATGTCATGGTAATGTTTCTGCTTTTCTTGTCTCAAGCACACACTACTTTTGAAGTCTGGATGTATCAAGTCAAGTGTTGACCTCAACTTCCTACCACACAACAGCTCCGCTGGTGATTTTCCAGTTGTGGACTGGGGTGTTATACGATAACTAAACAGTGCTCTGGCTATTCTGGTTTCAATTGAGCCTCCAGTCACCTTCTGCATGAGTGACTTAAAGGTCTGAACACCGCGTTCAGCTAAGCCATTTGAAGACGGATGGTATGGCGCCGTTGTGATGTGACGTATGCCATTCTTTTCCGTAAACTCTTGAAACTCAGCACTGGTAAAACAAGTACCATTATCCGACACTATGATTTCAGGTATGCCATGTTGACTGAAAGTCTGTCTCAGACACGCAATGGTAATGGCAGATGTCGAGCCACTCACCGCGTGTGCTTCTATCCACTTTGAATATGAATCCACTTGAATCAGGAACATTTTTCCCATCAATGGACCAGCATAGTCAATGTGAATTCTTCTCCATGGTTTGTCTGGAACTTCCCAGGGATGTAATGGTGCCACTGGAGGACTGCTTCTATTTTCCTGACACGACACACATGCTTTCACCAATGCCTCCACCTCCGCATCCATATTAGGCCACCACATGTAGCTTCTTGCCAGCCCTTTCATTCGGGTAATGCCGGGGTGTGCCTGGTGAAGCTGCTTCAGTAAAGCATTCCGGCCAGGTGGTGGAACAACCACTCGTCCTCCCCACAATATACATCCATCCTGTGTGCTAAGCTCATCCTGTCGCCGGGTATACGGTGTGAAAGCAGGATCATCCACCTTTGGCCACCCTCGCAGGATGTATTCTCTCACTCTCGCCAGCACCGGGTCTTTATCCGTCCATTTCCTTATTTGCTGTGCATTCACTAAAGGCCCGTCGGCGACCTCAAACAACAGCACTCTCTCTCCCTCCTCAGGTGTCCTCTCTCCTCCTCCGTCCAAGGGTAGCCTACTTAGCGCGTCGGCATTGGTATGGTCTCGGCCTGCCTTGTAAATGATGATGTACTCGTACGCCGCTAACGTGACTGCCCATCTCTGTATCCGTGGAGATGTCATCTGAGGTATGGCTCTCATTTCACTGAATAGGGAAATCAGCGGTTTGTGATCCGTCACAATGTTGAACTGTCTCCCATATATGTATTTGTGAAATTTCTTCACTCCGAATACTACCGCAAGGCCTTCCTTATCCAACTGCGAGTAGTTCTTTTCAGCTGAATTGAGAGTCCTGGACACGAACCCTATAGGCCTGTCCGATCCATCTGGCATTCGATGTGATAGTACGGCACCCACGCCATAGGGTGACGCGTCGCACGCCAAGATGAGAGGTTTGTTTGAGTCGTAGTGGACTAACACACTACATGACTGAAGTAGCGCCTTTGACTCTTCAAATGCTTTCTGCTGCTTTGCTCCCCATGACCATTTTTCTTCTTTCCTCAGTAAAGCATGCAGCGGCGACAGAAGCGTGGAGAGCTGCGGAAGGAACTTGTGATAATAATTCAACAGCCCAAGGTAAGCTTTCAGTTCACTGACATTTTGTGGCTTAGGCGCTCCCGCTATAGCTTCCACCTTCTCTGTCAATGGGTGTAACCCA
>JAODXP020000019.1:32647682-32650182 GCA_027497455.2 Sardinella longiceps
CTTTAGGTCTCCATTGCCTCAGATCAATTCCATAGAACTGAGTGAACCAAACACTAACAATAAATAACACACACAAACACTCCTAGCAAGCAACACACACACACACACACACACACACACACACACACACACACACACACACACACACACACACACACACACACACACACAGAGAAAAGGGTGGGGGGTGGCAGCTATTCAGTCACCTGTGTGGCATCATCAACTATTCAGTCATCTGTGTGTCAGCACACACACACACACACACACACACACACACACACACACACACACACACACACACACACACACACACACACACACACACACACACGTACAAACACTCACACATGTTCGTGTGCACACACATGCACACACACACACACACACACACACACACACACACACACACACACACACGCACACACACACGGTGAATCATATTTCCATATATAATCAGATCAGTGTGGGGTTATGTTCATCACTTACAACTCGGAGCTGCCAACACTGATTGATGGGCACACACAGGCTGGGACACACATACACACACACACACACACACACACACACACACACTCACACTCACACACACACACACACACACACACACACACACACACACACACACACACACACACACACAGGCTGACAAAGAGAAACACACACAGGCTGGGAGACACACACACACACAGGCTGACACATACAGGCTGGGAGACACACACACACACACACACACACACACACACACACACAGGCTGACACATACAGGCTGGGAGACACACACACACACACACACACACACACACACACACACACACACACAGGCTGACACATACAGGCTGGGAGACACACACACACACACACACACACACACACACACACACACACAGGCTGACACATACAGGCTGGGAGAGACACAAATAGGCTGGGAGATACACACACACAGGTTGAGAGATACACACAGGCTGGGAGGCACACACACACACACAGACACACACACACACACACAGACACACACAGGCTGGGAGGCACACACACACACACACACACACAGGCTCGGAGACAGACTGGGAGGCACACACACACTCTCACAGGTTAGGAGATTAGGTTTTGAGCTCTCAACCCAATCATTCTCCTAAACACACACATACAGTACACACAGACACACACACACACACACACACACACACACACACACACACACACACACACACACACACAGACACACCTTTTCCTATCATTTTCAAAACTATTCTGGGCTGTAATGGAGGAGCCTAGACTGTATGGTTGTCATGGTAATGAAACTCTAGGAGGAAGCTTGGAGTTGAACATTCCCCAGACAAGACACAAGCATCAGGTACAGCAGAGACCGTGGTGTGTGTGTGTGTGTGTGTGTGTGTGTGTGTGTGTGTGTGTGTGTGTGTGTGTGTGTGTGTGTGTGTGTGTGTGTGTGTGTGTGTGTGTGTGTGTGTGTGTGTGTGTGCGTAAAGAGGAGAGGGGCATTAAGAAGTGGAGAGGGCGTATTAATGCCATGTGGGGGGTTAAGTGAGGAGAGAGAGAGAGAGAGAGAGAGAGAGAGAGAGAGAGAGAGAGGAGGACAGGAGAGAGAGAGAGAGAGAGAGGAGGACAGAAGAGAGAGAGAGAGGGGACAGGAGAGGAAGAGAGAGAGAGAGGAGAGGAGAAGGGCATTATGAAGTGGATATTAATGACATGCGGGGGGTAAAGGAGAGGAGACTGATGTTAGAGTTAGAGTCGCAGGAGCAGAGAAGAGAGAGAACAGGAGAGGAGAGAGAAGAGCTGAGGAGAGAGAGGAGAGGAGGAGAGGGGCATTATGAAATGGATATTAATGACATGCGAGGGAGTAAAGGGAGCAGCGTTACACTTACTGTTGGAGTTGGAGTCACAGGAGCAGAGGAGAGGAGAGAGGAGAAGAGAGGAGATGGGAAGAGGAGGAGAGGAAGAGGAGAAGAGGAGAGGGGGATATGGGGGATAGAGTGAGGAGAGAGAAGGGGACAGGAGAGGAGGAGAGAAGGAAAGAGGAGAGAAGATGGGAAAAAGAGGAGGAGAGGAGAGGAGATGGGAAGAGGAGGAGAGGAAGAGGAGAAGAGGAGATGGGCATTTAGTAGTGGAGATTAATCCCATATGGGGGGATAGAGTGAGGAGAGAGGAGGGGACAGGAGAGGAGGAGAGAAGGAAAGAGGAGAGAAGATGGGAGAGGAAGAGGAGGAGAGGAAGAGGAGATAAGAGGAGAGAAGATGGGAAGAGGAGGAGAGGAAGAGGAGGAGAGAGATGGGCATTAGTAGTGGAGATTAATCCCATATGGGGGGATAGAGTGAGGAGAGAGGAGGGGACAGGAGAGGAGGAGAGAAGGAAGAGGAGAGAAGAGGAGAGGAGATGGGAAGAGGAGGAGAGGAAGAGGAGGAGAGGAAGAGGAGGAAGAGGAGATAAGAGGAAGAAGAGATAAGAGGAGAGGGGGATATGGGGGATAAAGAGAAGAAGAGGA
>JAODXP020000019.1:32665182-32667682 GCA_027497455.2 Sardinella longiceps
ATGCATAAGTGCACACACATATAGTATAGGAGTATGTACCGTATGTATGCATAAGTGCACACACATATAGTATAGGAGTATGTACCGTATGTATGTATGCATGAGTGCACACACATATAGTATAGGAGTATGTACCGTATGCATAAGTGCACACACATATAGTATAGGAGTATGTAGTATGTATGCATAAGTGCACACACATATAGTATAGGAGTATGTAGTATGTATGCATAAGTGCACACACATATAGTATAGGAGTACGTACCGTATGTATGCATAAGTGCACACACATATAGTATAGGAGTATGTACCGTATGCATAAGTGCACACACATATAGTATAGGAGTATGTAGTATGTATGCATAAGTGCACACACATATAGTATAGGAGTATGTACCGTATGTATGCATAAGTGCACACACATATAGTATAGGAGTATGTACTGTATGCATAAGTGCACACATATATAGAATAGGAGTATGTAGTATGTATGCATAAGTGCACACACATATAGTATAGGAGTATGTACCGTATGTATGCATAAGTGCACACACATATAGTATAGGAGTATGTACCGTATGTATGTATGCATAAGTGCACACACATATAGTATAGGAGTATGTAGTATGTATGCATAAGTGCACACACATATAGTATAGGAGTATGTAGTATGTATGCATAAGTGCACACACATATAGTATAGGAGTATGTACTGTATGTATGAGTGCACACACATATAGTATAGGAGTATGTACCGTATGTATGTATGCATAAGTGCACACACATATAGTATAGGAGTATGTACCGTATGCATAAGTGCACACACATATAGTATAGGAGTATGTACCGTATGTATGCATAAGTGCACACACATATAGTATAGGAGTATGTACCGTATGTATGCATAAGTGCACACACATATAGTATAGGAGTATGTACTGTATGTATGCATAAGTGCACACACATATAGTATATGAGTACGTAGTATATATGTGGTGCAGTATACTCATCCCTCTGACCACACCTCCCTTTGTGTGTGTGTGTGTGTGTGTGTGTGTGTGTGTGTGTGTGTGTGTGTGGCCTCTTCTTCAGTCCCCCAGTGTTCACACATATAGTATAGGAGTATATACTGTATGTGGTGCAGTATACTCATCCCTCTGACCACACCTGCCTTTGTGTGTGTGTGTGTGTGTGTGTGTGTGTTCACTATGTGGTGCAGTATACTCATCCCTCTGACCACACCTGCCTTTAGCAACTCAGAACACACAACACACACACACGCTCTCTCTCTCTCTCACACACACACACACACACACACACGCTCGCTGTCTCTCTCTCTCACACACGCTCTCTCTCTCTCTCTCTCTCTCTCTCACACACACACACACACACACACGCTCGCTGTCTCTCTCACACACACACACACACACACATGCTCGCTCTCTCTCTCTCTCTCACACACACACACACACGCTCGCTCTCTCTCTCTCACACACACACGCTCGCTCTCTCTCTCTCTCTCACACACACACACACACACGCCCGCTCTCTCACTCACATACACATGCCTCTCATTCACAACCCTACTACCTCACTTGAACCTGCCCCCCCACATAGTCAGTCCCCCCCCCCCACACACACACCCACACACACACACCACACACACTCGTGGAATTCTGCTGTTTCCTTTAGCTGTTGATAGCTCCACATGTTTGGACCACCAGCCAGGTCATTATTCTCACAGGCAAACACTTTTGGGATTAGTGTGTGTGTGTGTGTGTGTGTGTGTGTGTGTGTGTGTGTGTGTGTGTGTGTGTGTGTGTGGCTGCAACTCTGCCCACAAACACACACACATGTGAACTGTCAGACAGAGACATATGGTAGCACTCACACAGGACACAGGATGTTTTCTGGCTGTGTGTGTGTGTGTGTGTGTGTGTGTGTGTGTGTGTGTGTGTGTGTGTGTGTGTGTGTGTGTGTGCTCATCCATCAGTGTGTTATGACATGTGAGTTCTGCTCTAATGGAGTTCTTAATGGTGCTGGCTGGACTAGGATTCTCTAGATGCCCTTGTCCTGCTCGTGTCTCCACTGGCATGAACAAGCCACTATCCCTCTCTCTCTTTCTCTCTCCCTCCCTCTCTCTTTCTCTCCCTCTCTTTCTGCCCCTCTCCCTCTCTCTTTCTCTCCTCTCTTTCTCCCCCTCTCTCTCTCTCTCTCTCCCCTTCTCTCTCCCTCTCTTTCTCCCTTCTCCCTCTCTCTCTCTCCCCTCTCCCTCTCTTTCTCCCCCTCTCCCTCTCTCTCTCTCCCTCTCCCTCTCTCTCTCTAGATGCCCTTGTCCCACTCATGTCTCAACTCACATGAACAAGTCTCTCTCTCTCTCTCTCTCTCTCTCATTCTCTCTATCTTTCCCTCTCTCACACTCTCCCCCCCCCCTCTGTCTCTCTCTGTCTTTCTCTCTCTCACTCTCTCTATCTTTACTTCTCTCACACTCCCCCCCTCT
>JAODXP020000019.1:32675182-32690182 GCA_027497455.2 Sardinella longiceps
TCTCTCCTCTGTCTGTATCCCTCCATTCCTCTACTTGTCCTCACTCTTCCTCTGTCTCCTGGCTTTGTCCTCTCCTCCTCCTCTTTCTCTCCTCCTCCCCTCTGTCTGTGTCTGTCCATCTCTGTGGCTGGAGATTTAAGAGCTGCATTTGAATAAATCTATTAACCTTGATTAGAGATGAGACACACAGACAGTCTGTACAGGAGGACAACTCTGATCTCTCTCTCTCTCTCTCTCTCTCACACACACACACACACACACACACACACACACACACACACACACACCTTCATTAGAGATGAGACACACGGACAGTCTGTACAGGAGGACAACTCTGATCTCTCTCTCTCTCTCTCTCACACACACACACACACACACACACACACACACAGACACCGGGCTATAAAAAGCCCAACAGGATCACGTCACGCCTCATCACACACACACACACACACACACCCTGTGCTTAGAAGGACCTAGTCAGCAGCCAAGAGGACAACATGTTTCTCTCTCCGTCTCCCCATCCTTTCTCTCTCCCTCTCCGTCTCCCATTCTCTCTCCATCCCTCTTTCACTCTCCCTCTATATCTCTCACTCTTTCAATCTCCCTTTTCCCCTCCCCTTCTCTTCCATCTCCCTCTCCTTCTCTCTTTCAATCTCCCTATTCCTTTTCTTTCCCTCTTCCATCTCCCTCTCCTTCTCTCTTTCAATCTCCCTAATCCTTCTCTTTCATCTTCCTCTCTTTCCCTCTGTCATCTCCCTCTCCTCTCTTTCAATCTCCCTCTCTTTCCCTCTGTCATCTCCCTCTCCTTCTCTCTTTCATCTTCCTCTCTTTCTCTCTTTCATCTCCCTCTCTTCCTTCCTCCCTCTTCTATTTCTGAATTTTCCTCCACCCTTCTCTTTCTCTTCCCTTCTCTATTCACTCTTTTCCTCTCTACCTGTCTCTCCTCTTTTTTATGTTCCTTTTTCTCTTTCTCTCCTTCTCTCTTCTTTCTCTCCCTCTTTCCCTACTCTCTCTCTCTCTCTCTCTTGCTCTCTGTTCAGTTCAAAGGGGCAGCACTAGCATCATGTCTACAAGATGTCAAGCTAGCCTTATGTGTGTCTGTGTGTGTGTGTGTCTGTCTGTCTGTGTTGTGTGTGTGTGTGTGTCTCTGTGTGTGTCTGTGTGTGTGTGTGTGTGTGTGTGTGTGTGTGTGTGCTCACCCCTTTGCATAGCAGCGTTAGTGACATTAGCAGCAGTGCTGCTGAGCGTAAGTGTGTGTGTGTGTGTGTATATATATATATGTGAAATAGTGTGTGTGTGTGATAGTGTGTGTGTGTGTGTGTGATAGTATAGTGTGTGTGTGTGTGTGTGTGTGTGTGTGTGTGTGTGTGTGTGTGGTGTTCTCACCCCTTTGCATAGCAGCGTTAGTGACATTAGCAGCAGCGCTGCTGCAATGAAGAAAAGGACAAGGCAGTACAGTGTGTGTGTGTGTATATATAGTGTTTGTGTGTGTGTGTGTGTGTGTGTGTGTGTGTGTGTGTGTCTGCACTTGCACAGCAGCGTTAGTGACATTAAGCACATGAAGAAAAGGACAAGGCAGCACAGTGTAGTTTAACACAGACATTGTGCTCCTCTCAAAGCTAAGCTCTCTCTCTCTCTCTCTCTGTGTGTGTGTGTGTGTGTGTGTGTGTGTGTGTGTGTGTGTGTGTGTGTGTGTGTGTGTGTGTGTAGACTGTGGCTGCTCCTCTGGACGACGTTGTCTATGCTAATGATGTCATTAATGAGATCTTACACGTGTCATTAATGCGGAATGTTATCAGCTTTAATGGAAAGAGCTCCTAATGCAGAATTACATCTTTCATGGAGACCCATTTATCTTCCCTCATCACCCTTATGTGCTGATCCGTCTCTTTCTTTCTCTCTATCGCTCTCTCTCTCTATCTCTCTCTCTTCTCTCCCCCTCTCTTTCTTTCTCTCTATCCCTCTCTCTCTATCTCCCTCTCTTCTCTCCTCTCTCTCTTTCTCTCTTTTTCTCTATCTCTCTCTCTTCTCTCCCCCTCTTTCTTTCTCTCTTTATTCTTTCTCTCTATCGCTCTCTCTCTATCTCCCTCTCTTCTCTCCCCCTCTCTTTCTTTCTCTCTATCTCTCTCTCTCTATCTCCCTCTCTTCTCTCCCCCTCTCTTTCTTTCTCTCTATCGCTCTCTCTCTATCTCTCTCTCTTCTCTCCCCCTCTCTTTCTTTCTCTCTTTATTCTTTCTCTCTATCTCTCTCTCTTCTCTCCCCCTCTCTTTCTTTCTCTCTATCTCTCTCTCTCTCTCTCTCTCTCTCTCTCTTCTCTCTCTCTTTCTTTCTCTCTTTATTCTCTCTCTCTATCTCTCTGTCTTCTCTCTCTCTTCTTTCTCTTTATTCTTCTCTCTCTCTTTCTCTCCCTCTTTCTTTCTCTCTTTATTCTTTCTCTCTATCTCTCCCTCTCTTCTCTCCCCCTCTCTTTATTCTTTCTCTCTATCGCTCTCTCTCTCTCTCTCCCCCTCTCTTTCTTTCTCTCTTTATTCTTTCTCTCTATCGCTCTGTCTTCTCTCTCTCTCTTCTCTCCCCCTCTTTCTTTCTCTCTTTATCTCTCTCTCTATCTCTCTCTCTTCTCTCCCCCTCTCTTTATTCTTTCTCTCTATCTCTCTCTATCTATCTCTCCTCTCCTCTCTTTCTTTTGTCTTTATTCTT
The DNA here is from genome assembly GCA_027497455.2 of Sardinella longiceps. NCBI lineage: Eukaryota > Metazoa > Chordata > Actinopteri > Clupeiformes > Clupeidae > Sardinella > Sardinella longiceps. The sequence continues at coordinate 32,677,883 of JAODXP020000019.1, forward strand.
TCTCTCTATCGCTGCTTCTCTCCCCTCTATTCTTTCTCTTCGCTCTCTCTCTATCTCCCTCTCTTCTCTCTCTCTTTATTCTCTCTCTCTATCTCTCTCTCTCTCTCTCCCTCTCTCTCTTTCTCTCTTTATTCTTTCTCTCTATCTCTCTCTCTCTCTATCCTCTCTCTTCTCTCCCCCTCTCTTTCTGTCTCTCTTTATTCTTTCTCTCTATCTCTCTGTCTCTTCGTCTCTCTCTCTCTCTCTCTCTCTTCTCTCTTTATTCTTTCTCTCTATCTCTGTCTTCTCTCTCTCTCTCTATCATATCTCTCTCTCTCTCTTTCTCTCTGTCTCTCCCTCTCTTCTTTCTTTCTTTATTCTTTCTCTCTATCACTCTCTCTTTATCTCTTCCTGCATGTCTCTCCCCATCTTTCTTTCTGTCTCTCCCCCTCTCTCTCTCTATCACTCTCTCTTACTACATCTCTCACTCTCCCTCTCTTTCTCTATCTTTTGTCTTTCTCTCTATCACTCTCTCCATCTCTTCCTGCATCCCTCCCTCTCTCTCTCTATCACTCTATCTCCCTCCCCCCTCTTTCTGTGTATATGTCGGTCTCTGCTAGCACCTCTCTCTAAAGCCAGTTATCTAGTCTAGTAAACTCTAGTTCTACTGTAAGTGCAGTTCAGACTGTAACTGTGTGTTCAGACCACGAGTGCTGGATATGTCCAAGAGTTGCAGAGGAATACTAACACACATCACTTGGCACTCACAGGCAACAAAGCGGCAAAGTGGGCCATGACGTTTGGCATTCCAACATTCCATCCTGCTTCTCTAAATGAGCCACATCGGGACGTTGATATTCTGATTAGTAGTTTCCAAACAGTTAAACTGAAGTTTAACTTTCTTACATCGCTCAAGACGCCCAGGTTTCATCACCCTCCACATCTGCCGCTTTTGTTGGCAAAGTTTTCCATCGCCCGTCGCTTGTGTTGCCTGCATTGAACGCACAGTAAGATGTCTCGTTCTGTTCTTGATGTTTGAACGCACAGTAAGATGTCTCGTTCTCTCATCTCGTAAGATGTCTTGTTCTGTACTTGCGGTTTGAACGTACAGTAATACATTTCGTTGGAGTAATACATCGGTTGGATTTCCAGGTGGGAGGAATCGGGTATTTGGAGGTTAGTCTGCTGTTAATCTGCAAGAGTGAGTCAGGTTGTAGCCATTACAGATGCAATGAGTTATTTCTCCAAATAAGTAACAACAAATATCTGAAATATCAGAGTAGCCTGTAACACAAAGTTCAAATATTGGTGCATCATATTATGCAAAACAAATACAATTGATATTGTATTTTTATTAAGTATTTGAAATGATTTTTCAATTTCAACTCTATCTCTCCTCCCTCTCTCTTTCTCCCACACTTCCCCCCCCCTCTCTCTCTCTCTCTCTCTCTCTCCCTCCCTCTCTCTTTCTCCCACACTCCCCTCTCTCCCCCCCCCCTCCCCCAGGCTCCATGTTCCCTGCGTATCGTCCGTCGGAGACGGTGTTCAAGATCACGTTCTGGCTGGGCTACTTCAACAGCTGCATCAACCCCCTGATCTACCCCTGCTCCAGCCAGGAGTTCAAGAAGGCCTTCCTGAGTGTGTTAGGGATCCCCTGCCTGAGACGCCACACTCGCCCGGCGCTGGCACTCACACACACGCAGGGCTCGCCCCACACACACACGCACTCACACGCGCACACACACCACCACCCGCCACGCACGCTCGCCGCTGACGGATACTCCACCCCCTCGCGTCTAAGCCCCTCCTCCTCGCTGGCGCTGTCACGAACGCCGTCCTCCCGCGACGGAGCCGATTGGAGAGCAGCCTGTGTGGGGGGCGGGGTTTCAGGGGGTGGGGTTTCGGGGGGCGGGACTGGAGGTGTGAGGGCTGCAGGGCTCTGCAGTAAGAGTCTCCTCAGGACGTGCTGTTGTCTGGAGACACACACACACACTCACACACACACTCACACACCTGCAAATAACTCCCTGCCTGTCATCAAGATCCACAAACTCTCTCTCTGTGATAATGGAGATGCTGTGTGAACACACACACACACACACACACACACAAACACACAATCAGAACAGGACCTTATCTGCTGGCGCACGTGCACACACACACACACACACACACACACACACGCGGTAAGAAAAGGACCTCATGCACTGGTGTGCTGTGCTGGTGCACACACACACACACACGCGCGGTAAGAACAGGACTCATGCACTGGTGTGCTGTGCTGGTGCACACACACACACACACGCGCGGTAAGAACAGGACTCATGCACTGGTGTGCTGTGCTGGTGCACACACACACACACACACACACACACACACACACACACACACACGGTAAGAAAAGGACCTCATGCACTGGTGTGCTGTGCTGGTGCTAATAGACCCCAGATCAGCTGGACTGGACACACTCATCTCCTCCACACTCATGAGGTGTGTGTGTGTGTGTGTTTGTGTGAGTGTGTGTGTGTGTGTGTGTGTGTGTGTGTGTGTGTGTGTGTGTGTGTGTGTGTGTGAGTGTGTGTGTGTGTGTGAGTGTGTGTGTGTGTGCGCGTGTGTGTGTGAGCAAGACAGAGAGGTCTGTTTTGAGCAAGACAGAGAGAGGTATATGTGTGTGTGAGTGAAGAAGAAAGAGATGTGTGTGTGTGTGTGTGCGTGTGTGAGAGCAAGAGAAGTGGGTGTGTGCCATATCCTATGAACACTTCAATGAGGAGCTGCTGACAGACACAAAAAGACTGTGTGTGTGTGTGTGTGTGTAACATAGGAACCTTTGTGTGGGAGAAAAGAACCTGTATGTGTGTGAAAGTTGAGAATTCTTTTTGTCTGTAAATCACAAACCTTTCTATGTAAGAACCTTTTTGTATTAGACAGGAGTGAGAGGCAGGAACCTTCCTTGGACAGGAGGCTTTGAGTGTGATGTCATAAATGTGTTGAGTGTGTGTGTGTGTGTGTGTGTGTGTGTGTGTGTGTGTGTGATGCTATAAATGTGTTGAGTTTGGGAACTAAATGTCACTTCTGTTGCCCTCCTCATGGACTCCAATGGGACCAAATTCTTCCTTCCTCTTCCTCATCTTCCTCATCTCTCCCCCTCAATCTCTCCGTCAAATTCTTCCTCCTCTTCCTCCTCCTGTGGGTATAGTTCCATCTGTGAGGCGCCACTGAACACCAGACTAGAGTTCAGGCCAGGGAAGGGGGAAGGAACTAAAGGACACAAGAACTGCAGTGATTCTAGAACAGCAGTGATTCTGGAACAGCAGTGATTCTAGAACAGCAGTGATTCTGGAACTGCAGTGACTGTGGAACTCCAGCTGCACTCCAACTCCAGGCTGAATAAAAGGAACTAATTCTCCACTAAGATGAGGAGAACCGTCTGGACCAGGACTATGTTGCCAGGGGGATGGACTGGAACTGTGGTGCCAAAGTGATAGAGAAGATTCAAAGAGATTTTATGGACACACACACACACACAAATAAACAAACACACACACACACACACACACACACACACACACACAGAAAGAGCCAAACAACAATGCAGTGTGTGTGTGTGATGTGGCTCATGTTTAGCTGCTGTCTGGCCTCTAAACTGGCTCTGTGGGAATCCCCATTAGTGGCTCTGCTCCCCTCCCTACACACACACACACACACACACACACACACACACACAGTGGCTACGCTCCCTCCTACGTGCGCATGCGCATACACACACTCCCTCACACACACACACACACAAACACACACATTAGTGGCTGTGCTCCCCTTCCTACACACACACACACACATAAACACACACATTAGTGGCTGTGCCCCCCTCCTTACAAACACACACACACACACACACACACACACACACACATAAACACATACCACCCTTCCCACTGTGAGAATCTTGCTGTCTGACTTCCATGGTGACCCTGCTTCTTCTTCCAGGTCAAAGGTCGCGTATGATGTCCGTGTGGGAGGCTGTGGTCAGCTGCGGAGCCTCTCCAGGGCAAATAAAACTCTAATACACACACACACACACACACACATGCCTCTCTGAGTATCTTTATGGGAACTGTGTGTGTGTGTGTGTGTGTGTGTGTGTGTGTCACTCTGATACACACACATGCCTCTCTGAGTATCTTTATGGGAACACTCACTCACGTGTGTGTGTGTGTGTGTGTGTGTGTGTGTGTGTGGTGTGTGTGTGTGTGTGTGTGTGTGTGTGTGTGTGTCACTCTGATACCCACACATGCCTCTCTGCACATCATTATGGGAACACTCACTGTGTGTGTGTGTGTGTGTGTGTGTGTGTGTGTGTGTGTGTGTGTGTGACTGATACCCACACATGCCTGTCTGTACATCAGTATGGGAACACATAATATACACACACACACACACACACACACACACACACACACAGACGAGAAGTGGAAAACGGGAACTGCTTTCGTGCTTTCTCAGACTGACTCACAGAGAGAGTAAATCCCTCTAAACACACACTGTCTCACACACACACACACACACACAAGGCTGGAATGGCTTTCCAAGGACGGCTTGACGGGTCATTTTTAGCGGGTAGGTTGCCCTCTGAGCTCCATAAGCCGCCAAGCTTCAGCAAAACATCTCGAGCATTCACACACACACACACACACACACACACACACACACACACACACACACACACACACACATTCTCACAGCACAGCCCAGACTACTCTCTCAGCTGGTACACACACACACACACACACACACACACACATTCTCACAGCACTGCCCAGACTACTGCCTCAGCTGGTACACACTCACACACACACACACACAACACAGAGAGAAACACTTAAATATACATTTTCGTACACTATACACAAGTGTCCATGTTCACAAAAATCATTCAGTCACTCACACATTTCAGTACAATCTTAGAATCTGTCTTCAAGAAGTCAATGTGTTCAGTTACACACACACACACACACAGACTCAGTTACAAGAGCAGATTCCACTGCACTCTCTCTTTCACACACACACACACACCGTGTCCCTGCAGGTGACCTCTGTGAGCACGTGTGTGTGAAAGCCTGCGTTGAGCCTTGAAGGTTAGCGGCTTCAGCAGAGGAACAGAAACTACTGACAGATATGAAATGGGTTAAAAATGTGTTTGTTGAGAAGGTGTATCCACTTTAGCATTTTACTAACTTAGCCGTCATAGGTTTTTTGTGCATTTCAGATTAAAAGATAAGTCGTCTCTCTCTGCTCAGAGAGGAGTCATTATAAAGTGCTATTATAACTGTAGCTGAGTTGGCGAAGCCGCAAGCTAAAAACGCTCTTTTGCTTTGCCAGTGTACTGTGTAGGGGATGAGAAGGATTGTCTGTAATGCTTAACAATTTCTGAATCATTCTCCTCTCCACCACCAATCCCAGGAGTTCCCATCTAAAAATTAACTCCAGCTAACATTAAAAAATACTAAATTTAAAGTTTACTCAGGGTACATTACTTAGTCACTTGTCTACTGACGTATGCGGCACATTTCAGGGAATAGATACAGACGGCAAGTCCGGGCACGCCCATAAAATCAGCTCCTCGTGTCCCCCATGGGGGAAAACAAACCCTAAATTAGTGAAGAAGTCAATGGCATGCTAAGCTAGACGTTACACTGAGCACCATCTACAAGAAGCTGAACACATTTTTGAGGGCAATGCCTGAAGGTAGTAGATGGTCAGATGGTCCGATGTGAATTCTGAACTTGACACCCCTCCAAACACAATACTGATGACAATTTAGATTATGTTTGTTAGCTTCATTAGCTTGCTAACTAGCCAACTTCATTGATCACCACAGTAAATGTAGCTAACTTTAGCTTGCTTAACTGAGCTAATCAGACTTGTGATTGAAAGTTGCTTTACTTTTGACAGGAGCAGAGACAGCTCATGACATTTCTGTTAGTGTAACTGCAATAAACAAATGATGGAAAAATTATTTAAGTCTAAACACAAGCAGGCAAACAGGTCATGATTAGACAAAACATCTAATATGGACTTTGTTCAATTTTACTAAGCGATCTTTTATTGTTAAGCAACTTTCTCTAACTTGTCCATTCACCATAATGTTAAATTGGCCTCTGTTATCCCCCACGCTGACTCCACCCTCGCATTTTGGGGGCGTTAACCGTGCTTGCCGTCTGTATCTATGCCTATCCTGGCCCCGCCCTCCAATGCACTGTCACTCTGACATCATCTCCTTGGGGGGCGTGTTCATATTGACAGGATTTTATCCCCATGACAACGGTTCATTCTCGAGCATAAGTACAGTATGTTACAATCGGTTACGGTAGCCTAGGTTACTTATGACAATTACAAGGCTATGTGCATAAGCTCCAAGGCTCCTAGCGTAAGCTACATCTGAGAGAATGCCTAGCCTGGCCCCGCCTCCATTGCTCCTTCACTCTGGTCATCATCTCCTTGGGGGCGTGTTCATATTGACAGGTTTTTCATTACAGACAACAACAAAAGCACCAAGTGTTTTTATCCCCATGACAACGGTTCATTCTAGAGCATAAGTACAGTATGTTACTATCGGTTGCGGTAGCCTAAGATAATCGGTTACGACAATTACAAGGCTATGTGCATAAGCTACAAGGCTACGAGCGGAAGATACAAGGCAAGTGTGAGCTAGATAGATAGATAGATAGTTGTCCTTTCGGAAAATTGTTCTGTGCCATTTTCAGTGCATCTGATACAAGTACAAAGACATTACAATGACAGGAACACAGTGACAAACCATACACCCCCTCCCAAGACAAAAAGACAGGTTGACAGTAGGACAAAAAAATAAATAAGTACAGTACTAAAGTGCAGTTATTCAGTACTAAAGTGCAATGTGCTATTCAGTTTAGTTGTCAGTTTTAGCTAAGGCTAAGAGTGTAGGATATAGCGTATAAGTGAAGCAAAAATGTAAGAATTGCACTCTTCCTTGTGCTTACACACACAAACACACACACACACACACACACACAACTCTACCCTCTAAAATAAAACTGGAATGACTGGCAGCCAAATGTGGTGACGACATCCCTCCACCTTCACACACTGTATTTATGACTGGGCAGAGGCACAGAGCCCAGGAACTGTGTGTGTGTGTGTGTGTGTGTGTGTGCGCGCGTGCTTATATGTGTGTCAGGCCAGAAGCTCACAGTGATTGATAGAGAGAGGATTTATTTTTACTTGACTGTTATTGTGTAGTCTCACAGAGGGACGCAGATACACACACACACACAAACACACACACACACACACTGTTATTGTGCAGTCCCACAGAGAGGAAGACAGCAACACAGGAAGATGACCTTTGGATCTCTTTCCCTCTATCTTTCTCTCCCTTCATCTCCTTCTCTCTCTCTCTCTCTCTCTCTCTCTCTCTCTCTCTCCTTCTGTCCATGTCCATCTCACTCTCTTCATCTGCCTTCTGCCTCTTTCTTTCTATTCTGACATCTTTCTCTCTCTCTACCCCCCACTCTCTCTCTCTCTCTCTCTCTCTCTCTCTCTCTCTCTCTCTCTCTCTATCCCCTACTCCCCCCCCCTCTTTCCCTGATGACTATCTGCTCATCCTGAGTGAAGGGCACTGGACGAGAACACACACACATACGCACACACTCACCAACATTCACACCACAGACACACACACACACACTCACACCACACAGATGCATATACACAAATGCACACACACATATATACTCATGCATGCACATACACAAACACACACACACACACACACACGCACTTAAAGATAAGAGGTCAACTAAGGTGCTATAGCCCTTTACTGACTTGTAGAGATCAAAGTGGTTGTGGAATTCCATAGCTTGAACTGGACCTCTTAAGATACAGAACGTATGCCCCATAGACACTACTGAGAATGCATCCTTAGTAGAACATATGCCCCCATAGACACTACTGAGAATGCATCCTTAGTAGAACATATGCCCCCATAGACACTACTGAGTATGCATCCTTAGTAGAACATATGCCCCATAGACACTACTGAGAATGCATCCTTAGTAGAACATATAGCCCATAGACACTACTGAAAATGCATCCTTAGTAGAACATATGCCCCATAGACACTACTGAGAATGCATCCTTAGTAGAACATATGGCTCTTCCACACTACTGAAAATGCATCCTTAGTAGAACATATGGCCCATAGACACTACTGAGTATGCATCCTTAGTAGAACATATGGCCCTTAGTAGAACATATGGCCCATAGACACTACTGAGTATGCATCCTTAGAAGAACATATGCCCCATAGACACTACTGAAAATGGATCCTTAGTAGAACATATGGCCCATAGACACTACTGGGAATGCATCCTTAGTAGAACACATGCCCCCAAAGACACTACTGAAAATGCATCCTTAGTAGAACACATGCTTCATATGTAAGGGATAGTGTTGTGCAAGGCAAATTCATGTTAATTTCCATTGATCTCTGAAGCTCTAAATTCAGACAAATTCTGAAAAGTCCCAGACTAAACTTTCCATGGAAACTTTCTGGATATTTTGTTTGGTTCCATAGCAATAGAGCGCTGACCATAGTATATTTGTGGTTCTGTGGGTTTCGGGTCCGTAGCAATGGAACACTGACTACATAATAGAACACTTTTTTCGGATCCGGAGCTCCAACAAGTGCCTTCAGAGATACCACAGTGATTCAGATTCCTCTCAATACACTGACGTCACACAAGCACACGCCCCCGCACACACACACACACACACACACACACACACACACACCAGAGACCTGAGTCACGGCTCCTGATCGGAGGCTCCTGATGGGAATGAAGTGATGACGCACTGATGCCTGAAATGTAATAATTTATTCTCACCAAAAGCAGACATGACAAGATATTGAGACAAGTACATGGGGATCTCTCTCACACACACATACTTTCTCTCTCTCTCTCGCTCTCTCGCTCTCTCTCTCTTTCTCTCTCTCTCTCTCTCTCTCACACACACTCTTTCTTTCTTTCTCTCTCTCTCTCATGCGTTCATTTGAAAAAAATATTTTGCTTTCACACGCACACTGTATTATCACACACACACGCACACACACACACACACACACACAGGCCACACATACCAACCTCCATACCCACACTCATATGCCCTGCATCGTTGGCCGACCCCTCATTACGAGATTAAAGGTGCCGTTCACACAGAGCTGCCTAAACCCTTTAAAGGAATATTCCACCGCTTCGTGAAAATTGGTTATTCACTCTCTTCTCTGGAGTTACATACTGTATGTGGGTGAAAGCATTTTGGTCTCAGTGTATGGTTTTGCCCTGTCCAGCAGCCCCAATTTTAGCTTTATTTTAGCTGTAGCTTAGCATAGGCGCTGGAATGTAAAGTTGCCAGATAGCAATTCTTTGGCAACTTTACTTTCCAGTGCCTATGCTAAGCTAAAGGTAAAATTGGGGTTGCCAAAGTAGGACAACGCATGCACCGAGACCAAAATGCTCTTACACACATATGTAACTCCAGGTTAGGGGGTGAATAACCAATTTTCATAAAGAGGTGGACTATTCCTTTAACATGTACATTTATTTGATCATTTGGAGCCGCTCGTTAATAATCAGTTTCGGGCGCTTCGTGTACACTGTGTAAACGCCATTTTGTGCGAGTGATGTCATTGCCCCGTCACATGACCTAAGGCCGAGTTCCACTGAGATGCTGGTGCTCATGGGCTTGGTCCTCGGCTGTCTTGCGGTGGCAGTGTGTGTGTGTGTGTGTGTGTGTGTGTGTGTGTGTGTGTGTGGTATCTATCAAAGGCTCCCGCTGCTAAATGGGGAAACATTGGGGGCTATCGCTCAGGAGGATGGAAAAATACAGCGGTCCAGTTCAGTGTGTGTGAACAGCAAACCAATAGATAGACCTGTGTGTGTGTGTGTGTGTGTGTGTGTGTGTGTGTGTGTGTGTGTGTGAGCAGAGAGCCCACAGATAGAATGGTGTGTGTGTGTGTAGCAAGCCCACAGATAGAGTGGTGTGTGTGTGTGTGTGTGTGTGTGTGTGTGTGTGTGTGTGTGAGCCCACAGACAGAGCTGTGTGTGTGTATGTGTGTGTGTGTAGCAAGCCCACAGATAGAGTGGTGTGTGTGTGTGTATGAGCGACGAGGCCAGAGATAGAACTCTGTGTGTGTGTGTGTGTGTGTGTGGTGAGGCCATAGATAAAGCTGTGTGGTTTTGAACTGAAGCTCTTTTCCTGGATTTATCAGAGCAATGACACACCAAGGCCAAGCAGAGCCTGAGGCCAATGGAGCTAAGAGGACAGTTCTCACGGGGCTCACTCACACACACACACACACACACACACACACACACACACACACACACACACAAACATCAGCCTGTGGGCTTCAACCAAAAAACACACCCACACACACTGATGTCATCTCATACCAGTTCTACATGCGATATTCATGAATATTAATAGTGTAATGATACACTCCTGATAAAAATGTCCAGTGAAGAGAGAAGATACGGCATCCAAAAGCAACTCAAAAACTGACCAGAAAAGACCTAAGGCTCCAATAAGACATTATAAAACTGACCAGACACACAAGGTGAGGCGTCACTTGGCCAACTGACCAGAGACACAAGGTGAGGCGTCACATGGCCAACTGACCAGAGACACAAGGTGAGGCGTCACTAGGCCAACTGACCAGAGACACAAGGTGAGGCGTCACTTGGCCAACTGACCAGAGACACAAGGTGAGGCGTCACTAGGCCAACTGACCAGAGACACAAGGTGAGGCGTCACATGGCCAACTGACCAGACACACAAGGTGTGGCGTCACATGGCCAACTGACCAGAGACACAAGGTGAGGCATCACTAGGCCAACTGACCAGAGACACAAGGTGTGGCGTCACTTGGCCAACATTGTCTGTGCATGCAGCAAGTCAGCCTCAGGGTTACTCAACATGATTCTGATTGATTAGCATAGGCTTATTGGCCTCTAATTGATTCAGATTGATTAGCATAGCATAGGCTTATTGGCCTCTAATTGATTCAGATTGATTAGCATAGCATAGGCTTATTGGCCTCTAATTGATTCAGATTGATTAGCATAGCAGAGGCTTATTGGCCTCTAATTGATTCAGATTGATTAGCATAGGCTAGGCTTATTGGCCTCTAATTGATTCAGATTGATTAGCATAGCATAGGCTTATTGGCCTCTAATTGATTCAGATTGATTAGCATAGGCTAGGCTTATTGGCCTCTAATTGATTCAGATTGATTAGCATAGGCTAGACTTATTGGCCTCTAATTGATTCAGATTGATTAGCATAGCATAGGCTTATTGGCCTCTAATTGATTCAGATTGATTAGCATCTATAGGCTTATTGGCCTCTAATTGATTCAGATTGATTAGCATGAGGCTTATTGGCCTCTAATTGATTCAGATTGATTAGCATCTATAGGCTTATTGGCCTCTAATTGATTCAGATTGATTAGCATAGCTATAGGCTTATTGGCCTCTAATTGATTCAGATTGATTAGCATAGCAGAGGCTTATTGGCCTCTAATTGTAACCGTAAACAGGTTAGGTTATTCTCTTTCGGTAGTGGCTTTATGGGCTGTTTTTGAAGAGACTTGAGGGAAATATGATTTTGTGAAGATGAATTTATATGAATTTATAAACTGGGCCACTCCCTCTGCTTTAGGGCCTAAAGATCAGATTATGAAAAGTTGCCCCACAGAACGTCAAACATTCTGAACTGAAAACTAAGCTTTGCAATCAATAAAGCTAAATGTTGCTAGACATTTTCTTTTCTTTGAAGATTGAGCTCCATATGTAGGTGTCTTGTCTATATGAAGGTAACTACTTGCAAAGGTGAAGTTATTGAGCCATATTTTGACCAATTTTAAGAACAGATGTAGTAGGCCTAGCCTGAGCCCGACACAGTTAGCATAGCCAGCCTTCTTCAGGCGGACCAAAGCTGTAGCTCTCGCGCCAGTAGGCTACGCTCAGGTTGGCTGCTGATAGTCTGACAGTCTGCTGTGTAAATAGCCGCAGTAGCCCCATTGGCTCTATATGTAGGTAACTACTTGCAAAGGTGAAGTTATTCAGTCTTATTTGATCAATAGCCTAAGCACAACATAGTTAGCCTCTTCAGTCGGACCGCATCTGTAGCTCTTGCACCAATAGACTCTGGTTGGCTGTTGATAGTCCTATCTTGCCTGCTGTTGACATGACCGCAGTAGCTCCATAGCCCATTCCCTGC
>JAODXP020000019.1:32712682-32722757 GCA_027497455.2 Sardinella longiceps
GGGCCACAAGCTTGACTGCTGAAAGAGCGTGTAGGGGGCATGAGAGAGCAGCCCTCGCTGGCACTGAGCCTGTGTGTGTGTGTGTGTGTGTGTGTGTGTGTGTGTGTGTGTGTGTGTGTGTGTGTTTGGGCCAGAGGATTTCATGGTGGGGATGTCATGTTGTTACTCATCTAGGGATCAAATCAGCTGTAGCATCTGTACTTACAGATGACTTTAGTGGTAAACACACACACACACACACACACACACACTAAACATAGAGTACACACATACACAGGCTAGTGGAATCAACATCAGTGCTCATATCTGTGACCCCTCTTTGAGTGTTAGCCTCCTAGCGCTAGCCTCTCTGTGGCTATGCCCCCCCCCTCCCGCCCCCACAAACCTCTATAACTGTTAGCCTCTCTGTGGCTATTCCCCCCCCCCCTCCCGTCCCCACAAACCTCTATAACTGTTAGCCTCTCTGTGGCTAGCCTTAGCGAGAAGACTATGCCCCCCCCTCTCCCGCCCCCACAAACCTCTAGAACTGTTAGCCTCTCTGTGGCTAGCCTTAGCGAGAAGACTATGCCCCCCCCCCGCACGCCTCTAGAACTGTTAGCATCTCTGTGGCTAGCCTAAACAGCAAGACTATGGACCAACCCCCACCCCGCAAGCCTCTAGAACTGTTAGCCTCTCTGTGGCTAGCCTAAACAGCAACACTATGCCCCCCCCCCCACCCAGCTACACTATGCCCCCCCCCCCCCACCCAGCTAGCCTCTAGAACTGTTAGCCTCTCTGTGGCTAGCCTAAACAGCAACACTATGCCCCCCCCCCCACCCAGCTAGCCTCTAGAACTGTTAGCCTCTCTGTGGCTAGCCTTAGCAAGAAGACTATGCCCCCCCCCCACCCCACCCCGGCAAACCTCTATAACTGTTAGCCTCTCTGTGGCTAGCCTTAGCAAGAAGACTATGCCCCCCCCACTAGCCACCCCTGCACTAACATCCCCCTAATGAGATCTAGCCCTTGTGTTAGCATCAGTGCTAGCAGTACCGTTAGTTCGTCTGTGTGTGTCAGCAGTATGTGTGTGTGCGTGTGTGTCAGCTGTGTGTTTGCTGTACCCACACACACACACACACACACACACACACACACACACACACACACACAGCATGTGCTTGTTAGCTCTCTCTGTCCTGCAGGTGTCTAGATGTCACACAGCAGCACACACACAACACAAGTAACTTAATACTCTATAACACATGTTATAAACACTCTGTAACACACATACAGCAAACAACATAATACTCTATAACACATGTTATAAACACTCTGTAACACACATACAGCAAACAACATAATACTCTATAACATATGTTATAACATAGTAGCACACAGCCTTATACTCTATATTATACAACAATTAGGTCCGGTCGAAGCATTTCTAAATTTCTGATTGGACGAGATGCATTCCAAACTGTTAATGTTAGAACTATTTGTGGGAGCGGAAGGTGAACGAACTAAAATTTGAATCTAAACAGTAGAAAACAGTAGAAAGTGTGTGTGTGTGTGTGTGTGTGTGTGTGTGTGTGTGTGTGTGTGTGTGTGTGTGTGTGTGCTTGAGTGTAGCATGTGTGAATGTCAGTCTTTCCCCCAGCTAGTGTTCCACATGTTACGGGTGCCTTGTTGAGACACACACACATACACACACACACACACACACACACACACACACACACACACACACACACACACACACACACACACACACACACAGCTAGTGTCCCACATGTTACGGGTGCTTTGATGAGGAAGAGACTGGAACTGACACACACACCCACACACACACTGTAGCCCCAGGAGGAGACTCTGTGCAGACTTGCAGTAAGTGATCACACACACACACACACGCTCACACACACACATACCCTGGGTGCCACTGTGAACCTCGTCAGAGAAAACAATGCAAACCATCTCCACAGGCTACAGCAACAAATAATAAACAAATAATGTGTTACAGAAGTTTATTGTTTGTTTTATTTTTGCTTTAACTGATTTTGTTTTGTTGTTTTGAAAAGAGGTCTTCTGTGGAACTGAATAAAAGCAGTAAAAACACAAGACTGCAGTGTCCTATATGAAGTACACTAATGTTTTGCTGCTGATATGAAAGGGCATTCGTATGATCCAAGTGGGTATCATTTTGCAATCAGAGTGACATTAAAGGACAACTTCAGTCATTTTCAACAAGAGCTCTATATTGCTCCAGCTACTGGAGATTAGCCAATACTGAAGACGCAAGACATTTCGCTCCAACCATATGGGTTTCCTTGAACAGAGAAGAATCACTTACAACTAGCCCAATGGGGCAGACTTTTGAACTGGATTTTTAACATCTTAGCATACTCCAAATGTCACTACAAAAACTATGAAGTATCAACAGATATCTTACAACACAGAACTGTATTGTCTATGACTACAAATGGCTGAAAAAGTGTTAAAACGGTTTTGTAAACACTGCATAAAAACAGTATTTTAACCACTTTGTCAGACATTTGTAGTCATAAACACTACAGTGGTGTGTTGTAATGTGTCTGATGATGTTACATAGCTTTTGTGGTGATATTTGGAGCATGTTTAGATGCTGAAAACACTGCCCCATTGGGCTAATTGTAAGTGATTAATCTCTTTTCAAGGAAACCTATATGGTTGTACCAAAATGTCTTGCGTCTTTAGTATTGGCTAATTTCAAGTAGCTTAAGCAATAGAGCTCTTGTTGAAAATGGCTGAAGTTGCCCTTTAAGTTTGTATTTTGGTTTCAATTTCATACAGATGTAAATATTGATGTGTGGAAAGTTTTGGCACAATGAGCCAAGTTTTGCACAACATGTTCAAGCACTGGGCAAAAAGTATAATTAGGTCTAGACTACCTTCAAGCAAGCGTGTGTGTGTGTGTGTGTGTGTGTGTGTGTATGTGTGAACGTGTTCAAGCAGCAGGCACAAACCGTAATTAGACCTACAGAACCTTCAACCCCTAGATTAGAACATCCACTCTGATTCTGGTTCTACATGTATTTGTCCAGTTCTACCAGATCCATGATCTTTGGTTCTACTCTCATGACCTTGAACTTGACCAGCTCTCATTCTGCCTGCAGGCTGGGAAGGAGATGAGCTGCTGTGATGACCTCTAGTGACCTGCTGTGATGACCTAATGACCTCTAGTGATCTGCTGGGATGACCTAATGACCTCTAGTGATCTGCTGGGATGACCTAATGACCTCTAGTGACCTAATGACCTGTAGTGACCTGCTGGGATGACCTGTAGTGACCTAATGACCTGTAGTGACCTGGTGTGTGGTGTGTCTGAGGAGTGTGCAGTGTGTGTGAGGCTGAGGAGTGTGTGGTGTGTCTGAGGGGTGTGTGTGTGTGTGTGTGTCTGAGGTGTGTGTGTGTGTGTGGTGTGTGTGAGGAGTGTGTGAGGTGTCTGAGGTGTGTGTGTGTGTGGTGTGTGTGAGGAGTGTGTGAGGTGTCTGAGTGTGTGTGTGTGTGTGGTGTGTGTGAGGAGTGTGTGGTGTGTCTGAGGTGTGTGTGTGTGTGTGTGTGTGTGTGAGGAGTGTGTGGTGTGTCTGAGGAGTGTGCAGTGTGTGTGAGGCTGTGGTGTGTGTGTGTCTGAGGAGTGTGTGGTGTGTCTGAGGAGTGTGTGGTGTGTGGTGTGTCTGAGGAGTGTGTGGTGTGTGTGAGGCTGTGGTGTGTGTGGTGTGTGTGAGGAGTGTGCAGTGTGTGTGAGGCTGAGGAGTGTGTGAGGTGTCTGAGGGGTGTGCAGTGTGTGTGAGGCTGTGGTGTGTGTGGTGTGTGTGAGGAGTGTGCAGTGTGTGTGAGGCTGTGGTGTGTGTGTGTCTGAGGAGTGTGTGAGGTGTCTGAGGAATGTGTGGTGCCTGAGGGGTGTGTGTGTGTGGTGTGCCTGAGGTGTGTGTGGTGTGTGTGAGGTTGAGGAGTGTATAATAAGCCTGAGGAGTGTGTGGTGTGTGTGGTGTTGAGGAGAGTGAGGAGTGTGTGGTGTGTGTGGTGTGTGTGGTGTGTCTGAGGAGTGTGTGTGTGTGTGTGTGTGTGTGTGTGTGTGGTGTGTCTGAGGAGTGAGTGGTGTGTCTGAGGAGTGTGTGGTGTGTGTGGTGTTGAGGAGTGTGTGGTGTGTGTGGTGTTGAGGAGTCTGTGGTGTGTCTGAGGAGTGTGTGAGGAGTGTGTGCGTGTGTGAGGAGTGTGTGGGGTGTCTGAGGTGTGTGTGGTGTGTGTGAGGAGTGAGTGGTGTGTGGTGTGTGTGAGGAGTGTGTGGTGTGTGTGAAGAGGTGTGTGTGGTGTGTGTGAGGAGTGTGTGGTGTGTGTGGTGTGTGGTGTGTCTGAGGTGTGTGAGAGGAGTGTGTGGTGTGTGTGAGGAGTGTGAGGTGTGTGTGAGGAGTGTGTGTGGTGTGTCTGAGGAGTGTGTGGTGTGTGTGTGAGGAGTGTGTGGTGTGTGTGTGTCTGAGGTGTGTGTGTGGTGTGTGTGAGGAGTGTGTGGTGTGTGTGAGGAGTGTGTGTGTGTGTGTGGTGTTGAGGTGTGTGTGGTGTGTCTGAGGAGTGTGTGGTGTGTGTGAAGAGGTGTGTGTGGTGTGTGTGAGGAGTGTGTGTGGTGTGTCTGAGGAGTGTGTGGTGTGTGTGAGGAGTGTGTGTGTGTGTGAGGAGTGTGTGGTGTGTCTGAGGGGTGTGTGGTGTGTGGGGTGTGTGGTGTGTGTGAGGAGTGTGTGGTGTGTGTGGTCTGCCTGAGGTGTGTGTGGTGTGTGAAGAAGAGTGTGTGGTGTGTGTGAGGTTGAGGAGTGTGTGGTGTGTCTGAGGAGTGTGTGGTGTGTGTGAAGAAGAGTGTGTGGTGTGTCTGAGGTTGAGGAGTGTATAATAAGCCTGAGGAGTGTGTGGTGTGTCTGAGATGTGTGTGTGTGTGTGTGTGTGTGTGTGTGTGCAGTTGAGGAGTGTATGATATGTCTGAGGTGTGTGTGGCGTGTGGCACTCTTTAAAGGGGAAGTTTGCTGTTTAGCATGTTTAGTTCTTTGCTGTAGTCTCTAGGATGAAATAGAGTCATTGACTCCAATATGTTGACGATTGCTCCTGTCTCTGATATTTGGCTCATTTAGAATCCCCCCTTTTCTGCTTCAGAATGGCCTGCTTTGTGCATGTCCCATAACGTCCTTAAAACAACCTGAAACCTTTATTTAGTCAGAATGGGTTACAGACTGGTGTAACGGAGGCCAGCTAGCTCGGCTAACTTTGCAACAGTACGTGTAAATCCTCAGCACCCAATTCCATGGGCACTTCTAACTGCTGAGTTAGAAGCTCGGACTTTTAGCTCAGTTGGTTAGAGCATCCCACTTTCACGCCGGGAGTTTGTAGCTTGCGGGGTGGCGTGTACCGCTGGCATGTACCAGCCTCCTGCCCACTTGATGCCAGCACGGTGCCAGTGTAGCCAGTGGTGGTCCGCACCGCACATGGGTCTCGAACCCGCCACCCCACAAGCTACAAACTCCCGGCGTGAAAGTGGGATGTAATGCCGCCAGCTAGCCGAGCTAGTTGGCATCCGTTACACTGGCACACTGCCTCCATAGAGAGCACCAAGCAAGGTAGGCACTGGCACACAGAATGGGCATACTACTGGCGTGGAGGGCACCAAACATGGGCATGAGGGTGGCACACAGCGGGCACACTACCGGCGTGGGGGGCACCAGACCAGTGGACGGCAGTGTCAGTGGGCGTCTCTGACAAAATAGACTTCAATCGTAATTGACAATCGACAGCGGAAGAGATCGGGTGCTGGTGTGCGGAGTTGCATTGAAAACAATGGAATAGAATGTTGGAAGCGGAGTGCTCAGCACTGTGTCGGAGCCGGTGTGTGTGCGGAACGGCCGGTGTGTGTGTGTGTGCGGAACGCTTTTGTCCGTTTCCCAAGATGAGAGCATCTGTGTCAGATGTAGACAAGAGAACACACTCCTCTACAGATTTGCTTTCCCCACTCATACACACATGTAGTCTCTGCTGTGCGTGTGTGTGTGTGTGTGTGTGTGTGTGTGTGTGTGTGTGTGTGTGGGTGTGTGGTTAGATAGGTCTATCTGGGAGGACAGGCTATTGATAAATAAGGTGGCAAAGCGTTTTGTGCTCATCTTAATTCGTGTTGGTCCTGAGCTCACTGAAGCAAAAGCTCTCTCTCTCTCTCTCTCTCTCTCTCTCTCTCTCTCATCTCTCTTTCTCTCTCTCTCTCTCACACACACACACCCATACACTCTCTCATCTCTCTCTCTCTCTCTCTCTCTCTCTCTCTCACACACACACACACACACCACACTACTCTCTCTCTCTCTCTCTCTCTCTCTCTCTGCTACAGTACCATCAAAGGAGGAGGGATGGGATGGATGCATCCATTGACCTACTTTTCAAAAGAGGATTTTCATCCCGCTAGCTTCTCCAGAGACGGTTCTCTCCATTTGACACGGTTATCAAACCATGGGCTCCGCTAGAGCTGCCTGCCTGCCTGCCTGCCGGGCGGTGGGGGTGGGAAGAGAGGAGAGAAGAGAAGAGAGGAGAGGAGAGAGAGAGAAGAGAGGAGAGAGAGAGAGGAGAGAGAGAGAGAGAGAGAGAGAGAGGCTGCTGCCTATTGTATGAAAGGACACCGTCGGATTTTTTTTCTTTCTTTCTTTCTTTTTTTGGGGGAAATTCTCATGGGAGAAAAGAGGCAGCAGTCTGCTGTAGCTGCTGGTCCAAATAAGATGTAATCATTGTGTGGAATGTCCGGTGGCTGGTTGGGCTTGGAGTTGCATTGAGATCTGAAGCGTTATGATGAGCGCCAGACTAGCTTTGCCACACCGAACGGCGACGAGCTAATCGTTGCATCATGAAACGGGCTGATCAATGGTGCCGCCTCTTCACGGCACACCACACACACACACACACAACCAGTCCACACAACATCGATCCGCTAATGATCAAATCCAACCGGCTTATTCGTTCACAGTGCCCATTAAATTCGAATGACTTTGACTGGGGTCGTGTAGGTCGCGATGTTGTCCCCTACAGACAAAAAGACTTAAGCCAGAATAAGCGGGCTGGTTGCAGCAATAGAGCCAGGGCTATAATATAGTCCAATAGAGCCAGGGCTATAATATAGTCCAATAGAGCCAGGGCTATACTATGGTCTATAACAGAGACATCTCGGCACCTTGCAGCAGCGCCATTCTAGACGTCTGTAGCGTAGCGCTCAGTGAATAGCCTGCGGACGCATTCTGCATATTAGGGCTGAATCAGATTCACTGGCTAATGTAGCGGGTGGAATAACATTGCCCGGTGATAACGGCATGGGTTAGCTGGCGTACCGTCGTGCAAAAGGCAGCACACGGGCATATTAACCTGCCTACGGCGAATAAGAAGCAGGCTGCGAGCACTATCCCTGCTCTCTGAGCTTAATCCGTTTGCTCTGCACTCGGCGACACTGATTGTAGGTTGACGTTACACACCGCACGTCGGAATGACAGTTGATAGATACCCCCTTTAGAAGAAAAAGAGATCTATGTTCTTACCGTGATGCGAGGGATGTTTTTCTTGCCCTGGTACCCGGACATCTTGACGGTGGTGGATAGTCTTGGTCTCAAACACAAGCGTTAGCCACTGATCGCTAGCTACTGGGGGAATTGATGCTGAGCGACTCTTCTACGCTGCTAGAGAATAGGATAGACGATAGACGACGCCCAGGGAACGTGACGCCCGTTGTCTCTCTCTCAAGCCCAAAGAACAGCGACACACACACAGGACAGCAGTAACGCGTCGCTCACACGTCGCTTTCTTTTCTGGAGAAAAGCAAAGAGCTCTTGACTCAGAGACAGCCTTAGTTTCCTCACGTTTCAAAGGTGCTCCAAGCGAGCCTATTTAGACAGCCGCCACCGACAGGGAAGATTTCAGGGCCACGGTACATGCGCAGTGCCCCGCCCAGCTCAATAGACCGACGGCCACCCGGCTACACAGCACGCGTTTTATTCTAGGCTACAGCAAGCCGATGAAATTATTTTATTGTCATTGTTTCATGTGAGCTATGGTGATTTTATACTGGTTCATCTTTTAGTATTCTTAATTTTACACATTGCTAAGGCCTACTTGGCTGAATGGTTTGGATCCCCTGCGGGGAACCAGAGCCTTTGATCGTAAAGCATGCATTAAACATGCGTGTCTAATGCACAATATGCCACTGAAGCGGGTATATCAGGCAGCGTTGGCGTGAAGCAGGTGCCCTCTCTCAAGTCGCATTCCGTCCAGTCTTTAATTGTGTCCAAAGATTTGAAATAGCCAGTATGTTTGGTCACTAGATGATTTGCCTTCTCATGATTTGCTAAGATGTCATTTAAGGCTCTGTGTACAATGAGCAGACTACTCATATAGCCTTTTCATGAAACTCTTTTATGATTTATATTTTTAGCTGCTGCAGATTGGCATATTAAAGTCATTCATGATGCTGTTACAGCTGATGTTGTCTGCTGTTTGCTGAAAGAAGGTGGAATTGAGTGCTGTGTGTGTGTGTGTGTGTGTGTGTGTGTGTGTGTGTGTGTGTGTGTGTGTGCTGTGTTAGGCAGTAATGTTTTGAAAGGTCTCCTCTCTCCCTCATGCTGGTGGGGTACACATGTCAATCATCCTCAGCACCCCGCCCCCTCACTGCATGCAACCTCAGAACACCTGCCCACAGCCAATCACATCCATGCTGCATCCAGGCCCCACCCCCTCAGCATCTCATGTTGCCATGGGAGACAGGCTGGGCTGCCAGGCTCCTGGTGACTTCTCACATCTCAGCCTGAGTGTGTGTGTGTGTGTGCGCGTGTCCTCAGCTCTAGTCTCTGTATGTGTATGTGTGTGTGTGTGTCCTCATCTTCAGCCATTTCACACAGCTGGGGATGGAAGGGGTTGAGCTTAGGGGGTGGCTGTATCTTTAAGAGCGTGTGTGTGTGTGTATGTGTGTGTGTGTCTGTATCTTTAAGAGTGCTCTCACTAGGGTGGATGGCTATGTCCTCAAGAGTGCTATTCTAGGATGGATGTCTTCTTCATGGCACGTTCACTATGATTGTGTTTGTAATTCAATTTAAGTCAATTGGATTTGTAGAACGCTCAAATACAATGCATCGTCTTGCAGCGCTTGTAAGAGCAGTCTGACTAGGGTGGATGTCTGTGTTCTCACAAGGATGGATGACTGTGTCCTCACAAGGATGGATGTCTCTGTCCTCATTAGTGTGGATGTGTCTGTCCTCATTAGGGTGGATGTCTGTGTCCTCTTCTTAAGACTGCTTGGGTCATGTTGGATGGCTGTCTATTCGGGCAGAATTTTCTAAATGTGGTCGGACAGTGAGAGACTTCTAATAGTCAGGGAGGAATCTGTCCAAAGTCAGGAAGATCTTGCACTTCTGGACAAGTTTTTGATTTTTGGCAGGGTGTTAGATACGGGTATAAGGTTTTCAAAAATCAATGGATACAAGTTGGGGTGACCCCCCAGTGGCTGAAAATGTATTTCATACAATCCAAAAATGGCCCCCAACTGGAAAAAGAAAAGACTATATCTAGGTTTCCTTTAGTCTTAAATTGTTGTTGTTTGACACAAGGAATTCACTCCGGATATGTTCCTCTCATTTTTGATAAAAATTTTATATTAAAATCTATTATCATAGTCATCTTTAGCTAAAATAAACTGTCAATGTCTGTAAAAAGGGTAGCAGGAGGTAACAGATCATTATAACACCTTTCCTAATTGCCTGCCAAGTTTTGGTGATATTCCGCCATGGGAGGCCATACAGCAAATTGATTTACGACATTTTATACCAACTGGCCAGCAGGTGGCCGGACATTTTTCTGCAATATCTAAAGAACCATAGGGCCTAGGGGACCACATTTTTATATGCTAGTCTTCAGGGGCCATGTAACCTATCCCATGATCACCCCATTCCATGTATAGCGCCACCTGGTTAAAAATGAAAAAGCTAAAGTGAAGTATTGTAATCAGTGTTAGCAGCTATCTCTGGCTGACGGTCAAAACTACAACAAAATAAAGGCGTGTCGA
>JAODXP020000019.1:32740357-32752857 GCA_027497455.2 Sardinella longiceps
AACATACCACACACAGGGATACACACACACACACACACACACAGGGATACACACACAGGGACACACACATACAGGGCCACAAGCTTGACTGCTGGAAAAGCGTGTAGGGGGCATGAGAGAGCAGCCCTCACTGGCACTGAGCCTGTGTGTGTGTGTGTGTGTGTGTGTGTGTGTGTGTGTGTGTGTTTGGGCCAGAGGATTTCATGGTGGGGATGTCATGTTGTTACTCATCTAGGGATCAAATCAGCTGTAGCATCTGTACTTACAGATGACTTTAGTGGTAAACACACACACACACACACACACACACACACACACACACTAAACATAGAGTACACACATACACAGGCTAGTGGAATCAACATCAGTGCTCATATCTATGACCCCTCTTTGAGTGTTAGCCTCCTAGCGCTAGCCTCTCTGTGGCTATTCCCCCCCCCCCCCTCCCGCCCCCACAAACCCCTATAACTGTTAGCCTCTCTGTGGCTAGTCTTAGCAAGAAGACTATGCCCCCCCGCCTCCCGCCCCCACAAACCTCTATAAATGTTAGCCTCTCTGTGGCTAGCCTTAGCGAGAAGACTATGCCCCCCCCTCCCGCCCCCACAAACCTCTATAACTGTTAGCCTCTCTGTGGCTAGCCTTAGCGAGAAGACTATGCCCCCCCCTCCCGCCCCCACAAACCTCTATAACTGTTAGCCTCTCTGTGGCTAGCCTTAGCGAGAAGACTATGCCCCCCCTCCCGCCCCCACAAACCTCTATAACTGTTAGCCTCTCTGTGGCTAGCCTTAGCGAGAAGACTATGCCCCCCTCCCGCCCCCACAAACCTCTATAACTGTTAGCCTCTCTGTGGCTAGCCTTAGCGAGAAGACTATGCCACCCCCCAGCCCGCTTCTAGAACTGTTAGCCTCTCTGTGGCTAGCCTAAACAGCAACACTATGCCCCCCCCCCACCCAGCTAGCCTCTAGAACTGTTAGCCTCTCTGTGGCTAGCCTTAGCAAGAAGACTATGCCCCCCCCCCACCCCCGGCAAACCTCTATAACTGTTAGCCTCTCTGTGGCTAGCCTAAGCAAGAAGACTATGCCCCCCCCACTAGCCACCCCTGCACTAACATCCCCCTAATGAGATCTAGCCCTTGTGTTAGCATCAGTGCTAGCAGTACCGTTAGTTCGTCTGTGTGTGTCAGCAGCGTGTGTGTGTGCGTGTGTGTCAGCTGTGTGTTTGCTGTACCCACACACACACACACACACACACACACAAACACACACACAGCATGTGCTTGTTAGCTCTCTCTGTCCTGCAGGTGTCTAGATGTCACACAGCAGCACACACACAACACAAGTAACTTAATACTCTATAACACATGTTATAAACACTCTGTAACACACATACAGCAAACAACATAATACTCTATAACATATGTTATAAACACTCTGTAACACACATACAGCAAACAACATAATACTCTATAACATATGTTATAACATAGTAGCACACAGCCTTATACTCTATATTATACAACAATTAGGTCCGGTCGAAGCATTTCTGAATTTCTGATTGGACGAGATGCATTCCAAGCTGTTAATGTTAGAACTATTTGTGGGAGCGGAAGGTGAACGAACTAAAATTTGAATCTAAACAGTAGAAAACAGTAGAAAGTGTGTGTGTGTGTGTGTGTGTGTGTGTGTGTGTGTGTGTGTGTGTGTGTGTGTGCTTGAGTGTAGCATGTGTGAATGTCAGTCTTTCCCCCAGCTAGTGTTCCACATGTTACGGGTGCCTTGTTGAGACACACACACATACACACACACACACACACACACACACACACACACACACACACACACACACACACACACACACACACACAGCTAGTGTCCCACATGTTACGGGTGCTTTGATGAGGAAGAGACTGGAACTGACACACACACCCACACACACACTGTAGCCCCAGGAGGAGACTCTGTGCAGACTTGCAGTAAGTGATCACACACACACACACACGCTCACACACACACATACCCTGGGTGCCACTGTGAACCTCGTCAGAGAAAACAATGCAAACCATCTCCACAGGCTACAGCAACAAATAATAAACAAATAATGTGTTATAGAAGTTTATTGTTTGTTTTATTTTTGCTTTAACTGATTTTGTTTTGTTGTTTTGAAAAGAGGTCTTCTGTGGAACTGAATAAAAGCAGTAAAAACACAAGACTGCAGTGTCCTATATGAAGTGCACTAATGTTTTGCTGCTGATATGAAAGGGCATTCGTATGATCCAAGTGGGTATCATTTTGCTATCAGAGTGACATTAAAGGACAACTTCAGTCATTTTCAACAAGAGCTCTATATTGCTCCAGCTACTGGAGATTAGCCAATACTGAAGACGCAAGACATTTCGCTCCAACCATATGGGTTTCCTTGAACAGAGAAGAATCACTTACAACTAGCCCAATGGGGCAGACTTTTGAACTGGATTTTTAACATCTTAGCATACTCCAAATGTCACCACAAAAACTATGAAGTATCAACAGATATCTTACAACACAGAACTGTATTGTCTATGACTACAAATGGCTGAAAAAGTGTTAAAACGGTTTTGTAAACACTGCATAAAAACAGTATTTTAACCACTTTGTCAGACATTTGTAGTCATAAACACTACAGTGGTGTGTTGTAATGTGTCTGATGATGTTACATAGCTTTTGTGGTGATATTTGGAGCATGTTTAGATGCTGAAAACACTGCCCCATTGGGCTAATTGTAAGTGATTAATCTCTTTTCAAGGAAACCTATATGGTTGTACCAAAATGTCTTGCGTCTTTAGTATTGGCTAATTTCAAGTAGCTTAAGCAATAGAGCTCTTGTTGAAAATGGCTGAAGTTGCCCTTTAAGTTTGTATTTTGGTTTCAATTTCATACAGATGTAAATATTGTTTATTTCCCGGTGTTGGGTCTGATGTGTGGAAAGTTTTGGCACAATGAGCCAAGTTTTGCACAACATGTTCAAGCACTGGGCAAAAAGTATAATTAGGTCTAGACTACCTTCAAGCAAGCGTGTGTGTGTGTGTGTGTGTGTGTGTGTGTATGTGTGAACGTGTTCAAGCAGCGGGCACAAACCGTAATTAGGCCTACAGAACCTTCAACCCCTAGACTAGAACATCCACTCTGATTCTGGTTCTACATGTATTTGTCCAGTTCTACCAGATCCATGATCTTTGGTTCTACTCTCATGACCTTGAACTTGACCAGCTCTCATTCTGCCTGCAGGCTGGGAAGGAGATGAGCTGCTGTGATGACCTCTAGTGACCTGCTGTGATGACCTAATGACCTCTAGTGATCTGCTGGGATGACCTAATGACCTCTAGTGATCTGCTGGGATGACCTAATGACCTCTAGTGACCTAATGACCTGTAGTGACCTGCTGGGATGACCTGTAGTGACCTAATGACCTGTAGTGACCTAATGACCTGTAGTGACCTGGTGTGTGGTGTGTCTGAGGAGTGTGCAGTGTGTGTGAGGCTGTGGTGTGTGTGAGGCTGAGGAGTGTGTGTGTGTGTGTGTCTGAGTGTGTGTGTGTGTGTGGTGTGTGTGAGGAGTGTGTGAGGTGTCTGAGTGTGTGTGTGTGTGTGGTGTGTGTGAGGAGTGTGTGAGGTGTCTGAGGTGTGTGTGTGTGTGGTGTGTGTGAGGAGTGTGTGGTGTGTCTGAGGTGTGTGTGTGTGTGGTGTGTGTGAGGAGTGTGTGAGGTGTCTGAGGTGTGTGTGTGTGTGGTGTGTGTGAGGTGTGTGAGGTGTGTGTGTGTGTGGTGTGTGTGAGGAGTGTGTGGTGTGTCTGAGGTGTGTGTGTGTGTGAGGAGTGTGAGGAGTGTGTGGTGTGTCTGAGGAGTGTGTGTGTGTGTGGTGTGTGTGAGGAGTGTGTGTGGTGTGTCTGAGGTGTGTGTGGAGTGTGTGGTGTGTGTGAGGAGTGTGTGGTGTGTCTGAGGTGTGTGTGTGTGTGAGGAGTGTGAGGAGTGTGTGGTGTGTCTGAGGAGTGTGTGTGTGTGTGGTGTGTGTGAGGAGTGTGTGTGTGTGTCTGAGGTGTGTGTGTGTGTGGTGTGTGTGAGGAGTGTGTGGTGTGTCTGAGGAGTGTGTGGTGTGTGTGAGGAGTGTGTGGTGTGTCTGAGGAGTGTGTGTGGTGTGTCTGAGGTGTGTGTGTGTGTGGTGTGTGTGAGGAGTGTGTGGTGTGTCTGAGGAGTGTGTGGTGTGTGTGAGGAGTGT
Organism: Sardinella longiceps; assembly: GCA_027497455.2. Lineage (NCBI taxonomy): Eukaryota > Metazoa > Chordata > Actinopteri > Clupeiformes > Clupeidae > Sardinella > Sardinella longiceps. The sequence continues at coordinate 32,744,607 of JAODXP020000019.1, forward strand.
GTGGTGTGTCTGAGGAGTGTGTGTGGTGTGTCTGAGGAGTTTGTGTGTGTGTGGTGTGTTTGAGGAGTGTGTGGTGTGCCTGAGGAGTGTGTGGTGTGTGTGAGGCTGTGGTGTGTGTGAGGCTGAGGAGTGTGTGAGGTGTCTGAGGGGTGTGTGTGTGTGTGTGTGTGTGGTGTGTGTGAGGAGTGTGTGGTGTGTCTGAGGAGTGTGTGGTGTGTGGTGTGTGTGAGGAGTGTGCAGTGTGTGTGAGGCTGTGGTGTGTGGTGTGTCTGAGGAGTGTGTGAGGTGTCTGAGGAGTGTGTGGTGTGTGTGGTGTGTGTGAGGAGTGTGTGGTGTGTCTGAGGAGTGTGTGGTGTGTGTGTGTGTGTGAGGAGTGTGTGTGAGGCTGAGGAGTGTGTGAGGTGTGTCTGAGGTGTGTGTGTGTGTGGTGTGTGTGAGGAGTGTGTGGTGTGTGTGAGGAGTGTGTGGTGTGTGTGAGGCTGTGGTGTGTGTGAGGCTGAGGAGTGTGTGTGGTGTGTGTGTGGTGTGTGTGTGTGTGTGGTGTGTGTGAGGAGTGTGCAGTGTGTGTGAGGCTGAGGAGTGTGTGAGGCTGAGGAGTGTGTGAGGTGTCTGAGGAATGTGTGGTGCCTGAGGGGAGTGTGTGGTGTGTGTGGTCTGCCTGAGGTGTGTGTGGTGTGTGTGAGGTTGAGGAGTGTATAATAAGCCTGAGGAGTGTGTGGTGTGTGTGGTGTTGAGGAGAGTGAGGAGTGTGTGGTGTGTGTGGTGTGTGTGGTGTGTCTGAGGAGTGTGTGTGTGTGTGTGTGTGTGTGTGTGTGTGGTGTGTCTGAGGAGTGTGTGGTGTGTCTGAGGAGTGTGTGGTGTGTGAGGAGTGTCTGAGGTGTGTGAGGAGTGTGTGTGTGTGTGAGGAGTGTGAGGTGTGTGTGAGGAGTGTGTGTGAGGAGTGTGTGTGTGGTGTGTGTGTGGTGTGTCTGAGGAGTGTGTGGTGTGTGTGGTGTGTGTGTGAGGAGTGTGTGGTGTGTGTGTGTCTGAGGTGTGTGTGTGGTGTGTCTGAGGAGTGTGTGAGGTGTGTGTGAGGAGTGTGTGCGTGTGTGAGGAGTGTGTGGTGTGTGTGGTGTGTCTGAGGAGTGTGTGTGGTGTGTGTGAAGAGGTGTGTGTGGTGTGTGTGAGGAGTGTGTGGTGTGTGTGGTGTTGAGGTGTGTGTGGTGTGTGTGAGGAGTGTGTGTGGTGTGTATGAGGAGTGTGTGGTGTGTGTGAGGAGTGTGTGGTGTGTGTGAGGAGTGTGTGGTGTGTGTGGTGTTGAGGTGTGTGTGGTGTGTCTGAGGAGTGTGTGGTGTGTGTGAAGAGGTGTGTGTGGTGTGTGTGAGGAGTGTGTGTGGTGTGTGTGAGGAGTGTGTGGTGTGTCTGAGGTGTGTGAAGAGGTGTGTGTGGTGTGTGTGAGGAGTGTGTGTGGTGTGTGTGAGGAGTGTGTGGTGTGTGTGAGGAGTGTGTGGTGTGTGTGAGGAGTGTGTGGTGTGTGTGAGGAGTGTGTGGTGTGTGTGGTGTTGAGGTGTGTGTGTGTGTCTGAGGAGTGTATGGTGTGTGTGAGGTGTGTGTGTGTGTGAGGAGTGTGTGGTGTGTGTGAGGAGTGTGTGCGTGTGTGAGGAGTGTGTGGTGTGTCTGAGGGGTGTGTGGTGTGTGGGGTGTGTGGTGTGTGTGAGGAGTGTGTGGTGTGTGTGAGGTTGAGGAGTGTGTGGTGTGTCTGAGGAGTGTGTGGTGTGTGTGAAGAAGAGTGTGTGGTGTGTGTGAGGTTGAGGAGGGTATAATAAGCCTGAGGAGTGTGTGGTGTGTCTGAGAAGTGTGTGTGTGTGCAGTTGAGGAGTGTATGATGTGCCTGAGGTGTGTGTGGCGTGTGGCACTCTTTAAAGGGGAAGTTTGCTGTTTAGCATGTTTAGTTCTTTGCTGTAGTCTCTAGGATGAAATAGAGTCATTGACTCCAATATGTTGACGATTGCTCCTGTCTCTGATATTTGGCTCATTTAGAATCCCCCCTTTTCTGCTTCAGAATGGCCTGCTTTGTGCATGTCCCATAACGTCCTTAAAACAACCTGAAACCTTTATTTAGTCAGAATGGGTTACAGACTGGTGTAACGGAGGCCAGCTAGCTCGGCTAACTTTGCAACAGTACGTGTAAATCCTCAGCACCCAATTCCATGGGCACTTCTAACTGCTGAGTTAGAAGCTCGGGCTTTTAGCTCAGTTGGTTAGAGCATCTCACTTTCACGCCGGGAGTTTGTAGCTTGCGGGGTGGCGTGTACTGCTGGCGTGTACCAGCCTCCTGCCCACTTGATGCCAGCACGGTGCCAGTGTAGCCAGTGGTGGTCCGCACCGCACATGGGTCTCGAACCCGCCACCCCACAAGCTACAAACTCCCGGCGTGAAACTGGGATGTAATGCCACCAGCTAGCCGAGCTAGTTGGCATCCGTTACACTGGCACACTGCCTCCATAGAGAGCACCAAGCAAGGTAGGCACTGGCACACAGAATGGGCATACTACTGGCGTGGGGGGCACCAAACATGGGCATGAGGGTGGCACACAGCGGGCACACTACCGGCGTGGGGGGCACCAAACCAGTGGACGGCAGTGTCAGTGGGCGTCTCTGACAAAATAGACTTCAATCGTAATTCACAATCGACGGCGGAAGAGTTCGGCGCTGGTCTGTGGGGTTGCATTGAAAACAATGGAATAGAATGTTGGAAGCAGAGTGCTCAGCACTGTGTCGGAGCCGGTGTGTGTGCGGAACGGCCGGTGTGTGTGTGTGTGCGGAACGCTTTTGTCCGTTTCCCAAGATGAGAGCATCTGTGTCAGATGTAGACAAGAGAACACACTCCTCTACAGATTTGCTTTCCCCACTCATACACACATGTAGTCTCTGCTGTGCGTGTGTGTGTGTGTGTGTGTGTGTGTGTGTGGGTGTGTGTGTGTGGTTAGATAGGTCTATTTGGGAGGACAGGCTATTGATAAATAAGGTGGCAAAGCGTTTTGTGCTCATCTTAATTCGTGTTGGTCCTGAGCTCACTGAAGCAAAAGCTCTCTCTCTCTCTCTCTCTCTCTCTCTCTCTCATTCTCTCTCTCTCTCTCTCACACACACACACCCATACACTCTCTCATCTCTCCCTCTCTCTCTCTCTCTCTCTCACACACACACACACACACACACACACACACACACCCATATACACTCTCTCTCTCTCTCTCTCTCTCTCTCTCTCTGCTACAGTACCATCAAAGGAGGAGGGATGGGATGGATGCATCCATTGACCTACTTTTCAAAAGAGGATTTTCATCCCGCTAGCTTCTCCAGAGACGGTTCTCTCCATTTGACACGGTTATCAAACCATGGGCTCCGCTAGAGCTGCCTGCCTGCCTGCCTGCCTGCCTGCCTGCCTGCCGGGCGGTGGGGGTGGGAAGAGAGGAGAGAAGAGAAGAGAGGAGAGGAGAGAGAGAGAGAGAGAGAGAGAGAGAGAGAGAGAGAGAGAGAGAGAGAGAGAGAGAGAGAGAGAGAGAGGCTGCTGCCTATTGTATGAAAGGACACCGTCGGATTTTTTTTCTTTCTTTCTTTCTTTTTTTGGGGGGAATTCTCATGGGAGAAAAGAGGCAGCAGTCTGCTGTAGCTGCTGGTCCAAATAAGATGTAATCATTGTGTGGAATGTCCGGTGGCTGGTTGGGCTTGGAGTTGCATTGAGATCTGAAGCGTTATGATGAGCGCCAGACTAGCTTTGCCACACCGAACGGCGACGAGCTAATCGTTGCATCATGAAACGGGCTGATCAATGGTGCCGCCTCTTCACGGCACACCACACACACACACACACACACACACACAACCAGTCCACACAACATCGATCCGCTAATGATCAAATCCAACCGGCTTATTCGTTCACAGTGCCCATTAAATTCGAATGACTTTGACTGGGGTCGTGTAGGTCGCGATGTTGTCCCCTACAGACAAAAAGACTTAAACCAGAATAAGCGGGCTGGTTGCAGCAGCAATAGAGCCAGGGCTATAATATAGTCCAATAGAGCCAGGGCTATACTATGGTCTATAACAGAGACATCTCGGCACCTTGCAGCAGCGCCATTCTAGACGTCTGTAGCGTAGCGCTCAGTGAATAGCCTGCGGACGCATTCTGCATATTAGGGCTGAATCAGATTCACTGGCTAATGTAGCGGGTGGAATAACATTGCCCGGTGATAACGGCATGGGTTAGCTGGCGTACCGTCGTGCAAAAGGCAGCACACGGGCATATTAACCTGCCTACGGCGAATAAGAAGCAGGCTGCGAGCACTATCCCTGCTCTCTGAGCTTAATCCGTTTGCTCTGCACTCGGCGACACTGATTGTAGGTTGACGTTACACACCGCACGTCGGAATGACAGTTGATAGATACCCCCCTTTAGAAAAAAAAGAGATCTATGTTCTTACCGTGATGCGAGGGATGTTTTTCTTGCCCTGGTACCCGGACATCTTGACGGTGGTGGATAGTGTTGGTCTCAAACACAAGCGTTAGCCACTGATCGCTAGCTACTGGGGGAATTGATGCTGAGCGACTCTTCTACGCTGCTAGAGAATAGGATAGACGATAGACGACGCCCAGGGAACGTGACGCCCGTTGTCTCTCTCTCAAGCCCAAAGAACAGCGACACACACACAGGACAGCAGTAACGCGTCGCTCACACGTCGCTTTCTTTTCTGGAGAAAAGCAAAGAGCTCTTGACTCAGAGACAGCCTTAGTTTCCTCACGTTTCAAAGGTGCTCCAAGCGAGCCTATTTAGACAGCCGCCGCCGACAGGGAAGATTTCAGGGCCACGGTACATGCGCAGTGCCCCGCCCAGCTCAATAGACCGACGGCCACCCGGCTACACAGCACGCGTTTTATTCTAGGCTACAGCAAGCCGATGAAATTATTTTATTGTCATTGTTTCATGTGAGCTATGGTGATTTTATACTGGTTCATCTTTTAGTATTCTTAAATTTACACATTGCTAAGGCCTACTTGGCTGAATGGTTTGGATCCCCTGCGGGGAAGCAGAGCCTTTGATCGTAAAGCATGCATTAAACATGCGTGTCTAATGCACAATATGCCACTGAAGCGGGTATATCAGGCAGCGTTGGCGTGAAGCAGGTGCCCTCTCTCAAGTCGCATTCCGTCCAGTCTTTAATTGTGTCCAAAGATTTGAAATAGCCAGTATGTTTGGTCACTAGATGATTTGCCTTCTCATGATTTGCTAAGATGTCATAAGGCTCTGTGTACAATGAGCAGACTACTCATATAGCCTTTTCATGAAACTCTTTTATGATTTATATTTTTAGCTGCTGCAGATTGGCATATTAAAGTCATTCATGGTGCTGTTACAGCTGATGTTGTCTGCTGTTTGCTGAAAGAAGGTGGAATTGAGTGCTGTGTGTGTGTGTGTGTGTGTGTGTGTGTGTGTGTGTGTGTGTGTGTGTGTGTGTGTGTGCTGTGTTAGGCAGTAATGTTTTGAAAGGTCTCCTCTCGCCCTCATGCTGGTGGGGTACACATGTCAATCATCCTCAGCACCCCCGCCCCCTCACTGCATGCAACCTCAGAACACCTGCCCACAGCCAATCACATCCATGCTGCATCCAGGCCCCACCCCCTCAGCATCTCATGTTGCCATGGGAGACAGGCTGGGCTGCCAGGCTCCTGGTGACTTCTCACATCTCAGCCTGAGTGTGTGTGTGTGTGCGCGTGTCCTCAGCTCTAGTCTCTGTATGTGTATGTGTGTGTGTGTGTCCTCATCTTCAGCCATTTCACACAGCTGGGGATGGAAGGGGTTGAGCTTAGGGGGTGGCTGTATCTTTAAGAGCGTGTGTGTGTGTGTATGTGTGTGTGTGTCTGTATCTTTAAGAGTGCTCTCACTAGGGTGGATGGCTATGTCCTCAAGAGTGCTATTCTAGGATGGATGTCTTCTTCATGGCACGTTCACTATGATTGTGTTTGTAATTCAATTTAAGTCAATTGGATTTGTAGAACGCTCAAATACAATGCATCGTCTTGCAGCGCTTGTAAGAGCAGTCTGACTAGGGTGGATGTCTGTGTTCTCACAAGGATGGATGACTGTGTCCTCACAAGGATGGATGTCTCTGTCCTCATTAGTGTGGATGTGTCTGTCCTCATTAGGGTGGATGTCTGTGTCCTCTTCTTAAGACTGCTTGGGTCATGTTGGATGGCTGTCTATTCGGGCAGAATTTTCTAAATGTGGTCGGACAGTGAGAGACTTCTAATAGTCAGGAGGGAATTCGTCCAAAGTCAGGAAGATCTTGCACTTCTGGACAAGTTTTTGATTTTTGGCAGGGTGTTAGATACAGGTATAAGGTTTTCAAAAATCAATGGATACAAGTTGGGGTGACCCCCTAGTGGCTGGTATTCATACAATCCAAAATGGCCCCCAACGGAAAAAGAAAAGACTATATCTAGGTTTCCTTTAGTCTTAAATTGTTGTAATGTATTTTTCTACTTTGTTACACAAGGAATTCAATTCGGATATGTTCCTCTCATTTTAGATAAAATTTTATATTAAATCTATTATCATAGTCATCTTTAGCTAAAATAAACTGTCAATGTCTAAAAGGTCAAACAAAGGTAGCAGGAGGTAACAGATCATTATAACACCTTCCAATTGCCTGCCAAGTTTTGTGATATTCCGCTCATGGGAGGCCATACAGCAAATTGATTTACGACATTTTATACCAACTGGCCAGCAGGTGGCCGGACATTTTTCTGCAATATCTAAAGAACCATAGGGCCTAGGGGGACCACATTTTTATATGCTTGTCTTCAGGGGCCATGTAAACCTATCCCATGATCACCCATTCCATGTATAGCGCCACCTGGTTAAAAATGAAAAAGCTAAAGTGAAGTATTGTAATCAGTGTTAGCAGCTATCTCTGGCTGACGGTCAAAACTACACAAAATAAGGCGTGTCGAAATGCATGCCAAGTTTCGTGTTGGCATGTTGGCAGGAGCTGGTCACTAGATAGTGACTCGATCCCACCCAATATGGCTACAAAAAGTTTGGACCCTGGAGTGGTGGAGTGGGGGTGGAAGATGACTCATAGGCGGCCCACATGGTAATGGACCTTGCAACGTAAACAACAGCTCTGGTAGGACACAAGCTACAAAGCTGCATATGTATCTGGAAAAAGATAACATCAGAGAAGGGTCTCAAGATCCATCAAGTTAGGAAAAAAAGGGTCGAATCTTGTGGCCAAAATCTTGTCAGAAAAATGAGTGGGGAACCATCAATATAGACATAGTCCTTCTCCTGGAGGAGCTGAAAGGTGGTGTAGCGAAGAAGCTGGACAAGATTGGAGAAGTCATCTACAGCTATGGGGCAAAGAGATTTGGGGTGAAAAGCGAGCGCCGTAAGGTACTGAAGGAACCAGCTCATTCCAAGTCCAGAAAGCAAAGAGAGATTGAAAGGCTGGTGAGGAAAAGAAGGTGCCTGAGAAAACAGTGGAAGAATGCAGCAGAAGTGGAGAGGAAAAGACATGAGGCACTGTAAGGTGACATTAAGCGCTGCTTAATGTCACCTCAACGCTGAGAAGAGCTGAATGCTTGAGAAAGCAACACAAGAAGGAGAGAACGAGGAGTGCCTTCTACAGAGATCCCTACAAGTTTGTGAAAGCCCTCTTTGTCAAGGAGAAATCTGGGACCCTCAAAGCAACCTTCAAAGACCTACTCCGATAACCAGAGGCACATGCCAGCCAGCATTCCGGGTGACATGCCACCAATCCAACCAGCTGAACACCAGATGGAAACAAGGCCCCTACATAGAGCAAAGATAACATCAGAGCACAGTAAAGCGGGCAAGAGCATCATCAGCCCCTGGGCCCAATGGCGTTCCATATAGACTCTACAAGAATACGCCGGGAGTATTGAGGTACCCCTGGAAGCTGATGAGAGTGGGAAAAAAATGAGCTATACCAAGGCATGGTGAAGGGCGGGAGGGATCCTGATTCCCAAAGACAAGAATTTCTCAACCATCGACCAATTCCATCAGATCAGCCTCCTGAATGTGGAAGGAAAGATATTCTTCAGTGGTGTGGCTCAGAGGCTCTCAGCTTTCCTACAGAAGAACAACTTTGTTGACAGCTCAGTGCACAAAGCAGGGATAAGTGGATTCTCAGGCTGTCTGGAACACACAAATGTTATCTGGCACCAGATACAGATGACGAGGATGGAGAAG
>JAODXP020000019.1:32757857-32765357 GCA_027497455.2 Sardinella longiceps
CCCTGTCCGCAACATTACCCATAATCCCACAGCAACAACACACACACACACACACACACACACACACACATACACCACTGCTCACCATGCACCTGTGTGATTTACCCAACATCGATAGGGCTTCACACTAGTCTCAGAGCAGTCTCACACACACACACACACACACACACACACACACACACAACTAAACTCTTACAAACACACCCACATACACAGGCATGCATGGCCTTACTGATGACTGGTCAGACTCAAACTAGATCTGGACAGCCATTGGTCCTCGCACATAGATGTGTGTGTGTGTGTGTGTTCCTTTAAAAACGGTGTTCGATCAGAAGTCATGACGGTGCAGTGGATGTGTGCTTTGGTGAATAACTGCTAACCTCTTGGAGAAGCTAAAGAAGGCTTCAGGCTTCATTGTAGCTCAATTCAACCTATTTACTCTATCTTAGATCCCTATGCTAAGCTAACAAGCTACAACTAGCCAATACAGGCCTAGGCTATGCTAATAAACTACAGCCTGCCTAAAAGAGGCCTAAGCTAAGCTAACACACAGTAACCTGCCTATGTGAAGTATGAGTAGCCTATGCTAGCATGTCTAGCTGCCCAAGCTCAACACCCTGCAGATGTGTATGAGTTTACGCTAAAACATTACAGTGAGTCTTAGCTGGCTAGCTGGGCTAACACAATGTGAAGGCCTAGATGTGAAAGAGGCGAATGCTTAGTTAGCAGGCTGAGTGGATCAGATGTCTTGGAAGACTGACCTAGCCTAGCCTAGCCTAGCGCCAGCTAACTAACACTAGCCTCTCAGTAACAGTTTCAGTCCATCTACTCTACTTGTACAAAATTCCGATAGAAAACTCCTTCCTGTCAACGCTGCAGACAAGACAACCATTTTAGTTTCACCTGCTTAGTGGGAATCCCAAATGAAACAAAACATAATAACATGTAGGCTATTATGTTCTTGGTTAGTCTTGTAGCGCTCACACACCAGTGATCTCATACAGCTAAACGCTGAAATGCGTGTCCATGCGGAGGAGAGGGGGCCTGAGGGATGAGGGAGTTGTGAAGGATGGGAGGGGAGGGTTGTGTGTGTGTGTGTGTGTGTGTGTGTGTGTGTGTGTGTGTGTGTGTATGGGATGAGGGGGTGAAAAGATGGACCCTGTGACACACCAGGTTATATTTGGATCTTTAATGTCAGTTTAGGTTCCCAAAAAAACAAACAAACAAACAAAAAAACTCCAAAGTTCTGTCCTCCAAGGCCACCATCTGCATCACTGAATACAGGAAACACAAAGCATTCTGGGTAACTATTGAGGGCCCCGCCCTCCAAGCGAACCTTAAGTTTCCTCTCTAGTCGCCTTCAAAGGAAAATAAAAACAAAAACATGGTGGCATTGGGCTCATAATAGCCATCATTATAAGGAGAAATTAAAACATGACAATGATGGCGGGCATAAACATGGTGGCATTGCTATTCTCTTCTAATACTCTTTAAAAAGAAAACAAAAAGAAAACATGATGGTGGTGGTGGGCGTTATGAAGATTCATGTCAGGCTTCTAACCTACAGGCCACGCCCACAGCATCAAACCCAGGCCACGGCCACCACATCGACCCCAGGCCTGGGCCAGAGCTGGGCTGGAGCTGGGCCTCCCTGTGGGCCCCCCCCCCACACTAGTTTATCTTGCTGTTTGGAGCTACACACTGTCTGCAGGCCTCTCACAGTTCAGTTCCTCCACAAGCTGATAGATACCCCCCTTTGGACTACTCACACACCACACACACACACACACCACACACCCACACACACACACACGCAATACAGGCAATGGAGGGCTAACAAAGCTTTAGGCACATCACAAGAAAACTAAATCAAAACAAAACAGATAAACAAACAAAGAAAAGCAAAGACAGAAAGCAGGCGCTCCTCAGTGGTCCTCTGGGATGCAGTAACAACCAGAGACATTCTATAGAATATTAGATGTGTTTCTATGGTAACCACTCTGATGCCGTAACAACCAGAGACATTCTATAGAATATTAGATGTGTTTCTATGGTAACCACTCTGATGCAGTAACAACCAGAGACATTCTATAGAATATTAGATGTGTTTCTATGGTAACCACTCTGATGCAGTAACAACCAGAGACATTCTATAGAATATTAGATGTGTTTCTATGGTAACCACTCTGTTGCCGTAACAACCAGAGACATTCTATAGAATATTAGATGTGTTTCTATGGTAACCACTCTGATGCAGTAACAACCATAGACATTCTATAGAATATTATACTGTATGTGTATCCATGGTAACCACTGTGATGCAGTAACAACCATAGACATTCTATAAAATATTATACTTGTATCCATGGTAACCACTCTGTTGCCGTAGAACGCTATATAAAGTTTATTTGTGGTAACAAATCCACACAGCCTTTAGACAGTCAGCATCCTGTGTGTGCACACACACATTCACTGCTGAACACACTAGTCTCAGGCGCAGGCAGAGTGTGTGTGCGTGTGTGTGTGAGTGTTGTGAGGTCGGGATTTGTTTACAGCCTAGCTTGACAAACACGACACAAATAAACATCTCAACACTAATACAATGAGGAGCAACTGGAATGCATAAATGCGGTAATCGAGCGTGTTGGTGTCACACACACACACACACACACACACACACACACACACACGTACACCAAGTAGACACACCAGCAGAAAGTCAAACAGGCACAGCAAACAACAGGCCAGCAACAAAAAAACAGATAAAAACAAACAAATCAAAAACAAAAACAAAACAAACACACAAATGAAATAAAACATGAAAAGTTCTCTGATGCTGGGATGTGCTGCTGCTGCTGCTGCTTTCCCTCCAGGACCAATGAGAGAGAGGGAGGGAGGGAGAGAGGAGAGAGAGAGAGAGGGAGGGAGGGAGAGAATGAGAGAGGGAGGGAGGGAGAGAATGAGAGAGGGAAGGAGGGAGGGAGGGAGGGAAGGAGAGAATGAGAGAGGGAAGGAGGGGAGAGAGAGAGAGAGAGGGAGAGGGAGAGAAGGGGGGGGGGGGGTTACGTGTTACTAACAAACATGGAGATGCTTCAGCACAACTCATGCCACAGCTGCTTCCAAGAGAATGTCCAGGCGCTGATGTGTGTGTGTGTGTGTGTATGTGTGTGTGTTTGTGTGTGTGTGTGTGTGTGTGTGTGTGAATGTCTAGGCACTGTTTTGGTTTGGGCTTTAAAAGGAGCTGGTAGAGGGAGTGGCCAGCCTCTTCCCAATGTAGACTCTGAGGAGAGAGAGAGAGAGAGAGAGAACATAAAACATTAATTAATGTATGAACATTAATACACAGTCAGGTGCGTGGACACTGAGACAGAGGTGTGTGTGAGTGTGTGTGTGTGTGTGTGTGTGTGTGTGTGTGTGTGTGTGTCGTACCCTATCCCCAGAGCCAGGATGTGTGAGAGCACGAGGGAGGGGACAGAGGTGTGTGTGTGTGTGTGTGTGTGTGTGTGTGTGTGTGTGTGTGTGTGTGTGTGTGTCGTACCCTATCCCCAGAGCCAGGATGTGTGAGAGCACGAGGGAGGGGACAGAGGGTGTGTGTGTGTGTGTGTGTGTGTGTGTGTGTGTGTGTGTGTGTGTGTGTGTGTGTGTGTGTGTGTGTGTGTGCCCTATCCCCAGAGCCAGGATGTGTGAGAGCACGAGGGAGGGGACAGAGGGGTGTGTGTGTGTGTGTGTGTGTGTGTGTGTGTGTGTGTGTGTGTGTGTGTGTGTGTGTGTGTCGTACCCTATCCCCAGAGCCAGGATGTGTGAGAGCACGAGGGAGGGGACAGAGTGTGTGTGTGTGTGTGTGTGTGTGTGTGTGTGTGTGTGTCTTACCCTATCCCCAGAGCCAGGATGTGTGAGAGCACGAGGGAGGGGACAGAGGTGTGTGTGTGTGTGTGTGTGTGTGTGTGTGTGTGTGTGTGTGTGTGTCGTACCCTATCCCCAGAGCCAGGATGTGTGAGAGCACGAGGGAGGGGACAGAGGTGTGTGTGTGTGTGTGTGTGTGTGTGTGTGTGTGTGTGTGTGTGTGTGTGTGTGTGTGTCGTACCCTATCCCCAGAGCCAGGATGTGTGAGAGCACGAGGGAGGGGATGAAGACCTTGAGGAACTCGGCGGAGAACACGCCCCCTTTCTTCATCACTCCCGTCTTCCTCATACTCAGAGTCACCGAGCGCCGGGGGTGCCTGAAGTGGAACTCCCTGATCACACACACACACAGAAACACACACACACACACACACACACAGAAACACACACACACGCACACACACACGAAAACAGTGGTCAGTGAGTCCAAACCAGAGGATCGCCAAACATCATTGACTTTGCGTGTATGTATGTGTGTGTGTGTGTGTGAGCGTGTGTGTGTGTGTGTGTGTAGTGTGAGTGAGAGAGACTCACTTTGGAGGGATGTTTTCAGGTCTACTGGACCCATGGATTAAAGCAAAAAAAATTCATTTGACTGAAATTTCTATGGAGAAGGAGGAGGAGGGGGGGGTGATCAGGGGGAGGGCGTTGCCCGCCAGTGCAAGTGGGGGGTCATGACATCTTATTTTTCCCAGGACAATCTATACAATCAGATTTTGATGGTGTCTGATGTGATACTGCTTGCATTATGTCTTTTTTAACACACAGTGGTGTGAGAAAAGTTTCAATATGGAAAGGGAATTATTTTGTGGTGGGAAGAATTGGGGTTGGAGGTGGTGCTTTATATTTTTGGAATACAGGCCTAGTGCAATAATGCTGGCCTCTAAATGAAAATAGTTGGCCTTTTCATTGTAATGTGTCATGAGGTTATAACAAATGCATAACCATACACATGGTAGCCTACAATGAAAACCTACAGTAGCCTACAATATCTATAACAGCCTATAGGCTTAGGCCTATTATATATATATATAAAAAAAGGACAAATAGCCTTTATTTGTGAAGCTAAATTTCATGCATGGAATTTTACTAGTCAAATCAAGAGTTTGATCGTAGTTTTAGCTTTTAAAAATGTTAAAACAAATCAACATCGGGAGAGGGTGTGTCGGTGTCCGCATGCGGGAGGGAGAGAGAGAGATGCGTGGATGGCAAGTGTCCGCTCACTTAATAAGTGCTACTAAATAAAGCTCAATACTGGTAACATGCAACAAATTATGGTATCACAAATATTGTTACAAGAACTAGCGCTAGTGTTTATATTTTATTAGCAACTGTTAATCAGTTGGCGTAAACTTTACACAAGTTAGGCTCCGCGCCGCGGAACTGCAGTAGCGCTTCTTACAAGGCAAAACATGCGAATCTTCTCTGCGTAGGTGGAGCATTGACAACTGAAGCGAAATATCAAATGTTCCCTCACAAGAGAAGTTCTGTTATTTACGTCCATATGGACAGCTTGGCTCAATTTCGATATACCGACATCACCACATCTAACATCACGCAGCTCTTTGCATGCGCTCATTACTCCGATGATGCGGATTTGTTTTTTTTTTGTTTTTTTTTGTAGTAGTAGTAGTAGTAGGCTGATCAGTCATGATCAACTACAAACTGAAAGAGGCATTGTCGCCTCATATTTTAGTTCTCAGTCTGAGTAGACGTTTTTAAATAGTTTAGCCTGTATATTTTGCTTAGGCCTAAATCGTAGAAAGGATAGGCCCACTATGACTTCAAAGCTGAAATCATGTCCGTTTACTGTATGGTGATAACTATTCTTCATTATATGGAACGAGTGTCATTAGGCTACCATACATTTGCAGTTACAGTCGGCTAATATAGATGGGGTTGGAAACAGACTACACTTCAAAATAACTATTTTCTTGAATAAATTAAGCACTCTATTCATCGTGCTCACCTGAGAACCCGGTGCTGCGCTGGCTCATAGTAGCGGTAAAGCAAAAGCTCTGCGCTCACGCAAACACTGCCTAATTTCGAAGAGATAACAATTTCTTTTAAATTTAGCCAACAAGTTTGTGTCTTTATTTACAGAGGCATCATGACGTTCTTATGTCAGTTATTTGCAGTTCATTCAGTTGGATAATTTCCCCCTTTTGTTCATTTCATCATCAATAAATCACGTAATAAATTTCATTATTAGACGCAATTGACGGAAATCCGTCATCCCGACGGAGAACTTTAATCCATGTGGACCAGTCTGCTACCCAGTGTGTGTGTGTGTGTGTGTGTGTGTGTGTGTGCGTGCGTGTGTGTGTGCGTGTGTGTGTGTGTGTGTGTGTGTGTGTGTGTGTGTGTGAAAGAGAGAGAGACTCACTTTGGAGGGATGTTTTCAGGTCTACTGGACCAGTCAGCTACCCAGTCGGCTCCCTTGTTCATGAGGATATCCTCATCTCTGTCTTTTTCCACTGCATCGTCATCAGACTGGGGAACGCACACACACACACACACACACACACACACACACACACACACACACACACACACACACACACACACACACACACAGATTTCAACACATATGTACATACCTCCAATTACTCATATACTTCAAATACCAGGGAACAGTATATATGTGTGTGTGTGTGTGTGTGTGTGTGTGTGTGTGTGTGTTACCTGGCTCTCTTGGCCACTGGGCATGTCCACATCGAAGGTGATCTGTCCGTCATCCTGATCTGGACTGTGAGGTCTTGGGGGGCTGCAGGGGGGAAGAGAGGAACAGCCAATGAGAATGAAGAACCTACCTGGTATACGCCCACATTAGAGAAATAACCAATGAGAGTCAAGAGGAACAATGAGAAAAGAGAGGAGTAACCAATGAGAGTCAAGAGGAACGATGAGAAAAGAGAGGAGTAACCAATGAGAATGAAGGAGAGAGATGAGAAGAGAGGAGTAACCAATGAGAATGAAGAACAATCACAAGAAGAGAGAGGAATAACCAATGAGAATGAAGAGAGGAGTAACCAATGGTAATGAAGAAGAGAGATGAGAAGGGAGGAGTAACCAATGAGAATGAAGAGAGGAGTAACCAATGAGAATGAAGAAGAGTGAATAAGTAGTAAAACCGGAACACTAGAGGAGACGCACACAGGAGTTCAAACACACACAGGGTTCTAAATTACACACAGGGTTCTAGTTCTAAAACACACACAGGGTTTTAAATCACACACAGGGTTCTAAATCACACACAGGGTTCTAGTTCTAAAACACGCACAGGGTTCTAAAACACACACAGGGTTCTAAATCACACACAGGGTTCTAGTTCTAAAACACACACAGGGTTTTAAATCACACACAGGGTTCTAATCACACACACACACGGGGTTCTAGTTCTAAATCACACACAGGGTTCTAGTTCTAAATGACACACAGGGTTTAATAATTGACTGCTGTAGTTTGTAGGGCAGGAGTAGGCCAGTTATATAAAGTCTATTGCCAAGAGGTGTGTGTATGTGTGTCAATGTGTGTGTGTGTGCGTGTGTGTGTGTGTGTGTGTTTGGGGGGTTTGTTTTGGGGGGACTGCTGACAG
>JAODXP020000019.1:32770357-32780357 GCA_027497455.2 Sardinella longiceps
CGGCAGCGCTGTAGAGCATTTGCAGGTAACATAATCATGATTTATTCATTTGAGACTATCGTTATATCCCAAGAGGTATCATAACGTTAACGTTACTTTGTTTGGAGAGGCGCTCAACAGCCAAACACGTCTTTGTTAAAAGTGCGCACCAGTCTTAAGTAGAATATCAGTACAACAGGCTGAAGTAAAAGCGAGTTGGGCTACATACTGCAGGAATTGAAATAATGGAAACAGTTTTATAAATCACATAGAAAGTCACAGCCTATGGATGTTATGCACAGCATACGCCAACTCGGATCTGTAACAGTTGCCTAGTTCTTCCCCACCCCGCCCCCGCCTCTGTCTCCATTTTAGCCTACATCTTTTCTTGTCTTGTTTTGATATGGCATGGCACCGCCCCGGCGCCACGCTAAAATCCATCCGACGGACTCATTGGTTTAGTTCTCAGTCAATCACACTTGATCCAATAGAACGCATTATTAAAAGCATCTTATTGGTGGCTTTAAACGTGACGAAAAGAAAACGCCGCCCACAACCCCTCCCTGCACGAAAGGAGGAAATTCCAACCACTGAACGAAGTGAAACAATAGATGTTACATAATATCAGTAAATAGGGCGCACAAACACTGCGCTTTTCTCGAAACAACATTCGATTTTCGCTCATGAATTCCTAGCAGTTGAAAAAGCACACAGTTCTTACCGTTGAGCCCTGGTTCTTCGTTGTTGTTTAGCTGAGCAGCGGCGGCTGTGCTGGACATGTTTTCCTCTCCAGTCAGCAGTCACTCAGCATGACGCGCATGTTCTGGCGCGGGAGCGCGCATTCGGAGAGCCACCATCCCCCTTCCCGCCCGTGGCCCCACCTGAACCGATACGTCACCACGTCGGCAACCTTTTGGCCGAATGGACGCGATTGTTTGCAAGCTAAAATTTTCATTCCCTCTTTCTCTGTGTTTTCTTTAGAAATGCATAGTCTTATAAAGTCCTTACATATTGTCAGAGATAATTAAAAAAATGACAGAATGTTATGGCTGAATAGGTGGCTTTTTACCTCTTTACGTAATTTATCATTGTATGTTTTCATTTCCCTTTTCTTTTGTATATTGTATGTTCTTCTTTCTGTTCTTTTTATTTTGTACTGTCTGGTGTAGACTAGTTACCCGTTTGTGATTTGTGATGTTCAATAAAGCATTAAAAAAAAAAGAAAAAAAGAAAAAGAATGGAAGCGAGTGCTTCTCATTTCAAGCGCTTTAAAGGTGAAATGAGTTCCTGCATGGAGTGATTTCACTTTTATCTCAAATCACAGGCACGTCCCCTTGATCTGCTAGCTCTCTGCCTCTTTACTTAAATACACTGTGAAAACAATCAGATCTCAGGAGACAACACAGGGGCTGTAATCGGCAACAAACAAAACAAAATAAATAGTAACAATAACGCTGTGTTATAACACACAAATAAAATATAACAACCCACACTCTAGCAAATCACTCACAAGATTGAAATATAACAACCCACATTCTCGCAAATCACTCACAAGATTGAAATATAACAACCCACATTCTAGCAAATCACTTACAAGATTGGTTGCGAGTCACAAATTCACTCCCATCCTTCCCACAACCATCTTTAGCTGGAACCTTTGTTATGTTTTGATGCTTATATAGCGCGACCCCCTATGTTAAGAGTTTTACTGCCCCTGAGTCTCCCCAGACCTGACTTTTTCACAGTGTATTCAAGAGGTAGACAGCTTAGACTAAACACATTTGGTGATTTTGGTTTATATTGGTGATTTCTGGTTTATATTTATTTATTCATTTATTTATATCAGATTACCAATGTTTGATCTTCAAACAAATAGTAATTTAAGAATGATGAGAAAAGATACCAAGACAATTAATAAACTACCAGCCATATTTTATCCTGGGAATTTGGGCAATTTACCTCAAGGTCTGTTTTGAGAGTTTCATCACAGTTTTATCACATAAGTACAGTGGGGGAATTCCGCATTTCCCGCCCTTAGAAACAGCAGAATTCCGTATTTCCCGCCCTTAGAAACGGCAGAATTCCGTATTTCCCGCCCTTAGAAACAGTAGAATTCCATATTTCCCGCCCTTAGAAACAGTAGAATTCTACTGTTGACGCTGGATTGATAGTCAGGTGATGGGACTCGGAACCCACACAGGAGGGTGATGATGCATTACTGATGCGCCCAGATTATTGGATTATAATCTCAGTTTTGTGACGCCAGGAATGTGCAGCACACTCACACACATCCCAAACCTGTACTCTGTACACACACCCTGACTAACTCTCACACACACACACACACACACATCCCAAAACTACTCTGAACACACCTCTCTCCTGAATCTCTCTCTCACACACACACACACACACACATCCCAAAACACTACTCTGTACCCCCCGCCCCCCTCCTCAAACACACACACACACACACACACACACTTGGACAGAGGTTTGATTGATGAAGTTTATTTGGTTTTGAAGACTTCCATTGTTACACAAGTCTGATATTTCAACTTCTCCTGCTTAAAGCCATCTTGTATACGCAGCGGCCCAACACACACACACACACACACACACACACACACACACACACACACACACACACACACAGGTCAGTCACACACGTCAGTCATACACACACACTCTTTCTTGTTCTGAAATCAAAAACAACAGCCAGCCATCCAGCTTTGCCTTTTTCCAGCCACATGACAAGACATCCGTACAAACACACACAGACACACACAGTCAGTCCTCAGTCCACTGAAGTGATTGTGAGCTGTTGAGTACTCTGAGCTGTGTCCTGCACAGAGAGAGAAGACTGGCTGCAGTGTTCTATTCTGGAGTCCTAGGCTCTGCTGGGTTCTATTCTAGAGTCCTCGGCTCTGCTGGGTTCTATTCTAGACTCTGCTGTGTTCTAATCCACACTAGCCGGAGCACACAGGCTCTGCTAGGACTAAGGGCAGTGGGGCTGAATGTCAATGCACCCTCCAAGTCCTGGGCAGTGGGGCTGAATAGGCTGAATGCCAATGCACCCTCTAAGTCCTGGGCAGTGGGACTGAATAGGCTGAATGCCAATGCACCCTCTAAGTCCTGGGCAGTGGGTCTGAATAGGCTGAATGTCAATGCACCCTCCAAGTCCTGGGCAGTGGGGCTGAATGAAAGACTCAGTATTGACTCAAGAAGCCCAAAACTCCGCCTCTTCTGTTCCTGTCCAATCACAGGTTAGAGGTGAGAGTTCAGAGGTCGTAACCCCATTGCTGGTCTCTGATCAGTGATGCCTGCATGTCCTGATGTAAGAGAAGTGGAGCACCACTTCTACACGTGAAACACACACACACACACACACACACACTCAACCCTGCACTCCGTCCCACAATGGACAAACAGATGGACAAACGCAGGACATCATTGCGCAGAATGAGTCTCTCACAAACAGACCCCCCCCCCCCCCCCCCCACACACACACACACACACACAGAGGACAGAATGAGTCTCCTACAAACAGACCCCACACACACACACACACACACACACAGAGGACAGAATGAGTCTCCTACAAACAGCTCATCACAGCGTACAGACAGTGCAGGACCCCACTGGGCACAGGAATTACTGGGTCTTCTAACAAATAGACCACACACACACACACACACACACACACACACACACACACACACAGGAAGGAATGGGTCTTCTTACAAAAAGACACACACACACACACACACACACACACACACACACACACACACACACACACACGAAGGAATGGGTCTTCTTACAAAAAGACTACACACACACACACACAGACAGAACACAGGAAGGAATGGATCTTCTTACAAATGGACTACATGCTCACAACTGAACCGGCTGCAGGACCAAAGCAGAGCACCAAGTGTAGGAAAGGGCATGAGAATGTTGCAGGTGACCCAGGACAGAAGCAGTGGACCCTAGGGTGACCCTCGGCTACTTCACAACCAACAGTGTGAGAATGACCTTTAACCTCTAGACAACGCAGGACATCACACAGCATTAACAGAGTCGTCATCTCACAACCGGCAATAAGTGCTGAAGATGAAGCAGGACATCTAGAGACCGCCATGTCACACCCAACTTAGTGCAGGACAGCTAGTCAGCCAGGTCACACTAAAATCAGTGATGGAAGACGACGCAGGACATCTAGAGACCGCCATGTCACACCCAACTTAGTGCAGGACAGCTAGTCAGCCAGGTCACACTAAAATCAGTGATGGAAGACGACGCAGGACATCTAGAGTCAGCCATGCCACACCCAACTCAGTGCTGAAGACGACGCCAGACATCTAGAGGACGCAGGTCATCTAGAGTCAGCCATGTCACCCCAATGGAGTCAGCCCCAGGACCACCAATGCAGGACATCTAGAGTCAGCCACAGGACCACCAACGGAGTCAGCCAGTCTCACAACCAGCTCAGTGCTCAAGATGATGCAGGACATCTAGAGTCACCCCAATGGAGTCAGCCACAGTCTCACAACCAGCTCAGTGCTCAAGATGATGCAGGACCTTTACAGTCCACCATTTTACAGTCTAAACATAATGCAGGACCGCCACAATGACTGGACAGGACCGGATTGGACAGCTCCAGTGCTGCAGTTGAGGAGAACATAAGCCCCGCCCTCTGGGAATCTGTAGCAAAAGAACTGCAGCTAGATATAGTGCTTACCCTCCATACAAAACAACAGTACAAACCAACCAACAAAATAACATTGAAATGAATCAAATATAAAAATACATACATACAAAAACAAAAACACATACATACATACAAAAACCAAACAAGGGAACATTTATCCAAGATGGTGAGAAACCATTAACTCTCAACCTGCAGAAAGTACAGTAAGACATGCCCGCTGTAATCAATAAACAGGAGTGTGTGTGTGTGTGTGTGTGTGTGTGTGTGTGTGTGGCAAGAAATACAGAGGGCTGGTCCTTCTCCGAGCAGACACTGGGGAGTGTGTTATGTGTTTAAAGTGTGTGTGTGTGTGTGTGTGTGTGTGTGGGGAGGGGGGCTTGGGGGAGACTGGTTCTTGTGATTTGTATGTGTGGAGATGGTCCTTTTTTTCAGCAGTCACAGGGATGTAGGTGTGTGTATGGTTCTGTGTGTGTGTGTGTGTGTGTGTGTGTGTGTGTGTGTGTGTGTGTGTGTGTCTCTCAGCTGGTCCTGTTCCGTCTCTCATGTCCCCCGAAGCGGCTCCACCACCACGTGAGGCCGAGACGCCGTGCAGGATGCTTGAGGATGGGCGGGCATGTGTGTGTGTTTGTGAGTGTGTGTGTGTGTGTGTGTGTGTGTGTGTGTGTGTGTGTGTGTGTGTGTGTGTGTGTGTGTGTGTGTGTGTGTGTGTGTGTGTGTGTGTGTGTGTGTGTGTGCGCGAGCATCACTGCTACGTCAGTGCAACCATCAATGGGCACTTCAGTGGTGGAGTTGGTCAAATAAAGAGACTAAAGAAATTGACCATGAGGAAAACAGCGTAAGTAATAAAATAAAATCTTTTGGACATTAAAAAACACTAATGTACAATAAGAGAGACAGTAAGATGCACAGTATCCAGACCAGCCGATGGAATGCTGTGAGGTGGGAGTGTTCTGAAGGGAAGCAAACAGCTGTTTTACAGTAGAGGAGGAGGAGGGGGAGGGGCCCAAACAAACAGGAAGTGATGTTTGGAGGAGGAGGGAGGGGCCCAAACAAACAGGAAGTGATGTTTGCCTTTGGTCTGTGCGGCCTGGTCGCCAGAGCCTGGTCCTGAACATGCTGCATTCCACAGCCCATCAGCTTTAGTAGCAACAGGAGGAGGCATTCATTCGTTAATTACTTAATGCTCGTTAATGCTCGTTAACGCTTGTCCTGGAAAATGTACAGGTTGTTAGTGGTCGCTACGGCGATGATGTTGTCGTGGGGATGCCAAGTGGTGTGCAGGATCTTCCTGCTGAAGTCCAGACTGTCGACGCCCACTTCATCCTTCCGGCGCTTTCCGCCAGCACACACGCGGCGCGGCTTCAGGACCTGCAGCGGTTGGCTGACCTCCCGCGACGCCTCCAGAGTCACGTCCTGCCGACCGCCGCGCTCGAACATCCGGAAGAAATTATTATAGGATCCCGTCATCACCACACTGCAACACACAAACAGCCAATCACGTCAATGTGTTACCATGGCATCACCACATTACTACAGCATCACTACGTTACTATGGCATCACCACATAACTATAGCATCACTACGTTACTATGGCATCACCACATAACTATAGCATCACTACGTTACTATGGCATCACTACGTTACTATGGCATCACTACGTTACTATGGCATCACTACGTTACTATAGCATCACTACGTTACTATGGCATCACCACATAACTATCGCATCACTACGTTACTATGGCATCACTACGTTACTATGGCATCACTACGTTACTATAGCATCACTACGTTACTATGGCATCACCACATAACTACAGCATCACTACGTTACTATGGCATCACCACATAACTATAGCATCACTACGTTACTATGGCATCACTACGTTACTATGGCATCACTACGTTACTATGGCATCACTACGTTACTATGGCATCACTACGTTACTATGGCATCACTACGTTACTATGGCATCACCACATTACTACAGCATCACTACGTTACTATGGCATCACTGCCTCACAGACAAGCATTTGTACTCAGCTGACATTTGGGGCCAACAGAATCATCCACTGCTCCACAATATCCACAACATACAATATATGGAGGATTCCCTTAACAATAATATTATATATATATGCTTCAGCAATATCACACCAGTGGGAGTGATGTTGGTAACGGATATCACCACTGTGGCTCGGCCGCAGGCACAAAGCCAAGGGCTGAGCATGTTATGTACTGTATGGACATATTTCCCTTGGCCTCTCCAGGGCACCCCACCCTGCTCACAGACACACACGCACGGTGAGCAAGATAAAGGCTGAGGCCCTCTTCTGCTGAGCTAGGGCCCCATACACAGAGAGAGAGAGAGAGAGAGAGAGAGAGAGAGAGAGAGAGAGAGAGAGAGAGAGAGAGAGAGAGAGAGAGAGAGAGAGAGAGAGAGAGAGAGAGAGAGAGAGAGAGAGAGACACCTTTCCATGCATCTAGAAGGATGTAAACTCATTTCCTCTAAGAGACGCCTATTTTCTATTTCACCCTCATATGCAATTGCATGGAGCTCTCCACTATGGCGGCTCCATTGAGGCGTGTCCCAGACTCTGATATGATATCTGCATGTGTATCTATGGGTGGGATGAGCTCGTGAGGGTTCAAACTAGAAATAGGAAGCCAATGAGCTGGCCTGTTAGCTAGGCATGATGGGAAATGTAGTCGAGTGGGGCGAGGCTGCTTGCTAGGCGTGATGGGAAATGTAGTCGAGTGGGGCGGGGTTGCTTGCTAGGCGTGATGGGAAATGTAGTCGAGTGGGGCGGGGGTGCTGGCGAGGCGTGATGGGAAATGTAGTCGAGTGGGGCGGGGTTGCTTGCTAGGCGTGATGGGAAATGTAGTCGAGTGGGGCGGGGTTGCTTGCTAGGCATGATGGGAAATGTAGTCGAGTGGGGCGGGGTTGCTTGCTAGGCGTGATGGGAAATGTAGTCGAGTGGGGCGGGGTTGCTAGCTAGGCGTGATGGGAAATGTAGTTGAGTGGGGCGGGGTTGCTGGCTAGGCGTGATGGGAAATGTAGTTGAGTGGGGCGGGGTTGCTGGCGAGGCGTGATGGGAAATGTAGTTGAGTGGGGCGGGGTTGCCTTACCTGTCGTCTCCGCTCCAGCAGCACTCAAACTTGTCAAAGATGCAGTCATTCTCATAGAGGGAGCACAGCTTACTCCTCAGGTACTCGTGCACCTACACACACACACACACATACACACACACACACAGATTAGAAACACACTGCACTCAAACTTGTCAAAGATGCAGTGGTTCTCATAGAGGGATTCTGACAGCAAGTCAAGTACAGTTTCACTGCTCACAGGTGCCCTCTAGAGGAGAAACACTGCCACTGCCACATTTCCCATCACAGAGGCCCACACACACAAACCCTCTGATCAAAATCACAAACAACTGCTGGGTCTGTGACAACACACACTCCCCAACACCCAACACACACACACACACACACACACACACACACACTCCATCACGGAGGCCCAAACAAACCCTCCCATCTACATCAGAAACAAATAGTTAATGTCATCAACTTTATACTAAACAGACAGATACAGACAAAGACAAACACACACACACACACACACACACACACACACACACACACACACACACACACCCCCACACCTGATAGGTCTCCACGGGACGGCTCTCCATGTTGAGGTCCCAGATCTTGACGGACAGGTAGTCTCTGGTCATCATGTAGCGGCCGCTGTGGCTGAACTTCACGTCCGAGATGGACGAGATGATCTCCGAGAAGAACGACCGCCGACTGGGGTCCTCCTGCTCCTCGAACACTACACACACACACACACAGCGACACAATGAGAGACTTACAGAACAGCTAATTTCAGTAGCCTCCACAGGTTGTAGTTACTGTGGTTACTGTGGTTACTGAGTCCTCCAGCCCAGCAGAGGGCTCCACTCACGTTTGGAGTGCTGGTCACAGAGGGATGGTGAGTGTGGTGAGCGTGTGTGTGTGTGTGTGTGTCAGTCACAAAGGCGGATGGTTCCTTTGCTGCTGCTGTAGACAAACGTGTTGCACTGGTGTGTGTGTGTGTGTGTACACTCACGTTTAGAGTGTTGATCACAGAGCGCGGCTGCACGCATGTCACACAGGCGGATGGTGCCTTTGCTGCTGCTGTAGACAAACGTGTTGCACTGGTGCGGGTGGAACTCCGCCGCCGTGATCACCTCCGTCAGCTCCTCCATGTTCGCCGGCTTGATGTCCACGATGTCTTAAGAGGTCAAAGGTCAAGGCTTCCTAATCATCGGCGCTCGTCTTGACATCACCACCAACATGGATTACACACACACACACTCCGGAGCTCGACTGACATTACCACCAACATGGATTACACACACACACACACACACACACACACACACACACACAAGAGCTCGTCTGACATAACCAACATGGATTACACACACACGCTCGTTTGAGTTGCCCAAATGCTGGTCAAAGACATCAATCCCAACATGCAATTGGCCTCACGTATCCCAGGTAAAGTGAATGGAGAATGACCCCTCTATCGCATCATGTGTGTGTGTGTGTGTCTTTATTTGAGATGTGTTAACGCAAGCAAGCACAGTAGGCATTCAGTCCCACGAGTTGGTAAAAATGTTTACTAACACCAATTTGTGGAGTAAGCTGGACGTGTCCCAAGAGTTTCTGGTGAGTGTGTGTGTGTGTGTTTGTTATGGATGTTAACTGAACACAAATAACTTGCTAGTGAAGTTTGAAGTGCAGAAACTGAATTGTGTTGCTGCCGTAGGCCGCATGACCCCGACGTGCATCTACACAGCTGGGGGGAAAGTATATCAGATTGTTGCGCAGACAAAGCCCTGTGTGCGGGAGTATAGTCTCCTTAACACACACACACACCTTCTTGCAGGAGTGCTGTCTCTCTCTCTCACACACACACACACACACACACACACACACGAGAGACAGACACACACAGTCTTTATCTCTCTAAAACACAGACTTTGTTCCTTTTTATACAACCCACTACAGCCTTATCTCACTCTCACACGCTCACACACACACGCTCAAACACACACACACACACACACACGCTCAAACACACACACGCTCAAACACACACACACGCTCAAACACACACACACGCTCAAACACACACACACACACACACGCTCAAACACACACACACACGCGCTCAAACACACACACACACACACGCTCAAACACACACACACACACGCTCAAACACAGACACACAGTGTGAGGATACTGA
>JAODXP020000019.1:32785357-32795357 GCA_027497455.2 Sardinella longiceps
AATATACTAAGTCCCGCCTCCCATTCATTCCAATGTGGAATGCTAGGCTAGTGAATTCATCCAAACTTGAACAAAATTTTCAGTTGTCAAGATGGCGTTTCATGGAGCTCACTTCCGACTCCATTTCATTAGGCTAATGAGGGCGGCACCGGGCGGTACACACTTGATGTGCACAGGGAGCTCGTTAGCATGAGCTGAAAGTGCAGTATTAACCAATCAGCATATGTCAAATGGAGTCTAATATGATGTAATTTCTGGAAAATGGCGACGAGGAAGTGCAATGCTAATTGGCGAAGCAAATCAGCCAAATCCTGACCCCCTGGTTTCTACAGGGCACGGTGGCACAGTGGGTTTTGAGTCTGACCTGAGGTAATTTCCCACCGCCCACTTCCTGTCTGGCCCAGCAAATCAGAGGTCCACTTCCTGTCAGAGGCACGTATGAGGAGTTTTTTTTAAAATAGCTTAACATAAGTTAATTTATTTGATACTCAGGTACCATCTATGCAGTTTAAAGGGTGTTGATGTTATCCTAGAGTCCATACCCAGTTAAAACAACAACACGGTCATTTTAGTGGTATTAAACGAGGCAGAATAAAAACATTATTTTTCAATATTTTTGAAAATGGATATAATGTTGTGGAAACTACCTCTTCATGTAATCCCATATAATCACAAGGGCTACAACAGAACCAACTACCAGCACACGGCCAAGACTGGGGTCTGAATATGTGTGTGTGTGTGTGTGTGTGTGTGTGTGTGTGTGTGTGTGTGTACAGCGAGACTGGAGTCTATTCTTCAAGAATACTTTTGTTGACCTAACGTAGGGAACAGAGACCAACATAGAGGGAACAGTCAGTGGGTCAATGTGTGTGTTTGTACACATTGAGTGAATGTGTGTGTGCGTGTGTGTGTGTACAGTGAGCAAATGAATGTGTGTGTGTGTGTGTGTGTGTGTGTGTACAAATGAAAAGAGAAAACCCCGTACTTACAGCATCAACAGCATGCATTCACTGTCCATCAATCCACATCTCAATCCATTTCACACACACACACACACACACACACACACACAGCATGCCACTAACGCCTACATAGGAGGTGCCATCCCCATCCCAGAACACACTGGTGCACTCTGTGCTTGTGCCACGGACCTTAGGTCAACCCTCTTGTGAGTTAGTGGTCTTGCGTTTAGGCTACAATCCTAACCTGTGTTTACAGCTTCCCCAACTACACCCATCCACAACCAATCACCAGGCAGAAACCGAAGGCAAAACCAATCGGTTTCAAATCCCAGTGCCCGCCTGTAAGAGCCGTTAGGGCTTCACTGACGGATGATGCGCGAACAATCTCACTGTAATGAGCCAGTTAGGGCTTCTACTGAGCGGATGAATGTGTGAATAATTTCACTGTAATGAGCCAGTTAGGGCTTCTACTGAGCGGATGAATGTGTGAATAATTTCACTGTAATGAGCCAGTTAGGGCTTCTACTGAGCGGATGAATGTGTGAATAGTGTCACTTACCTTCAGCAATGTCATCATCAAACGCTCCCTTCACCTGCGAGAAACACCACTGGACCTCATCGTCCCCGTCACCAGCACCTGCAGGATACACACACACACACACACACACACACACACACACACACACAGTGATCAGCCTACATGGAACAGAGTTTTGCCAGGTCTTTGGCATTTTTTGCCCTCAACAGTGCCTTCCAGGCAGCGCTGCTTTCAAGGCCCTGAACCACTCAGTTTAGGGTTGGGATGAGGGGGTTAGGTTTAAGGTAAGGGTTAAGGGTTGGGATGAGGGAGTTAGGCTTAAGGTAAGGGTTAAGGGTTGGGATGAGGGAGTTAGGTTTAAGGTAAGGGTTAAGGTAGTGTTTTTTAGGCTGTGCTGCCTGGAAGGTGCCGTTGGGGGCAAAAAACACCATTGAGTTTTACCATGCACATGACAAGGTGATGCTGAGTAGTCCCACACCTCACTGACTAAACCTAAACCTAAACTCGACCCAACCCAAGACCAACCTCAGCTGCGCTAGGTTGCGACTATAGAGCTGACAGGTGGCAGAGGCACAAAGTTACACTGGCCATTTCTTGGCAACATTTTATAGCCTAGTGTACCGCTAACGTTACAATGTATATTCGCCTGGCTTCGCTTCGCCACCTCTGCTGGATTGCTACTTATTTCAATTAACCAAAATAAATGACCGAAAGTTGCAGTGATACCAAAACGTTACTGTGAGCTAACGTTAACAGTTGGAAAAGCACGTGTAGTCAAAACAAGTAATAGCATCAAAGTTGGCTAACAAGCTACAAGATGATCTGACACCAAACTTCGTAATGCCGCTGCCTAGCTAGCATTAGCTTGCCACAGTTAGCCAAGACAGATGGACGTGTAGAAAATAAAATGTTATTCTCATTGCATTAGGGAACTACTATAAGCCTGACAAACTGAAACAATGGATAACGGTTTATAAATCCAATATCTAGACAACGTCTATGCAAAGTATATTCTTTCTCTCTCCCTGGCTAGTCAGTCGGCAACATAGCTTGCTAGCCTTCATTAGCTTGCTTGCTGCAACAGCACCAACTACAGATGTGGGCTATATTGGATCTGATTTCAGAATTTCAGCATATGCACATGCCATAAATATCTCGCCACACTGCCTTTCACCTTTCTAAAGTTCAGTAACAAACGTCGGTAACACCAGCAGTGAGACAGTTAGCGTTATTTCTGCAGCGGCTAAGCTAACGAGCAAGGGTTAGCTAGATCCTCCGCTCAGAACACTGGGCTAATGTTAACGTTACCTGCCATGCTGAGGGAATGTCAGTCTTGAGTTTCAGTGCTTGTGCCAATCTCCTGGACTTGGTGGAATAAAATGTCCACAAGAAAAGACTAGTAAACTAAGTAACTGCACTGCCAGTCGACTCGACGAATAACCTTGTTCACTTTCTTCGTCAATTGTACTCGTTACTTTTCATCAGTAAGGAAACGGCAAAACTTTCTAACTCTGCAACACAGGATAGCCTACTCACTCCACTGCACTCTCAAAATGGCGCAACGTCTTCCCGCTCTGACGTCAGGGCGTTAAACGTAAAGCGCACCCAATGAAAATTAAATAATTCCTTAGCTCATTCATACAGTATGTTCATAAGCAGTATACTTTGCGTCCAGATTCAAGCTGTTTGAAGTTGCAAATTTTAAACTCAAGTTCCACTTTCTGTTAAGCTTATTTAATAACCATCAGGTAGAAGAATGTAACAGTAGGCTACTAGGAATATGAAATGGATGGCCGTAACAGCCATACATTGATGAAATCAATAGCCTATTTGAGGTTCAAAAAATGTTTAGGTCTAGACCTTTTTAACGTAATGCACTGGATCCATTATTGTTCTTCACCTGTGGCATCCAACGATAATGTTCAGGCAGCGGCATGGCATCTAGGAACCGTCAGGAACATCTCACATGACTCAAACACGCAGTTCTGTTATAGGGTTTTATCCCCATCTAGAGGTGAAGTAGGGAATGACATGTTTCCTGTGGCTCTCTTTCAATTGAATGTATGAATTTGAATATGATTTACAGCAAGTGCAATTGATTTTTATTGCTTTTCAGATATTAAATTCCCTCTTATTATACATTATAGATAATGTGATGCTTTCCACTGAAGCTATCAAGTTATTCTGGGAAATTAAAGGATGAAGTTAGACAAAGAGGGTGTCGCGCCAATTACTCTGGCCGTGAGGGTGCGTTGGTTCTTAGGCAATATTTCAGTCAGTCAAGGATGAACTCGCACACCATATTTTGCCGTTGCAAGTAAAAAAGCGGTTTAATCCATCCAAACAAAAAAGAAAAGAAAAGAAAAATAAAGTGCTACCAAGTGCAAAGTGACACAAACGTTTCGGTCCTCAGACCTTCATCAGTGCAAACCAAATACAATGAAAAAAACACCTATTTATACACAGTGTCCATTTGGCGACAAGGCCGTCAATCAAGCTACCTAAGCTGTCAATCAAAAGACCTGGGTAGGTTGAGGCGCAGACTGCTGCGCTCTTATCCGCCTATAGTAGGTGATCAATTCAACATAGCAAATAAAAATAAATGAATAAAGAAAGAAAATCACAATAATGCTGTGCGTGCAAAAAGTAATAAATAATAGGCTGTTCAACTCAATAAATAATAGGCTGTTCAACTCAATCGCTCCTCCAGTGCGAAGCTAGGTGGATCTTCTATTTACGAACATTACATCCACAAGGATTAAATGATGATTTTGATTTGTCCTGTTTTCTTTGATATTGCAATGCATACATATATGTATATTTTTCTACTTGTCTGCTTTCTGTCCTGAGTCTTCATCATATTGCCATCCTACACTTCTGTACTTTAATTAGCCTATTATTTATTACTTTTTGCACGCACAGCATTATTGTGATTTTCTTTATTTATTTATTTATTTTTATTTGCTATGTTGAATTGATCACCTACTATAGGCGGATAAGAGCGCAGCAGTCTGCGCCTCAACCTACCCAGGTCTTTTGATTGACAGCTTAGGTAGCTTGATTGACGGCCTTGTCGCCAAATGGACACTGTGTATAAATAGGTGTTTTTTTCATTGTATTTGGTTTGCACTGATGAAGGTCTGAGGACCGAAACGTTTGTGTCACTTTGCACTTGGTAGCACTTTATTTTTCTTTTCTTTTCTTTTTGTTTGGATGGATTAAACCGCTTTTTTACTTGCAACGGCAAAATATGGTGTGCGAGTTCATCCTTGACTGAGGGAAATTAAAGGAGAAATTTGGTGTGATAAGGACCCAAAGTATATTGTAACATCATAAAAAGTTGGAACACTTGCCGGGAGCAGAATTTTGATTCATTCTTGCAGGGCAGGCCGGAGAAAACCTCTTGCTAGTTGTAGCTTCCAGGGTCATCTAGCATCTAAGCATGCTCCAAATATCACCCCAAAAGCTATGTAACATCATCAGACACATTACAACACACCACTGTAGTATTTATGACTACAAATGTCTGACTAAGTGGTCAAAATAGTGTTTTTATGCAGTGTTTCCAAAACCGGTTTGTAAACAAACAACGTTTGGCTGCTTGCATAAACACAGTTTTAACACTTTTTCAACCATTTGAAGTCATACACAAAACAGTTCTGTGTTGTAAAGTGTCTGTTTATACCTTTTGTGGTGACATTTGGAGTATGTTAAAAATACAGTTCAAAATGCTGCCCCCATGGGCTAGTTGTTAGTGATTATTCTCTGTTCAAGATAATCTATATGATTGGACCAAAATGTCTTGTGTCTCTAGTATTGGCTAATCTCAAGTAGCTTGAGCAATAGAGCTTGTTGAAAATGACTTTAACATGATTACAATTTGAATGATTTGTCTCTGATTTCCCACGACTTTCACTTGTTAGGACTAGGCCTAAAGATATCTCTTCAGAGTCTTCTTCTCCAATTCTTCTCCTTGCAATTTGCATTTGAATCACAATTCCGCTTCCTTTTTGGAACCTCAATTCAAATCCAAAATCAGAGGGAGATGTCCGAGATGTTCTCCAAAGGTACGGGCTCATATCATATGTTTCTCTCCGTAGGTACGGGCTCATATCATATGTTTCTCTCCATAGGTACGGGCTCATATATGTTTCTCTCCATAGGTATGTGCTCATATCATATGTTTCTCTCCATAGGTACGGGCTCATATATGTTTCTCTCCGTAGGTATGTGCTCATATCATATGTTTCTCATAGGTACGACCTCATATAGGCTA
Source organism: Sardinella longiceps (assembly GCA_027497455.2). NCBI lineage: Eukaryota > Metazoa > Chordata > Actinopteri > Clupeiformes > Clupeidae > Sardinella > Sardinella longiceps. The sequence continues at coordinate 32,791,134 of JAODXP020000019.1, forward strand.
TATTTCTCTCCGTAGGTATGTGCTCATATCATATGTTTCTCTCCGTAGGTACAGGCTCATATCATATGTTTCAATTAGAGATGCAAAGATCCTCAGGATTAATGGCAGTCATACTGTATGTGTATGTATGTAATTAAGGAAGGATATGAGATCATAATTGGCAACAGGATACAGCATGTTCCTAAGTGTCCCTAGTAGGGGGTAAGGGTATGTTAAGAATATCAGTATTGTAGCCACGGCCAGTCATACAGTATGTCTCTATAAAATAGTTTGTTAAGAATATCAGTATTGTAGTAGCCACTGCCAGTCATGTTTCGAGTACATGCGTTAAGAATGTCAGTAGGCCTATTTAATGTCCTATGTCATATATGTCCCTAGTAAAGCACACGTTGAGATCATTGTAATGGTATATACCCCCCGAGGATAATGAGTAGTGGTATATTCCCCCCGAGGATAATGAGTAGTGGTATATTCCCCCCCCCCCCCAAGGAGAATGAGTAGTGGTATATTCCCCCCGAGGAGAATGAGTAGTGGTATATTCCCCCCTGAGGAGAATGAGTAGTGGTATATTCCCCCTGAGGTGATGAGTAGTGGTATATTCCCTCCGAGGATAATGAGTAGTGGTATATTCCCCCTGAGGATAATGAGTAGTGGTATATTCCCCCCGAGGATAATGAGTTGTGGTATATTCCCCCCGAGGATAATGAGTAGTGGTATATTCCCCCCGAGGATAATGAGTTGTGGTATATTCCCCCTGAGGATAATGAGTAGTGGTATATTCCCACCTGAGGATAATGAGTAGTGGTATATTCCCCCTGAGGATCTATTATCATTATCAGCCAGTCATATGTCCCTTGTAAAGGACGTGTTGAGTATCAGTGTTGTAGGTAGTCCTGTCCCTAGTAAAGGACATCCGTAGTGGTAAGGTTCTATTATGGAACTATTATCATTGTGAGTTTGCTCATGTCAGCTACAAGCTTTCAGCCACTGTGTGTGTGTGTGTGTGTGTGTGTGTGTGTGTGTGTGTGTGAGTGAGTGAGTGAGTGAGTGAAGGACACACTTCTGTCTGGAGGCACAGACACTGAAAGCAGCCACACAATTTAATTTCATAAAGAATGTGAGAGAACACATGATTATTTATGGACTCTGCCTGGTTTCTCTCTCTCTCTCTCTCTCTGTGTGTGCGTGTGTGTGTGTGTGTGTGTGTGTGTGTGTGTGAATGTGTGTGTGTGTGTGTGTGTGTGTGTGTGTGAGGGGGAACGAGGAGGGGCCCATATATTTGCATGATTTGTGTGATGAATGTTAATTATTTCTTTATTTAATGAAAATCTCCTGTTGAATATTTGATGTTGTCTGAATGAATGTGTCAGTAATGAGTGCTGTTGCTGAAACACACACACACACACGCACACACACACATACACATTCACACACACACACACACGCACGCACGCACGCACGCACGCACATACACACACACACACTGAGTGCTGTTGCCCTGAGCTGCTGACTGACTGACTGACATTCAGAAAAGATGATTCCTGAATAATGTGCTGTATAATATACGTAATAATATGTTTTATAATAGGCCTATACGTAGGCTATAATATTTATAATAATGAGCTTTATAATATATGTATAATATTTATAATAATGTGCTTTATAATATGTATGTAAAGGATAATGTTCGGTGAGGCGGTCATTATCGTGGAATATCTCCCGACTGAGTAATGCAACGCATCTCGACACGCTAGCGGAGCACACAAATTGGGAGGTCCCAAATAGATAGAAGCTTCATACACAAAAATGTAAAACTACTTTTATCTATTCGGAACTTCCAAATTTGTGGGCTTCAAATATGCATTATTTGAAAGAAAGTGAATTTAGACATGTTTGAAATTTTATTACCCAAGTCAGAAAGAGGCATAAATCCAATGCATTTCAATGATAGAATCTTCAGTTTACCACCCTGGAATGTTGGAATGTTCAGGTGTGAGAAAGGTCAATACCGTTGATGGAAAAGAAGTATTCCGTTAACTTAAAGATCAGCTGATTGACAACGTTCTGTTTCACTTTGCTTGACAGCGGTCTGTTATCATAATATCATAATGTGCCGTTTCATCAGCAAGCTGGAATGCTAATAAAGCAGGCCAGGCTAAACACACACACTGGTGCTGTGTTTGTGCATAGGGCCCAGAGTGTGGTGCTTAGGGCCCAGAAAGTGGTGTTTGTGCATAGGGCCCAGAGTGCGGTGCTGGTGCTTAGGGCCCAGAGTGCGGTGCTTAGGGCCCAGAGAGTGGTGCTTAGGGCCCAGAGTGTGGTGCTTGTGCTTAGGGCCCAGAGTGCTTAGGGCCCATAATGTGGTGCTTAGGGCCCAGAGTGCTTAGGGCCCATAATGTGGTGCTTAGGGCCCAGAGTGCTTAGGGCCCCAGAGTGCTTAGGGCCCATAATGTGGTGCTTAGGGCCCAGAGTGTGGTGCTTATGCATAGGGCCCATAATGTGGTGCTTAGGGCCCAGAGTGTTGTGCTTAGGGCCCATAATGTGGTGCTTAGGGCCCAGAGTGTGGTGCTTGTGCTTAGGGCCCAGAGTGCTTAGGGCCCAGAGTGCATAGGGCCCATAATGTGGGGCTTAGGGCCCAGAGTGTGGTGCTTAGGGCCCATAATGTGGTGCTTAGGGCCCAGAGTGCTTAGGGGCCCAGAGTGTGGTGCTTGTGCTTAGGGCCCAGAGTGCTTGGGGCCCAGAGTGCTTAGGGCCCAGAGTGTGGTGCTTGTGCTTAGGGCCCAGAGTGCATAGGGCCCATAATGTGGTGCTTAGGGCCCAGAGAGTGGCACCCCTGGCTGGGGCTAGAGGAGAGTCTCAGAGCCGTTGGAAGTTCGGAATGCTCAGTCAGGCAGAGGCGGCCATGACAGTTTTGTAGCCGTCTGAGTTACAATCCCCGCAGCCCCTCCTGTCCAATCCTGCCTCTGCGCTCAGCCTGAGAGGCCCTGAGGACACGCGCATGTCTGTCTGTCTGTCTGTCTGTCTGTCTGTCTGCCTGCCTGCCTGCCAGTCTGTCTGTCTGTCTGCCTGCCTGCCTGCCAGTCTGTCTGTCTGTCTGTCTGTCTGCCTGCCTGCCTTCCTGTCTGTCTGTCTGTCTGTCTGTCTGTCTGCCTTCCAGTCTGTCTGTCTGTCTGTCTGCCTTCCAGTCTGTCTGTCTGTCTGTCTGTCTGTCTGTCTGTCTGCCTTCCAGTCTGTCTGTCTGATTGCCTGTCTGTCTGTCTGTCTGATTGCCTGACTGTCTGTCTGTCTGTCTGCCTTCCAGTCTGTCTGTCTGATTGCCTGACTGTCTGTCTGTCTGATTGCCTGTCTGTCTGTCTGTCTGATTGCCTGTCTGCCTGTCAGTCTGTCTGTCTGTCTGTCTGTCTGCATGCCAGTCTGTCTGTCTATTTCTGCATAGCAGGGAGGAGGTGCAGTCATGGGATTCAGCCACAGGGGGGCAGTAAAGGGCCACTCATGGCAATGATGCCCAGATAGACAGACAGACAGACAGGCAGGCAGGGAGGAGAGGCAGACAGACAGACAGACAGAGGCAAGGCAAGAACAGAACAGCATTACAGATACTAGGAACCAGGGTTTAAAATTAGTACCCGCCACCGGCCAAATGCGGGTAAAAATTTGGTTTGGCTAGTAACAAAAACCAAGCTACCTGCCACTGGCAGACTACTGAGATATGACTTTCGTCATTAATATGAAATGAAATGAGTGGAGCCAGTAGGCCAGTAGGCGCCTTAGTAGTTGAGTTTGGATGACCATCTGCTATAAAATACATTTTGAACCTGGGTGTATTATAGCTTTTGTTACAGAGACACCTGAGAGAAAAGTAAAGTTGCTCTAAAAAGCATCCTAAACTTTTTTTTTCATTGGCCGGTAAAAATATTTTTTGGCCGGTAAATGATCAGGCCTTACCTGCCATTGGCAGGTGGGTCAAAAAGTTAATTTTATACCCTGCTAGGAACAGTGGAATTAAGATTTGTTTTTAATAGACAGACACACTGACAGGCAAATAGATACACAGGAGAGACAGACATGCTGCCCCCTGTGGACAGGACAGGGTAGTGCAGCCCTAGGACTGAGCTCAGCTAATGTTCTAGCCCTGTTTCCCCGTAGAACTGATCTCCTGTAGTGTTCTAGCCCGGTTCCCCATGGGTCTGAGCTCAGAGAGTAAGGTTCTAGCTGTGTTCCCTG
>JAODXP020000019.1:32807857-32840357 GCA_027497455.2 Sardinella longiceps
GCTCACCGTAAAGGTAAGAGCCAGTGGATGGTTTGGTATTTTGCTATGAAGTAGGCTAGGCTACGCAATGATGCAATGTGTGGATGCAGCTGTTAGTATGGGATTTATGGTTGTCATGTCCCTCATCTGAGTGATCCTTGAAGCAGAAAAATCAGCAGACAGTTAATACTTGGCTTGTGCCGTTTATAGCACTACCGAACGCTTAACAGCTTATTAAACTTCCAGTTATGCCAACTAGCTGCGCCAATTGAACCCATCTGACTAGCCAGCTTCCAACTCCGTCAGATTCTCCACCCGACGTTAGCTCCATCTAGAGGAATTGTATGGACCCCAACACAATCTGCAAGTTGCTTCTAGCCTAGTTTATGAAAATGAAAAAGCCCTTTACATTCAGATAATTATTTTTTCTTATAATCTATGACGAATGTTCACATGCCCTGCTGTAGTTACAGTACAAACCAATTAGCACTAGAAATCTATGACAGCTAAGTTAGTACAATGCTAAATGGATACCTCAACAAACACATTTTTAACCCATTTAAGGGAATTTCGGCATAAGTTTACAACAATCTGAAAGGGTAGACTTTATTCTGTCAAATTATGCTGAAATGTGAAATTCGACTTTTTTGGTCAAAGCATTCCATTTTTAGAATTTTCTCAGAAACGAAGCTTCTGCGAAGCGACTGATTTCGCTGTGCAGAGTCACATTTTTTCGGAGTCGTCCATTGACATCTATTGTTAATTCCACATGCTACTGTGCTAGCTTAGTTGCGAAATTCCTGAATTTGAAAGTGCTCCGCAATGCTGTCGGAGCCGGTGTGCGGATGGCTTTAGGCTTACACCATGTCCTAACTGAATGCGATGCGACTGCATGTGTGCATCAAAAGAGTTCCATCACTTTGTTTTGTATTGGAATGTCTTAACTGAATGCTATGCGATGCAACGCGAGTGGTCTCATTGCTACGCGACTTTTTAAAAATCAGTCACTCGGTCCGTTTCTATTTCAGTCGAGCACGTAGTGTTGCTTGGCCAGATTGAATGGAGAATCTAATTGAATAGAACGTCACATTTAACAAACTCTGTAGACAGTGAACAGTCAATGCTGCACGACAAGCCGACAATCGCTTTCAGTTAGGACATGGTGTTAAATGTGCGTTAAATGTTTGCAAGGGTTTAGAGGCCCAGACCCCGTTTACACAAACACAGATAACCATAAAGACGCACATGTTTCTCTGCGGTTGCACCTCTCTGTTACACTTATCCGAAGGTGAAGACGGAGAATCTCACGAACTCCGGGCAAGGTGGAGATGTCGGAGAACCCCGTCTTCAGAGATTTGTGTAACTACCCATAACCGGAGCTCTAGCACCAAAGACAGTTGGAGCAAACGAGAAGCACCTACGTTCGCGCATAGTAGTTCTATTTTCACAAGGGGCACCACCTGGTTTTGAACGATGTCAGGACTTTTACCAATAAATCATCTTTTTGGAGTTAGCAGGTTTTTTTGGCATGTATCTCTCATATTCTGTAAGTGTTTAACATGATTTCAAGACTAATGTTGTAAACTGTTACTGTTGGTATTTCTATCAGATGAAGCTGCCAGGCAGTAAATAGCCTACTAAAATTTCAAGTTGTTAGCGAGCTAACGCTAGCGATCTAGCTAACGTAATGTTTTACATTTATATTTGAGATTTAATTTATTGACAGCCTGCGGGTAACATTACTGAGTTCATTTTAAGTGGACAGCGCAAACGTAAACATAGTTTACTGCAATATGTGAGGTTTGAGCAAAGTCCAAAACGACTAGCTTATAGTTAGCATATAGCTATGTCGTCATGGTAACTGCCAAACAAACCCTCTCTGTCTAAAGCTAAAAAGCACACTTGGTTCATACAACATTGTTTTGCAGAGGAGCGATTGAATTGTCATGTGTTGGTTTCATTAATGATCACAGACAATATTATGGCACACATACATTAATATCATTCTATAATTTCTTAAGGGAAAATGTTAATGATGTGACGTAACGTTAATGTGACACTGCTGCTAATGCAGACCGAAACACTTCACGTTTGTGGCCATCTGCCACAATGTTGCTCCCTTGAAAGATCTTTGATAAAACTGTGACGTGGTGGTTAATTGTCACCGCCTTTCTTAGCCGTTTTTGATGTTTGTGTAAATGCGATTGTTTTCTTACTCGGGGGAGGAGAATATAACCGGTTTCATGAAGACCCGGGGTAGTGTAAACTAAGCAACAGTCTCAATGCCTCCCATACAGACTCAGACTTAAAGGACAGTGCCCAGTCTCAATGCCCCCCGCCCCCGTACAGACTCAGACTTAAAGGACAGTGCCCAGTCTCAATGCCCCCATACAGACTCAGACTTAAAGGACAGTGCCTAGTCTCAATGCCCCCCGCCCCCGTACAGACTCAGACTTAAAGGACAGTGCCTAGTCTCAATGCCCCCCATACAGACTCAGACTTAAAGGACAGTGCCTAGTCTCAATGCCCCCCATACAGACTCAGACTTAAAGGACAGTGCCTAGTCTCAATGCCCCCCGTACAGACTCAGACTTAAAGGACAGTGCCTAGTCTCAATGCCCCCCGTACAGACTCAGACTTAAAGGACAGTGCCTAGTCTCAATGCCCCCCGTACGGACTCAGACTTAAAGGACAGTGCCAGTGTGATAGGGACAGAAGTAGAAAGTATATATACTGCAATATCATAAAAAGTCTGAATGTTTGTTGGGAAGCAGATTCTTGATGTTTGTGAAGACCAGACAAGACCTTGTTAGTTATTTTAGAAGGAAAAAAATGTTTGATCTCAAATGGCAAATGTGTCGCGATCATGTCAGATCAAAGACATTATCAGACATTGTCGCAGTGATGAAAATGAAGACTGATCACATAGTTTGTTTCAATCTCTCACTGTACGATTTAGCTGCCCTTCGGCTCCACACAACAAACCAGAGCAATGTAAAATTCCGCTGCTGATGAGAATCTAGTCGAGTGTTTAGGTCTGATTTAGTGATTGTGTGTGTGTGTGTGTGTGTGTGTGTGTGTGTGTTTGTGTGTGTGTGTGTTTGTGTGTATGAGTGTTTAGGTCTGATTTAGTGATTGTGTGTGTGTGTGTGTGTTTGTGTGTATGAGTGTTTAGGTCTGATTTAGTGATTGTGTGTGTGTGTGTGTTTGTGTGTATGAGTGTTTAGGTCTGATTTAGTGAGTGTGTGTCTGATTTAGTGTGTGTGTCTGATTTAGCGTATTTGTAGTTTCACCCAGTATGTTTCTACTCCTCTTTATGCAGATGAGGTGTGGCAGTGTGTGTGTGAGTGTGTGTGTAGTGTGTGTGTGTGTGTAGTGTGTGTGTGTGTGTGTGTGTGTTGAGGGAGTTGCTGAATTTGGAGTCGACCTCTATGTCGTCCTGTAAGCGCCGAGATGCTCATTTTTCTGTTTAATAACCCATGACTCAGTGTGTGTGTGTGTGTGAGTGTGTCTGTGTGTGTGTGTGTGTGTGAGAGAACAGTGGTGTGTGTGTGTGTGTGTGTGTGTGTGTGAGAGAGAGAGAGTGTGTGTGTGTGTGTGTTTAATAACCCATGGCCCTCAGGTTTCATAAATCAGCCTGCGGTCATAAACAACACTCTCTGCGCAACAGTGTCATACTCACACAAACACACACAACACTCTCCGCGCAACAGCGTCACACACACACACACACACTGAACACAGTCCGCAACTCTGTGTGTCAGTATGCAGACATGCAGCTGTATTGCAGGAGACGTTTGTTTGCCTTTCGCATTTCTCCCCTGCGTGTGTGTGTGTGTGTGTGTGTGGCACACAGCGCCAACACACAGCACTGGAATTATGTAGTGCCAACACACACCACTAGACACACACACACACACCACTAGAAACTAGTTGGAATGGCTCACGTACGGCACACACACACACACACACACCACTAGACACTGGTCGGAATGGCAATCTAGCCGATTTCATTGTATGTAAATTGGAGCAAAATTATATACTTCTGATAAATATATAACTGGACATGCAGCATGAACAGCGCATATCACACACACACACACAAACACACACACAGACACAAACACACACACACTCATCTGAAGTTCTTAGTGAGTTCCCTGACCCAGGGCTTGACTTGTCGGCCAGGTGTGTGTGTGTGTTGGCAGCAGGGGGCCAGATGCTGATTGGTGAGGTGTGTGTGTGTGTGTGAGTGAGTGAGTGTGTACATGTGTGTGTGTATGTGTGAGTGAGTGTGTGTGTATGTGTGAGTGTGTGTGCTGTAGGGGAGGGGTGGGAGCAGAAGGCCAGATGTAATAAAAAGAGGATCAGAGCTTCATATATTGCCTTATGAATCTGACACACACACACACACACACTCTTGAAATCTCCTTCCCTCTGGCAAAACTAGCCTGCACCTCCTCTCTCTGCTCCTCCACTCCCTCTGCTGTGTGTGTGTGTGTGTGTGAGTAGGATACTCCCTCCTGCTCCTCCACTCCCTCTGCTGTGTGTGTGTGTGTGTGTGTGTGTGAGAGAGAGTAGGATACTCCCTCCCTGCTCCTCCACTCCCTCTGCTGTGTGTGTGTGTGTGTGTGTGTGTGTGTGTGTGTGTGTGTGTGTGTGTGTGTGAGTAGGATACTCCCTCCTGCTCCTCCACTCCCTCTGCTGTGTGCGTGTGTACAGTATGTGAGTGTATGTGTGAGTGTATGTGTGTGTGTGTGTGTGTGTCTATGCATGTGTGTGTGTGGAGGATACTCCCGCTGCTGTGTGCACTCCAAAGATCCCCTCCAAGGCAGAGGAGGATACTGTGTGTGTGTGTGTGTGTGTGTGTTGAAGAGAGTGATGCTGACAGTCTCCACTTGACCACATGGCCTGTAGTAATTAGCCACACACACACACACACACACACACACACACACACACAGTAGTAATTAGGCAGATTTATTTATTTCCCAGAACAAACACTAGGATCTCTATTCTACTTACACAGTCAAGCCCCATAGAGCACCGACACTGTCACACACACACACACACACACACACACACACCTCAGAGTCGCCCCTGAGTGAACCAGGCTGATGTGGTCTGAGGCAGTAGGCAACAGATGCGCGTGCACACACACACACACACACATGCAGTAAGACCACACTAGGACCTAATTAAGTCCAATTAAACTGTGCCTTGTTAACCAGGACACTCCTCACCCCTGGAAGTGTGCCTGGCCTGCCTGTGTGTGTGTGTGTGTGTGTGTGTATGTGTGCCTCGTGCTGAGGCCAGGAGGGCAGGTGATTACAGGCATGATATCTTCAGTGTGTGTGTGTGTGTGTGTATTTGTGTGAGGGAGAGAGAGAGAGTGTGTGTGTGTGTGAGATTGAGTGAAGGTGTGTGTGTGTGTGTGTGTATGTGTGTGTGTGTGCCCCATGTTGGAGACCGGAGGGTAGGTGATTACAAGCATGATATCTCCAGTGTGTGTGTGTGTGTGAGATTGAGTGTGTGTGCCAAGCTAGAGGAGACAGCAGTGCAGGTGATTACAGGCATGATCTCCAGTGTCTGTGTCTCGTCATCATCACACCAACACAACACACTTATTTTCACACAGGTGATCTCGTCATCATCATGGTCCCCCTACACACTTCCCCTTCATTTGCGCGTCCACGTGAAGGGTGAGTGCCATTCGAAAGCAATTTACCGAAGTGGAAGTGGGTTATAAGACCCTTCAGCGTGAAGTCAGCACCGATGCCGACTTTTCGAGGGTGCGTTCTGTTATTTACCGCTCGTGATGGAGCAGTTCATTCAAATGTTAGTTCCGCACGTCAGGTGGATGAAAACAACGAGATCCATGTTGCGTCAGATCCTTTCACGCCTACTGTAGGGAAGTTTGTCCGAAAGCATTTTGCCCTACTTATACCCTTCCCACAATGAAGGGCTCCTTTAAGCCGCGGAGGTGACTTCCACCGAAGTGATTAGTGGTAGTGATTAGGGACTAGTTTCGGAAATGCCGAAAGTGAACAGATACGACACATGAGGAAAACCCTCTAGAGCAGTGGTTCTCAAGTGTGCTCCGCGAGCAAGCTCAAGTGGTCCATGATTTGATAAAGATATGTGAATTTAGAATGCCATTATTTGAAGGCCAAAGATTATCATTGTATCTGGGAACATATCTACTTGGTATGGAAACTGCACCTGTCAGGATAAAATCACCCTAAACAGAGTAATTCACTGTGCCGAAAAGATCACAAAATCCTCTCTGCCAGGGTTACAGGGCATATATTCCAGGAGATGCCATTCTAGGGCAAAGAGGATTATTAAAGACATTCACCACCCCAGTCATAACATGTTTGAAAGACTGCCATCTGGAAAACGGTTCCGTTCTCTGAAATCCAGAACTGAGAGACTAAGAAAGAGCTTCTTTCCTCAAGCCATAAGGTTTATGAATTCATAGATCTGCTACTTGCTGTAATATTTTATTTATTATTTATTGTACATAATTATTAAAATTTTATATAATTGTTGCACATGGAGATAGTCGCAATATACATTTCACTGCTCTTTGTAACTACAAATATGCATGTGACAAATAAAACTCTTGAATCTTGATTAGTTGTTAACTGAGCAGACCTGTAATTTACTGTTTATTATAGCATTTGAAGTGCCTACTCTATAAATGACTTGGTTAAATGGTAGCAGTGACTTGGAGAGGGGGCGTGAGGCCTGGTGCTCCTCGGTCTAGAAACACCGCTCTAGAGGTAAAGGCATTGGCTTCACTAATCAAGTACTTGCTTGAATTCAAAAGCATTCCATCTGACTTGCCAAAAGATGTCTCCACGCCACTGATGGTCAACTTCCCGCGGCACCTTGTTCCACTGGAAACTTTCTGCCATATCTGCAAAGTACCCCTTTCTTTCTGAGCCGATTCTGATCACACAAAAGGCAAAAATAGCCTCTTGCACAGGGATTGTGGAAGGTGTGTATGAACAGTTTGTATGTCTAGATGGGAAACCAGTATGAAGCAGAATGTTTTGAAAATCATTTTTATCTACTGAAACCTGCTAAAACCCTGTTTTGTCTTTCTGATGTTCCCACATGCTGTAAAGCTAAAACCCTGTTTTGTCTTTCTGATGTTCCCACATGCTGTAAAAACTGCTAAAACCCTGTTTTGTCTTTCTGATGTTCCCACATGCTGTAAAGCTAAAACCCTGTTTTGTCTTTCTGATGTTCCCACATGCTGTAAAAACGTCGGGGGTCTGTGGGAGCTTCTTCTGATATCAGGAATGGACTGAAGGTCTTCATAACTTTGACGGCTATACATCATAACTTCATAACTTTGACGACTATACGTCATAACTACATAACTTTGACGACTATCCATCTATGCCTTCTGTTATGACAATCAGTGCAGGTGAGTTATGCTTTTCTTCCTTTAATGAATGAATTAACAGTTTCAGAAACGCAATAACCCTGCTTGTCATGCTGATGTTATCAACTCTGTGCCTGGTGATTTTCACAGAACCACACAGCAGTGCCATGATGCAATTTTGCATGGTTACCTCCATTTTGATGCCCTTTCAGCACATGATTACATTTCTCATGTGCCACATGTGGAGACTAGCCAACTATAGTGGCAATGGACTTGCACAAGAGGGGTGTGTTCAGTATGCCAGGTTAGTATTAGTGGCAATGGACTTGCACAAGAGGGGTGTGTTCAGTATGCCAGGTTAGTATTAGTGGCAATGGACTTGCACAAGAGGGGTGTGTTCAGTATGCCAGGTTAGTATTAGTGGCAATGGTTTTGCACAAGAGGGGTGTGTTCAGTATGCCAGGTTACTATTAGTGGCAATGGACTTGCACAAGAGGGGTGTGTTCAGTATGCCAGGTTACTATTAGTGGCAATGGACTTGCACAAGAGGGGTGTGTTCAGTATGCCAGGTTAGTATTAGTGGTAATGGACTTGCACAAGGAGGGTGTGTTCAGTATGCCAGGTTAGTATTAGTGGCAATGGACTTGCACAAGAGGGGTGTGTTCAGTATGCCAGGTTACTATTAGTGGCAATGGACTTGCACAAGAAGGGTGTGTTCAGTATGCCAGGTTAGTATTAGTGGTAATGGACTTGCACAAGAGGGGTGTGTTCAGTATGCCAGGTTAGTATTAGTGGCAATGGACTTGCACAAGAGGGGTGTGTTCAGTATGCCAGGTTAGTATTAGTGGCAATGGTTTTGCACAAGGAGGGTGTGTTCAGTATGCCAGGTTAGTATTGATGCAATCAGTTCTTTCTCTACCAACACAGTTTTGGGTCCTTTTTGAATGTCCTTATAAGAATATCTTTCAGTAAGTGATATTGCAGATCCATCACCTGACTTTGATGGCCTTGTAAACCTAGAGGAATTTTAGCAGTCTGTTTCTGAGGAAATACTGTGCCGAGGATTTTTATAAAGTTAGCGCAGACTAAAGCCTAGACATACCCTATCCGCGGCTAATTAATTTGCTCAGTTTGTACGTCTAGTAGCAAGCCATAGGGACTGGCATGGATAGGAAAGGCTCAAAAATGGAGCTCCTCCTCCTCCGCCTGCAAGAGGAGACACAAACAAGGAGCACGGAGGAGACACAAACTAAGTTTTTGAAAAAGTCTGGGGGGCATCTGGTATGTTTAGTAGGTCAAGGCATAGATATCACATAAGTATATATAATATATATAATATCTATGGGTCAAGGTAGACAGAGAGATGGGAAGAGAAGGATAGATGTTAAAATGGAAGGTGACTGACTGGGGGGCAGTCATCATGTGTCCCTGTGTTGTGGTGAATTCGGTGAAATTCAACCTCTGTGCTGAAAGTCCACGAGACTACGCAGACATGCTACTGTCATTCAAACACTTTCCCAATATTGTTGGAATACCTCTCACACTCTGTGAAAACTGGCCGTTAGGCTGCATGTCACGTGTGTGTGTGTGTGTGTGTGTGTGTGTGTGTGAGGCATCTCTCCTACTGGTCCTGAGGGGCCTAACATGAGACACGCAAGAGACAGGTCTTGCAGGTGTGGAGCTTGCACTTTATCGATGCCTTTTTTTTTCAGCTCACATTTCTACCTTTCATTGTGTCCTGGACAGGAGGATGGCCTTTAGATGGGCAGCAGAAGCAACTGTACTGGCTGGTGATGGTCAGTGAGCAGAGCAGTGAACGTGTGTTATTCTAGCAAACTTACACTGTAAGTACTCAGTAATTTATCCCTTGATACTTTTTTGTTACACCATTCTTACCCAGTTCTTACACAATACTTACCCAGTACTTCACGGGCTGTAAATTAAAGTGTTACCCTTCTGTTGAGCCCTTGCGCCTTTATTATTTATTTATTTTCTCTTCTCTTTCTTACTGCTGTACTTGTGCCGCCACAATGTTAAAACTAACTGTGCGTTCAGACCAACACCGATTCAGGCGACATGGGCGACGGAAGTAATTAATTTTGTATGGAGACGGGCGACTTGGGCGATAAAATCAAGTTAAACTTCGGTTAACTTTATGTAATGAGCTATGATGCGGTTGGGCGATTACCAATCAGAGTGACGATTTACTTGTGAGATGCCAATAGAGAAGCAGGATCGAAGTTTGAATGCTAATGTCACGGGCAAATTTGCCGTGTTGGTTGCTGTGCTCAAGCGATGTTTCTTGGGAGTCTTTGGCGACTCTTGGCAATTTATCGCTGGTGGTCTGAACGTACAGTAACTGTGCACTACATGCCATACATAACATATACATTATACTTCAATAAATAATTTGCTGTTCATATGCTATCCTATTTATCGCTAACAGCAAGTTTAGCAATAAACCCAGATTGTACACTTCTAAAGGTCAAAAGTGTGGAACGATGGACAATTCTTGCACTTTATCGATGCCTTTTTTCTGTTATTGTTGTTCAACACACAATGTCTACCTAACTGTGACTTAAGTGCCATGTTTGTAATGATATACTTCATTAAAACAATAAAAAATAAAACAACGCCGTCTTGCCAACATAAGGGAAAAGGAATGACAAGTTGTTTTCAAAATTGATCTAGCCAGTATTTGCCGTTTGCATGCTAGTTATCACTATGTTAGTATCGCAATAATAGCTTACCTGGGCTACAAAGCTTGTGGAAACTTACAATACAACACTGTTCACAATTTTGTAACATATTTTTGGACACTCTGAGTGGTCTGTAATTAGCAAGTTTCATTGTAGTTTGTGCATCCCCGTTGACTATCGAGACATACTCATGACTCGCAGGAAATCACATACTGTAGATGTATAGTCTGGCGACGAGTGATAGACCCCGGGGTAAAACTAATCAGCGCAAGTCTAGACGATCGCTAGACCAATTTAATTTGCTACCACTAAAGTGCATCTAGAGTTCTGGGTTAGTTATGTCATGTTTTGCGTCAGCTGCTGTTGTGGAGGTGGGGAGATAACCGAAAATTCTCAGAGCAGAAGCGTTTGTCAAAATGTCAATCTTATCGTATTTCATTGTAAATGATCTGAAAATAAGGTTTAATGTCATATACACCGAACCTGTGCTTTAAATGCTAAAGGGGCTATAACTGTCGGAAGTGACGTACAGTAGTTGTAAACAGAAAGAGGAAAACAACACGGTTGTTGACATGAACAAATTTCGTACAACACAGACCAATATAGCGAAACAGTAGCTAACAGTAAAGTGGGCACATCAAAACGAAAACCTAATCGATTTGGTTTCGTTTCGCCTATTTGTGTAAGCATTAGATGCCTTTCAGCCATTTCAGTCTGTGTTGCACGAAATTTGGTCATTTTGAATTATTGTGTAACCTGTTGGCCTACCTGAATGAGTTAATTTTTCACTGGCAAAGTCATGGCATTGACAATATCTTGCAGTATGGATATCTTAACGTCTTTATTTTCCACACAATCTAATGTTAATACAGGTATAATGGAATAACATAAATTATATCTTTCTTATAATTCTTGTGGTAATATATGTATGTATGCATGTATAATGTGCATATGTCTGAAAGCTGTGACACCTAAAAGTTTGGGATAAAATAATGTATCTCTATCTAGTCAGCATTGCTAAATATTTAGATGAAATAATGTGTCTCTTTCTAGTCAGTATTGCAAAATATTTATATGAAATAATTAGTGCTGTCAAACGATTAAAAAAATTAATCTGATTAATCACAAAATTTTGCAATGATTAATCATGATTAATCACTTTTAATCGCAACTCATTTCTTCCAGTAAGAATTTGGATGCTATAGTATGTTGGATCCCTATTTTGCCCTGTAAAGGCCCTGATACTAAATAGTTGGCTTTGGTTGTCTCAAATGGGGCAATTCACACTTGTCCCCTACCCCCAAGGATTCCCCAAACAAGTTGTTGGACAGTCAGGAGCAAGGCCATAATCTTTGTATAGTTTGACTTGATAGCCGAGCCATTTTCTATCTGAAATTGAACATAATACATGCCATGGAAGTGTAACCATATCCATCAGGATTAATCTGAGTTAATTTTTTTAATCCGAGTTAAATTTTTTGGATTAATCACGTGATTAATCAGTTAATTCAGCATTGCTAAATATATGCCTTGAAAGTAGCAGTTTGTCTCAACAGACGAGGATAAAGATATCAGACGCCCAGACAATACACTTCCTCTCAAACAAAGACATCAACTCTGTGCTCCTGTGTGTGTGTGTGTGTGTGTGTGTGTGTGTGTGTGTGTGGTCCAGTACCTACGTCCCCCAGCTGTCTACTTTGCATATTGGAACTCAGCCAATCCTAAAACTCTTCACCACCAGACCTGGAAAACACACGCACACTCACACTCACTCACAGTTCCTCCAGACAACAGATACACTATCAAACTTCACAGTTACAGTGACACAAGGCTACTTTACTTTATTATATAAAGGATGCCATTAGCATTTTTCTGTCCTCAGACCACCATAGAAGAGAAAATGTTTGACAATCAGAGATGTTCCAAACGCTTTGCCTAACTGAACTTGGCACTGCACTCACACATTCCGTAGTAGGAACCGTGTCAGTTACTGTGCGTTCAGACTGAGAGCGATGCAGGCGACACGAGGGACGGGGAGTATCTGACTTTGTATGGAGACGGGCGATTTCGACTACATAAGAGGCAGGTGTGGTGAGTGACGAGACTTGGGCGATAAAATCAAGTTAAACTTCAGTTAATTTTATGTAATGAGCTATGATGCGGTTCGGCGACTACCAATCAGAATGTCGATTTACCGGTGTGACTCCTGTAGAGAAGCAGGATCGAACGTTCAAATGCTAACGTTCAAATGCTAACGTTCAAATGCTAACGTTTGTTGCTGTGCTCAAGTAAGGTTTCTTGGAGTCTTCGGCAAGTCTGGGCAATATATCACCTGTGGTCTGAACGTACAGTTACATGACTTATGTGTGGAATAGACTGACAGAGAAACACAGAGAGAGAGAGACATCTTTGCAATTTTTGCAATAAGTGATAGAATATCCCTAGCTAGCATCACATCAGTTTATTTTGCATGTTTTTTCCCTCTCATTCTTCCCTCTGTCTTTGTCTCTATTTCTGTGCGTTTCCCAAATTGCTACAAGTTACTTATGAGCAAACTGATGCCTACCAAGATCGGAGGAACTAGTTAGCTCGTAAATAGCCCGTAGCAATTTGGGAAACACACCCTAGCTAACGCTTGAGGTTAGCCCTTGAAGTACGACCCCCACAGTCACACTAGCTGCAAATCCAAGCTACTCAGATTACTGAGCTGTGATTAGTTTGGGGTGCTAACTTGGGCACTTGGTAGAAACTAGCCCTGGCACACCCTCCCAGTGATGTAACACTTCGGCATTGCTGTAGCTGGTCTGGCCAGCTACAATCTAACAGCGTTTCTGAGTTCCAGAAAAATATCGAACTCCACCCAAAAACTGAACTCAACTTTGAGCAGCTTCAACGACTCTCAGTCCTGTTCAAGCAGTTCCCTTTGCGTCACATATGTCAGAGGAAAGAGTGGTGTGATTGGTTTTGCTTTGGCACAGCATTTTCTAACATCGACCAGTAGCAAACCAAGGCATTTGAGGGAGGCGTGTCAACCATGCGCTTTGAGAAACGTTTGTTATACGGGCTTGGTCAGACCAAAGTCTCGCAGAGCTTTGAAAGTCGCAGCAATCAGGCTAGGTAGAATCATTGTATATTAACACAGATGTTTCTCTGGGTAGGCTATAAAACCCATATTTTTAGATTTGACATGCATAATTTCTTGTCTTGTTTTACAAAATATCAAGTAATAAATGCTGAACTTTTTAAACACATGACTGACCGTCCCGTTAGCTCCTCCATGTTTGAACCAACTTCAGTCTTGTGACTCACACACGCACAAACTTTTACTGCGTTCTAGCCCAGGGTGCATCATCATGCAGGTTTGTATTGTAGGCCTACTTCTCTCAGCTTCCTTTCAATCTACAGATCAAATAACACTTTTCTTTCAGCTCACCAGTGTAGTGTGGATTCAACACTGCGAATTGTTACTTTTTAACAATAGTGTGTTGGATCAACTAAAACTCAGTGTTAACTGAACACTGTTAAGAGTGGACACATAGACACTTTTTGAGTGTTAAATTTAACACTGTGGGTGTTTTCCCTATCTATGCTGTAGTGCTAAAAATACCCCCCAATAAAACACAATATGCATAAACGTATATAATAAATTCTGTATTGAATTCACAGAAATAAAGTGTCATACTTCAAATGACAGCACAGCTCATAAAACGGCAATGAAAGCACTGCTCACCAAATAGCTTTATACAAAACAAGAGCTAGAAACGCAGCTCATATGAAACAGCAATGTGGTACAATATAATATAGGTCATCTCATCATTAACAGAGCAAAACTGTCTGTTATAAGGCCGATAGTACTTGAGGTCAGATAAACAAACAATACTGAACTCATCATCCACTTCCTCAATTCTATAAGCATCAAGGTCATCAAAAAGTACAGTAACAACCTTTCGTGGTAGTGGTACAGACGCTGGGGTTTATTGCGTTATGCAGGGCATACAGGTTTAGGGGCTCTAGACCTAGGTACATGCACACTCACCTTGATCAAACTTTTCAGGCTGGTGTACTAACACCAGGGTGGGCAGTTATCTTGGCCAGAGGGCCACTTTAAGTTTTATTATCAAAGAAAATTGTCATTATTTGTGTCCTCCGAGTAAGTCTGACGGAGGGAGTCATAGATATTAATACTACCTACCTGACATCCAAGTGTACTTACGGTAACCCAGTGGTAAATATTAATAATCTGCACAGACCACTGAGTTGTTTGGTGGAGGGTGGTGGCTCAGAACAGGGTTCTCTATAGAAGATGTGGAAAAAATATTTGTGATTCCAGACTATAGGAGCTAAATGTGTGCTGCTATGCCGTACAGTGAGCACACGATAGGCCACAGCCATGTATATAACAGTGTCCGGCCTATCTTGGGTCTCAAACCTGCCAATCCGTCAACTACAACTCAACGGTTAGAAGCGTTCTTGAAGGCTAGGCTTGTGAGGATTTAGACATACCGCCGTCAGCTAACCCAAGTACATGTGTCTGTTAGCCAAATTCTAGAAGTATGCATAACTTCATTCCATTGGAACTATTTTGCAGTGGTGGCAATCAGTTAGTAGTGGTCAGTTCTCTGAAGTTGGCCCAGTATGTGCTCACTATTTTGGTGCCCCTGCCTAGTCGAAGTTTGGGCATACCTTATATGTCAATTGATAGATTGAGCAATGCGTTGAGTTGGCCAATGAGTGAAGAGTGTTATGCCACTGATGGCTACAGTGCTGCTTGAAGGCTCTGTCGTCAATTTAACTTGTTAAGTGGGCTGCTGATTTCTGACTGTTGGCTTCAGTCTTCAGTCCACTTTTTTTCCTATAACATATTCTGAAACATATACCGACATTGCAAATTTGAGTATGGAAAAAGTATGGATTTTTTAAATGGAGAATGAGTAGGAACCCAGTCAGAAGGCTCTACTCAGGGTAAGGGTATTGCCACGGCTCGCTCGTCCAACCCCCTGTAGGGATGGAGCAGCATGGCCCTGAGGTCCCCACCCTGTTGCTCAGTGGTGCATGGCCCTGAGGTCCCCACCCTGTTGCTCAGTGGTGCATGGCCCTGAGGTCCTCCACCCTGTTGCTCAGTGGTGCATGGCCCTGAGGTCCCCACCCTGTTGCTCAGTGGTGCATGGCCCTGAGGTCCTCCACCCTGTTGCTCAGTGGTGCATGGCCCTGAGGTCCCCACCCTGTTGCTCAGTGGTGCATGGCCCTGAGGTCCTCCACCCTGTTGCTCAGTGGTGCATGGCCCTGAGGTCCCCACCCTGTTGCTCAGTGGTGCATGGCCCTGAGGTCCTCCACCCTGTTGCTCAGTGGTGCATGGCCCTGAGGTCCCCACCCTGTTGCTCAGTGGTGCATGGCCCTGAGGTCCTCCACCCTGTTGCTCAGTGGTGCATGGCCCTGAGGTCCCCACCCTGTTGCTCAGTGGTGCATGGCCCTGAGGTCCCCACCCTGTTGCTCAGTGGTGCATGGCCCTGAGGTCCCCACCCTGTTGCTCAGTGGTGCTGGAACAACCCCCTGTAGGGATGGAGCAGCTTGGCCCTGAGGTCCCCACCCTGTTGCTCAGTGGTGCTGGAACAACGGGGAAGTCCAACCCCCTGTAGGGATGGAGCAGCTTGGCCCTGAGGTCCCCACCCTGTTGCTCAGTGGTGCTGGAACAACGGGGAAGTACAAGGAGATTGCACCGCACACCAAAACACAAAGGAGCTGAATACCGAAAAATAATTCCAAAGTATTAGCCTAAAGTGAATGTGCCGCACAATTAAAGTCCAAAAGAAAGTTTAATTAATAAAAAGTGATGATGCCGGTGAGCCTTCAGATCAGGTTTGACTTTCAAACAAACTCCTCAACTATATTAACAGGTTACCAATCACATACATCGTTTAGAAAACAATTAAGCTGTTACACAGGTTACCAATCACATACATCGTTTAGAAAACAATTAAGCTGTTACATAGGTTACCAATCACATACATCGTTTAGAAAACAATTAAGCTGTTACATAGGTTACCAATCACATACATCGTTTAGAAAACAATTAAGCTGTTACATAGGTTACCAATCACATACATCGTTTAGAAAACAATTAAGCTGGCCAGCTGATCTCCATCCGAAGACGGCATCCCACCATTACATGTTTGAGGACGTCATCGGGTGGATCCTGCTCCGGCCTAGGCCTATATCATATTAGAGATGAACAAAAAACAGATATCAATCATAGCATTTTCTGTTATCAGTCAGCTCACATGAAACATGTAGAAAATCTAATTCAAAAACAGCGAAATGAAGTGCACCGCAAGTACCCGGATGGTGCACCTCTAACGGTCAAAATCTGAAGTGTGGAACGATGGACACTTCTTGCACTTTATCAACGCCATCTTGGCAACGTAACGAAAGGGGTATGACAACCGGCAACTTTTCAAAATTTTTCTAGCTGGTATTTACCGCTCATATTATGCTAAGCTTGCTATCACTAACAACAAGTTTAGCAATAATAGCTAGTTTGGGCTAAGTTATCCTATGAAGCTTGTGGTAATGGTAACCTTCAACACAACACTGTTAATAATGTCGCGATCGCAATGTCCGGTAAGTGCGGCACAAAGTGCTACATTTGGGATAGCCCGCCTTATCTGCCGAAATTCTTTCCCAGCAAGTGTGCAGTGCTCATAGTGCACTCGCGAAGTGCGCAGATTGGAACACACTGATAGTAATTGTATATTACAGTAGTTGCATACTAGTCCGTAATGACAGTATACTGCAGTAGTTGCATACATACTGGTCTGTAATGACAGTATACTGCAGTAGTTGCATAGGCTACATACTGGTCCGTAATGACAGTATACTGCAGTAGTTGCATACATACTGGTCCGTAATGACAGTATACTGCAGTAGTTGCATAGGCTACATACTGGTCTGTAATGACAGTATACTGCAGTAGTTGCATACATACTAGTCCGTAATGACAGTATACTGCAGTAGTTGCATACATACTGGTCCGTAATGACAGTATACTGAAGTAGTTGCATACTGGTCCGTAATGACAGTATACTGCAGTAGTTGCATACATACTGGTCCGTAATGACAGTATACTGCAGTAGTTGCATACTGGTCCGTAATGACAGTATACTGCAGTAGTTGCATACATACTGGTCCGTAATGACAGTATACTGCAGTAGTTGCTACATACTAGTCCGTAATGACAGTATACTGCAGTAGTTGCATACATACTGGTCCGTAATGACAGTATACTGCAGTAGTTGCATACATACTGGTCCGTAATGACAGTATACTGCAGTAGTTGCATACATACTGGTCTGTAATGACAGTATACTGCAGTAGTTGCATACATACTAGTCTGTAATGACAGTATACTGCAGTAGTTGCATACATACTGGTCCGTAATGACAGTATACTGCAGTAGTTGCATACTGGTCCGTAATGACAGTATACTGCAGTAGTTGCTTACATACTGGTCTGTAATGACAGTATACTGCAGTAGTTGCATACTGGTCCGTAATGACAGTATACTGCAGTAGTTGCATAGGCTACATACTGGTCCGTAATGACAGTATACTGCAGTAGTTGCATAGGCTACATACTGGTCCGTAATGACAGTATACTGCAGTAGTGGCATACATACTGGTCCGTAATGACAGTATACTGCAGTAGTTGCATACATACTAGTCCGTAATGACAGTATACTGCAGTAGTTGCTTACATACTGGTCTGTAATGACAGTATACTGCAGTAGTTGCTACATACTGGTCCGTAATGACAGTATACTGCAGTAGTTGCATACATACTGGTCTGTAATGACAGTATACTGCAGTAGTTGCATACTAGTCCGTAATGACAGTATACTGCAGTAGTTGCATACATACTGGTCCGTAATGACAGTATACTGCAGTAGTTGCATACATACTGGTCCGTAATGACAGTGTTGTAAAGGCCATTGACTTTGGTGAAATAGCGCCATCTTGAGGTTTGGTGGACAATTAAGGTAATGCAGGAAGCTGCAATTTAGTATTGAGATAAGTCACGTAGTTTAACAAGGTCAGAGAAGACGTGTATTTGATGAGTCAGCCCTTTTTGTTGACGTGTGGTGTGCGTGAATGACAAGGGTGAGTGTCACCAACTTTATTTAAGTTAGGTAACTGTTTCAGGAGTGTTTAATAGTAGTTTCTAGCGAACTGTAAAATGTTTGTTATGCTTAGGTTAAGCTAAGAATGTAGCACATGTTAAATGTGATTGTCATGATAAATGCTGATGCTATTTCAGTGTAGGCATGGTGTAGGTCATTTGGCATCGTGTATTAGTCACTGTTAAGGTGTATGCTGATTTAGGAACCGTGTATTTGCTGTATTTGAGTTGCATTT
Organism: Sardinella longiceps; assembly: GCA_027497455.2. Taxonomy (NCBI): domain Eukaryota; kingdom Metazoa; phylum Chordata; class Actinopteri; order Clupeiformes; family Clupeidae; genus Sardinella; species Sardinella longiceps. The sequence continues at coordinate 32,826,340 of JAODXP020000019.1, forward strand.
ATGTACGTGTAGAGCCATGAGGCTGTAATGCTAAATGATTCAGTTCAATTAAGTAATATGGCGGCCATGCGGTGCTATTTCTCCCGTGGCCACGAGGGTTACATGTGATTAGTGAGTGATCAGCACTGTAGCTCATGCAGGTTGATGCTGGCAACTGTCAGTATGAAACCCAGTGTATGTAATCAATTGCATTAGGCGATTGCATTACTTTCTGTTATTAATATTAGTATATTTTTCTGTTTCTCTATTGTTACAGAACCACACTTTTCCACACAATTATCCACACTTGTTTATGTGCCTTTATTTGAATCCAAAATGGAGTTAACCATTTAATGACCGTGACCCTGTGCATTACTGTGTATTTTGAGAAGAAAGTAAAGTGAAGTAACTACAGACTGACTCCTATATGCTCTAACCGACATACCGTGGCGAATGTCAACTCACTCATATACAGTCCTACCCATAAACCACCCCCACAGACAGTATACTGCAGTAGTTGCATACATACTAGTCCGTAATGACAGTATATTACAGTAGTTGCATACATACTAGTCCGTAATGACAGTATATTGCAGTAGTTGCATACATACTAGTCCGTAATGACAGTATACTGCAGTAGTTGCATACATACTGGTCCATAATGACAGTATACTGCAGTAGTTGCATACATACTAGTCCGTAATGACAGTATACTGCAGTAGTTGCATAGGCTGCATACTGGTCTGTAATGACAGTATACTGTAGAAGTGGCATACATACTAGTCCGTAATGACAGTATACTGCAGTAGTTGCACACATACTGGTCCGTAATGACAGTATACTGCAGTAGTTGCTACATACTGGTCTGTAATGACAGTATACTGCAGTAGTTGCATACATACTGGTCCGTAATGACAGTATACTGCAGTAGTTGCATACATACTGGTCCGTAATGACAGTATACTGCAGTAGTTGCATAGGCTGCATACTGGTCTGTAATGACAGTATACTGCAGTAGTTGCATACATACTGGTCCGTAATGACAGTATACTGCAGTAGTTGCATACTAGTCCGTAATGACAGTATACTGCAGTAGTGGCATACATACTGGTCCGTAATGACAGTATACTGCAGTAGTTGCATACATACTGGTCTGTAATGACAGTATACTGCAGTAGTTGCATACATACTGGTCCGTAATGACAGTATACTGCAGTAGTTGCATACATACTAGTCTGTAATGACAGTATACTGCAGTAGTTGCTACATACTGGTCCGTAATGACAGTATACTGCAGTAGTTGCATAGGCTACATACTGGTCCGTAATGACAGTATACTGCAGTAGTTGCTACATACTGGTCCGTAATGACAGTATACTGCAGTAGTTGCATAGGCTACATACTGGTCCGTAATGACAGTATACTGCAGTAGTTGCTTACATACTGGTCTGTAATGACAGTATACTGCAGTAGTTGCTACATACTGGTCCGTAATGACAGTATACTGCAGTAGTTGCATACATACTGGTCTGTAATGACAGTATACTGCAGTAGTTGCATACTAGTCCGTAATGACAGTATACTGCAGTAGTTGCATACATACTAGTCCGTAATGACAGTATACTGCAGTAGTTGCATACATACTGGTCCGTAATGACAGTATACTGCAGTAGTTGCATAGGCTACATACTGGTCCGTAATGACAGTATACTGCAGTAGTTGCATACATACTGGTCCGTAATGACAGTATACTGCAGTAGTTGCATACTAGTCCGTAATGACAGTATACTGCAGTAGTTGCATACATACTAGTCCGTAATGACAGTATACTGCAGTAGTTGCATACATACTAGTCCGTAATGACAGTATACTGCAGTAGTTGCATACATACTAGTCCGTAATGACAGTATACTGCAGTAGTTGCATACATACTGGTCTGTAATGACAGTATACTGCAGTAGTTGCATAGGCTACATACTGGTCCGTAATGACAGTATACTGCAGTAGTTGCATACATACTGGTCCGTAATGACAGTATACTGCAGTAGTTGCATAGGCTACATACTGGTCCGTAATGACAGTATACTGCAGTAGTTGCATACATACTGGTCCGTAATGACAGTATACTGCAGTAGTTGCATACTAGTCCGTAATGACAGTATACTGCAGTAGTTGCATACATACTAGTCCGTAATGACAGTATACTGCAGTAGTTGCATACATACTAGTCCGTAATGACAGTATACTGCAGTAGTTGCATACATACTGGTCCGTAATGACAATATACTGCAGTAGTTGCATACATACTGGTCCGTAATGACAGGTTCCTAATTCCAGCTGAACTGAGAGCTGATAATGAAGTGGGGGAGACTTACAGAGATCAAGTCTAGCCATTTAAAAACATTATAACCCCTTTTAATTCCGACAGCGAGTTTTATGTGCCTTTGAGCTTCTACTCAAGGTCACACACACATACACACACATCAGGATGGAGATGCAAGCAGATACACGAAGCCACACGCACACAGGGCTGGGGGAAGTGACACACACACACACACGAGTGTGGAGATGCAAGCAGGCACACAAATATCAGGATGGAGACATTCTCTCCCTGCTTACTGAGTCCAGACACACACACACACACACACACACACACACACACACACCAGAGGAAAAAGGGAATCTCTTCTCTAATTTATTTATGCCACTTTGGCCCCCATCCAGACAGGTGTGTGTGTGTGTGTGTGTGTGTGTGTGTGTGTGTGTGCTATTGTGTTCTCATCTATTCTCTCCTCTCCCTCTCTCATCTCTCTTCCTCTGTCATTCTCTGTATCCTTCTTCTCTTCCTCTACTATTCTCTCTCTCTCTCTCCATCTCTCTGGATCTGTCTATCCTTCTTCTCTTCCTCTGCTATTCTCTCTGGATCTGTCTATCCTTCTTCTCTTCCTCTGCTATTCTCTCTCTCTCTCTCTCTCTCCATCTCTCTGGATCTGTCTATCCTTCTTCTCTTCCTCTGCTATTCTCTCTCTCTCTCTCTCTCCATCTCTCTGGATCTGTCTATCCTTCTTTCTCTTCCTCTACTATCTCTCTCTCTCTCTCTCTCTCTCTCCATCTCTGGATCTGTCTATCCTTCTTCTCTTCCTCTACTATTCTTTCTCTCTCTCTCTCTCCATCTCTCTGGATCTGTCTATCCTTCTTCTCTTCCTCTGCTATTCTCTCTCTCTCTCTCTCCATCTCTCTGGATCTGTCTATCCTTCTTCTCTTCCTCTACTATTCTCTCTCTCCTTCTCTCTGGATCTGTCTATCCTTCTTCTCTTCCTCTGCTATTCTCTCTCTCTCTCTCTCTCTCCATCTCTCTGGATCTGTCTATCCTTCTTCTCTTCCTCTACTATTCTCTCTCTATCTCTCCATCTCTCTGGATCTGAAGGCTCTCTGACAGTCAGACTCCTCATCTCCCTGCATGGGCCTCCTGTGTGTGTGTGTGTGTGTGTGTGTGTGTGTGTTCACTTGTCGCATCCCTGAGGATCAGTGGTACATCTCCTTTGGTTCCTCAGGGAATGCACACACACACATACACAGAGATACAGACACACACACACACGACATGGCATTCAAAACCACTGCTACCAAAGGCCCAACCCACACAGTACTCAACTGATTAGTTAAAGGGAAGACACACACGCACACACACACACACCGCTGGCAATGGAGAGATACTGTAGCTTAATTAGAACCGAAAGGCCAAAAGACAAGACAAGACATCCTACTACGATTACAAGGAATTCAGGAACAGGTGAGGGAAAAAAGGAAGTGACATGTTTCAGTCAAGACATTAAACAAAGACCAAAAGCTTTGGTGGTATAATGTGCAGCATGGGGCAGAGTAGTTTCAGGGAGAGAGAGAGAGTGTGTGTGTGTGAGAGAGAGAGTGTGTGTGTGTGTGATGATCAGCGTGAGACAAAGTAGTGCGGATTATAAGCAGCTAACAGGATGGCAAGGAAACATTAGATTGTGCGTGTTCACCATTTATGTGTGTGTGTGTGTGCGCCAGTGTCTGCATAAGTGTGTGTGTCGTGTGCTTGAGTGTGTCGTGTGTGTGTGTGAAACGAGATTAATTGTGTGTGTGTGAAAGTGGGGCAGCTGCATATTTCATGTGCTGTTAGCCCAGCGTGAAGAACATCTCTCTCTCCATCTGTCTTACACCTTTCATCCCTTTCTCTCTCTCTCTCTCTCTCTTTCTTTTATCCTTTTCTCTCTGTCTCTCTCTCCATCTGTATTCCACCTTTCATCCCTTTCTCTCTCCTTCATCCTTCTCTTCTACCTTTCATCCTTTTTTCTCTCTCTCTCTCTTCATTTTATCCTTTTTTCTCTCTCTCCTCTCCATCTGTCTTACCTTTCATCCCTTTCTCTCTCTCTCCTTCATCCCTCTCTCTTCTACCTTTTAGCCTTTTCTCTCTCTCTTCAACCTTTCATCCTTTTTTGTGGCTCTCTCCTTCATCCTTCTCTTCTACCTTTCATCCCTTTCTCTCTCTCCTCTCTCTCCTTCATCCCTTTCTCTCTCTGCCTGGTTCAAGAGCACATCAATGGCAACAGGGATTCAAACCCACAGCTTCCATCAGCAGGTCAGTCCTAGCATAGGCCTACTACACAGGGTCCTTAACCACTACATCTCCACGTCAGTCCTAGCACACTACACACTACACAGTGTCCTTAACCACGTCAGTCCTAGCATAGGCCTACTACACAGGGTCCTTAACTCATTGACTGCCAATGACGTCTTTAGACGTCAACTGAAATACTGCCGTTCACTGCCAATGACGTCTTTAGACGTCAACTGCGTTTTTTAATGGGGAGGGCTGCAGAAAGACCTAGGGAACCTTGTCTGTAAATATCAGAATTCTCCGTCGAAAATTGTTGTTCCAAATTGATCCTGAGGGTGGCAGTGTGTCACTTTGGATGTGAGATGAGCATAGATTCATAGGTATGGCCAAGGGAGAAGTAGAGAAAGCTAATGACATGGCTAAATATGCCGCTAGCAAAGTGCAGACGTAAATCGGAGAAATTTAGGCAGTTCACACTCGATCAGAGTATGTGTCACTGCCATAGTAGTTCGAGTAGTGTTCCGATCGTGGGAGATGAAGGAGATCAACCTTGGGCAAACGGAAATAGCAGTTGTGACTTGTTTCAGTGCCCAGCTAGCTCACAGTTCCGGGTCAGGTAAGAATTTGCGAGCCAGTTGTTGATCACTGAGTTTTCGCTGTCACAGCCTGTAAATAGCATATATTTACCTTGTTACAACAATGTCTATTTTATTACCAAAAGCCCCCTGTTACTGTTGTTTTTGTGGTCTTATCAAAGGAAGACATTTTCCCGATGTTTGACGTGCTAATAGACCGAAAAAATCGCGCATCCATGACACTAACGTTGTCAAACAAAACGCTAATTTTCTCCCTTTTTTGATAAAAAACGGGTGTGTTTGGAGAAAGTAGCTTATGTTCGCCTGCTGATTTCTAAGCAATGGAAAGGGGTAGAAACGAACTTTTTTTTCTGGTGAAAGAAGAGAGTCTGCTCTTTCTTGTGGTAGTTTCATTGTTTATGTAGTCGTAACACATAATATTCTGTGGCTCTTTAAAAAACAGTCAAAATTCCCCAAAACCTCTGGCAGTATGGAACTCTCTATTCTGAAAACGGCTGGCAGTCAATGAGTTAACCACTACATCTCCACGTCAGTCCTAGCACACTACACACTACACAGGGTCCTTAACCACGTCAATCCTAGCACACTACACAGGGTCCTTAACCACGTCAATCCTAGCACACTACACAGGGTCCTTAACCACGTCAGTCCTAGCACACTACACAGGGTCCTTAACCACGTCAGTCCTAGGACACTACACAGGATCCTTAACCACTACGTCACCACATCAGTCCCAGGACACTACACAGTGTCCTTAACCATCCTAGGACACTACACAGGATCCTTAACCACTACATCACCACGTCAGTCCTAGCACACTACACAGGGTCCTTAACCACTATATATTGAAGGTAGGATATTAACCACTACATCACGTCAGTCCTAGGGCACAAAAGCAGAAAGAAGAGAAAAAAGCCCAAATGTTTTTGAACACTCTGGGGGAGTGGCCTTATTTGATGATCTGTGTTTACGTTGATCGACTTCATGCAAATCTCCATTGGCAGTAGTTTCCCCTCTAGAGGGCGCTATGCTAATCTCCATTGGCAGTAGTTTCCTCTCTAGAGGGCGCTATGCAATGTTTCAAAACATTTTGCTACAGTATGTTAGCCTAGCAAGTTAAACGCGTAGAGAGATATTGTACTGGGGTCTAGCGAGACTCAGTTATCATGTGGGCGGGCAAAGCAGATGTCAAGTATCAAGTATCACCCAGAACCCCTGATTTTGGCTTCATTTCTGCTCTTATGATATTTCATTTATACTGTCAATGGATAGTTACTATTTTTAGTGCACACCAGGCCCTCATCAGCTGTGCGCGAGTGTGTGTGTGTGTGTGTGTTGAGGACCAGTAAGTTAATAATGTCACCTGAGGAGTATGTGTGTGTGTGTGTGTGTGTGTGTGTCTGTACCTGGGGAGTGCAGGTAATGACTCGTATCCGCACAATTACGGCCCCTCGCCAGCACAGCCATCTGTCTCTGTCACACACACACACACACCACCTAATTGCCCTGGGACACACACACACACACACACACCACCTAATTGCCCTGGGACACACACACACACACACGCATACAGGGAGAACCAGCATAATTCTCTAAGAGATGCTTCAGAGGTTAGATCTCTTACTTACACACATGCAAGCACACGCACACACACACACACACACACACACACACACACACACACACTCAGCTGCTGTCTGAGGAGAATTCTGAAATCCCAACCGCTTGAGCTGGGACACACACTCACACACACTCACACACACACACACGCACTCACACACAAACACGCACTCACACACACATGCACGCACACACACACACACGCACACACACACACACTCAGCTGCTGTCTGAGGAGAATACTGAAATCCCAACCGCTTGAGCTGCGGCTGCATTCATGGCATGCGGTGAACATTCCCAGTGACAGCCATCACATTCCCACTTTAAGGATTCAACATTCCCAGTGACGGCCATCACATTCCCACTTTAAGGATTCAACATTCCCAGTGACGGCCATCACATTCCCACTTTTTGGATTCAACATTCCCAGTGACGGCCATCACATTCCCACTTGAAGGAGTCAACATTCCCAGTGACGGCCATCACATTCCCAATTTAAGGATTCAACATTCCCAGTGACGGTCATCACATTCCCACTTTTTGGATTCAACATTCCCAGTGACGGCCATCACATTCCCACTTTTGGATTCAACATTCCCAGTGACGGCCATCACATTCCCACTGACATTTCCACTTTAAGGATTCAACATTCCCAGTGACGACCATCACATTCCCACTTGAAGGAGTCAACATTCCCAGTGACGGCTATGACATTCCCACCTTAATTTCAATTACGTTTTATTTGTAGAGCGCACAAATACAAAACATTGTCTCGCTTTACAATACATGAGTAACGGGCAGGAGCGTGTCTATGTTCCCACAGCTCTATGTTCCCACAACTCTATGTTCCCACAACCCTATATTCTCACATTTTTAAGAGTTTTTTTTTTCTTTCTTCAAAGTTAGGTACTATAGTCCCACATTTCTACCCCTGACTGGTAAACCCCCTATGTAAGTTCAAGCAAGATTCGATCTTTGGTATTATTTGCCCTCAATGGTGCCTTCCAGGTAGTGGGGTTTAGTTTTGCTTCCACATTCCACAACGATTTTATATTCATCCACCTCAGCGTTCATTTTTTTAAATCGACCTCAGCAATCATTTTTGGAATCAGTTACAGAATCCGCCATTCTAATGTGAACGGAAGGGCTAAATGGATAAATATTACCTGTGTTGGTGTAAACATGCCCTTATTGGAACATATTGCTGTGGGAAAATAGTAAAATAATAATAATTTTTTTAAAAATCTTTATAATGTGAGAGCATGCGGGGCTGTGGGCACATAGGGCCCAATTTCCCAATTTTTCTTAGAAATGTGGGAACATAGGGCTGTGGGAACATAGGGCCTAATTTCCAAAAATTCTGTCAAAAATAAAAAATTCCTAACAAATGTGGGAACATAAGGCTGTGGGAACATAGAGCTGACCCCTAACGGGCAAGGAAAAACTCCCTTCACTTACTAATAATTCATTTTTAGGAAGAAACCTTGGGCAGATCCACGCCTCATGGGCTCAACCCACCTGCTGGGACTCGTACAGTCGGTAATCTGATACATAGATTGACCTAAGTTTACAGCATGAGTACAGAATGTTGTCTGACAGTTGCTAGAGGGTAGGCAAAGTATAGTTTGTGGGACAGTCAATCAGGAAGAATAGCCAGGGGATTCAGTCAACAGTTGGGTAGCTTTTAGTTCATCAAAGGAGGAATCTGATGTGATTTTGTCTAGTGATTTAAAATTTGTTAAAACACGATATCATACATTGGTCAATAGTCCACCTCCGTATGACTCCAGTATTCAGAGATACGGCACCATTAGCCCATTAGCTACGGAGCGGCTTATGATTGGAATGGCCCAGCATGCTGATAGCATGCTAATAAATCACTATTCTAATTTCTATACCACTGGCCCAGCATGCTGATAGCATGCTAATAAATCACTATTCTAATTTCTATACCACTGGCCCAGCATGTTGATAGCATGCTAATAAGTCACTATTCTACGCCACTGGAGGCTCAACGTAGCTCCACACTTCATTGGTAGACTTAGCCTGGGAGTTCCCATGCTCCTTTGCACGCTATGGTAGACTATCATGAGTCCTGACATTTAAAACAAGGCATTGAGAACTGTAAAAGTGTACTGATGGTTTATCTACATACAGTAGCTTCCGAGGGGCAACGGTGTAGCGGACGGTGAGTCTTGCCTGTGTAAATGGGCATCTAGATTTCAAAGGCTTTTAAAGGAATAGTTCACCTCTGTACGAAAAGTGTTTTTTCACCCACTACCTGGAGTTACATATGTGGGTGAGAGCATTTTGGTCTCAGTGCATGCGTTGTCCTAGTCTGGCAACTCAAATTTTCTGGCAACTTTACATTCCAACGCCTATGCTAAGCTAAAGCTAAAAAGTGGGGATGCCATACTAGGAAAACACAAGCATTGAGACCAAAATGCTTTTACCCACATATGTAATTCCACGTAAGGGGACCTCATAAAGAGGTGAACTATTCCTTTAAAGGCTTTCAAAGTTCTCAGCGCCTCCTTCTTAGTCAAGACTCAGTCTAGCAAGGAAGAGTGGAACAACTTTAAGCCTCCAATGGTGTAAAGTAGTGATTTATTTGCATGCTAGCTCCATGCTGGGCAGAGTGATTCTCCATCCTCGACAGGCCAGACTTTAGGTTTCAGTCACGCCCGCCCAGTAAACTCATCTCACCCTGGGATTGTCTAGTAAGAGAGCCCGTGCTGAGAAAGGAAACACTTTTTTTAGAAAATCAGTGAAAAGGAAAGCTTGACAGCAGTAGCAGCTTTGTGAAGCAGAGGTGTATCTGTGTGTGTGTATCTGTGTCTGTGTGTGTGTAGTGTCAAGGAGAGATTTAGGATTGGAGTGGGTTGTTTATGTGTTTACTGCGTATGCATCAACTCAGACAGGCGGGTTTGTGGAATTGCCAAGGAAACAGCGCTCTCACTGACAGCGTGAAATCCAGGCGTCACGTCTCCTGTTATGCAAAGTTTCTTAGTCAGTCATTGTGCCGAGGACAACATGACACAAGTTTGTGCTATTTGGGGCTCAGCAAGGGTGCTAGGCCCTCTCTGTGTGTGTTTGTGTGTTTGTTTGCGTGTGTGTGTGTGTGTGTGTGTGTGTGTGTGTGAATGTGACACTTGTGCTATTTAGGGCCCAACAACGTCCAAACGCAGAGGAGTGTCATAAAGTAAGTTCTAGAATCGTCCCTTCTCAGTTAAATACAGCTCTTTGTGGCACTGGCATGCTGAAGCTCTAGGCTTCTCTCTCTCTGTGTGTGTGTGTGTCATGATGAAGCGCATGGCTATATCTAGCTCAGACTACCACATAGACCGATCCCTTAAAGCACTGTAACAGTCCTTCAACACCAAAGGAGTGATTTGTGGATTGGAGTGTGTGTGTACGTGTGTGTGGAGGTGTGTGTGCGTGTGTGTTTGTTTGTGTGTGTGTGTGTGTTTGTTTGTGTGTGTGTGTGTGTGTGTGTTAGGTGTTGGCGAGAGACTCTAAGAAACTTCCGGATGCTGATCCATCCCCCTCTGGCGAAAGTCACCTCTGCTGTGGATGAAAGCCAGCAAGCCAACATTTACTGGCCCTCCATCTTCCCCTATTTAATAGCTCTCAATCTAGCATCAGTGCTTTTGCACCAACCTAGCACTTGTTTAACAGGCCAACCAGTCACTTTCAAGGAGTTCCATGTTTATGAGGCCAACCAGTCACTTTCTGGGAGTTTAATGTTTATGAGGCCAACCAGTCACTTTCCGGGAGTTTAATGTTTAAGAGGCCAACTGGTCCCTTTCAGGAGTTCAATGTTTAAGAGGCCCACCAGTCACTTTCCGGGAGTTTAATGTTCTAGTGGCCGACCATTCATTTTCCAGACCCTCCAGGATTTCGCGATGTTGCGATTTGCAACTTCAATGCAACTTCAACCAATCCCCGCCACTTCATCGCGGCCATGCAATTTTGAGGAATCGCCGCACCTTTCCCGCAACTTCCTGGAAGGTTTCTCGAAATATCACCAATCACTCGCGAGTGAAAGGATCAACAGGTGCAGAGCTTTTCCTGCTCCTTGTTTTGCGGTGCAAATAGGCCTATTACTGTGCAAACAGCTGCTAATCACAATATTCTTGATCCTTTAGGCTATTGCCATTTACGTTACATTTATGTTATGAGGCAAGTGTTACCTTAAATTACGCAATGAGCTCTCTTCCGCTGCGCGCGGCTCTCTCTCTCTCCTTCTCCCTCCATGTGTGCGTGCGCGTGTGGATTCCAAAATCTAAATGACGAATTCAAGCGGAGTTGAAAGTTATTGCTAATGTAGGCTACATTAGAACTATCTCCACAAAGAATTCGACAAAATGTATTTTCATCAAGCTATCTTTGTCATAGGACACTAAACGCACATTAAGTTGGTTCCCATTCTTTAGATCTATCAGAATTCAGGACAGTCAATTTTTTTCAGTTTGTGTAAGCTATCCTGCTTTTCCATGTTTCAAGATATCAAATCCTGTTTTGGCTTGTATGAAGTACAAAGCTTATTAGATGGCTTTTATATTTTTGCATTAAAATTAAGCAGATTTTTTTTTTTTTTTTTTTTCAGCCAAGTAAATTTTTTTTTTTAGCCAAGTTATTTATCGTATAACAAACAGTACAGCTCATGGCTTGCTTCTTGCTGTGGAACTACTTCACTTGCAGCTTCTAAATGTATAAAGAGTGATAGCTCCCTGGCAATGGCTTCACATTAGGTATACCACAGTTTTACTAATGCTTAGTCACAGTCTACTAGTGCAATCAATCAAGCCCAATATGATTAAGGTTATGGTGATGAATATGATGAAGCGGAAGATGATAACATGCAACAACCACTCCCTCATTCTTTGCTTTACAGCAGCACTTTCATCACTATTTCAGATATATTTTTAATATAATATTTTGTTCTGGTTTACAGATGAACTTGGATGGCATGTAGTCATATAAAGGGTTGATAACTAAAACCATCCATAATGGCCATCCATAATGTGCATTCTGCAGTTCTAGATGGTAAACAACCTCAAGATAAAAGAAAACCTATAGTTGCAATACGGCATTGTTCACTGCATAGCTACAGTATAACCACCTACCATCATCAAACACATCAAAATGTGCTGCTTAAAAAAAAAAAAAAAAACCGCAACTTTCCGCGACTTTTCCTGGCCCCCGCAATTTTCTTGCAATAAAATGTCTAAAATCAGCGCAACTTCTGCCGCAACTTTTCAGAAAACCTGCCGCGAAATCAAGCATTTTTGATCGCAACAATCACAAAAAAGGCCCGCGAAATCCTGGAATAAAGTCGTGGCTGTCGTTACCGATGGAGACCCATCTATGGTGGGACATCACAAGGGCTTAGTAAGCAGGCTTTCTGCAATTAACCCAGAGCTCCTGACATTGCATTGCATTATTCATCAATCAGTGCTTTGCGCTAAACTTGACCAGGAAATGAAAGATACCATGGATTCGGTGACGAAACTGGTGAATTTTGTTCGAGAGAATTCAAGTTTGCAACACCGCATTTTCAGAGCACTGTTGGAGGCAGGGGCGTACCAAGCTTTCCAAAAGTGGGGGGGTTCTAAGATGGGGAAGTAAAATAGCCACTGAAATGATCACAGCCAAAATTATAATTAGGCCTATAGTCTCGCGACCAATTGGAATTTCTGTTTTATAATAGGCCTACTAGAGTTGCCATCACATGCAGTAGTCACAAGTAGTATTTGCAAATTTTCTCGGCCATTAGCCTAAAATGTCTTAGACGTAGGTTTATTACAAATGCTGGTCTGGTGGATGAGGAATTGGGCTTTATGAACATCACATTACTAATGTCACAGAACAGGTCTACCAAGCAGTTGTGAATCAAAGGTGTTATAATATTTGATAAGTGGGGTAGACAGACACATAGGGGGTCCTGCATTCTGGTGCATTTTAACAGGTTATTAGATTTTTTATTTTAATTAACTGAATGATGTTGAGGTTGATCCAGGGACACTAAGATTCAGCACTGTCATATATGATTTTTAGAAGTTTCATGGAAAGTATGGGGCAATAGCCTAGGCAATAGGCCTACTGAGGATGGTGGCCCTAAGGCCTACATGGAGGAATTTGTTTCACCAATTGAGCGTAGGGTGTCTTAATTCAAGTCTAGCCTACAATCTTTTATTTTTCTTCTGAAAGCCCATGGATCTGGAGGCCTCTGTTCACTCTCACACACTTTGTTAACTTTGAAATACGTGGCTCCTGTTATCACTGATAGCAGGGGAAAAAGTGAAAATATATTACACTATACAGTATTCCACTGTCTCTAGTGGAAATATTTTCTACATATTTCTACCAAGCAAAAATTAAGTTGAAATATATTACACTATACAGTATTCCAGTGTCTCTGTGGAAATATTTGGTATTGTTAAAATCTTACAAAAGTGAAGGGGATGGAATCATATTTATGTGGGCATGTCAAAACACCCCCATCCCCCCCGTCTGCAACGTCCCTGTGTACAGTAACCTATCTTATCAGAGCAATGGTAACATTATTAGCGCCCACTGAATTAAATTCAATAATTTAGAATTTAGATGGGCATCTTGTCCCAGATTACCCTCTCTCTAATGACTGCATAGAGTTGTTCATGTAGCCTAAGTGATAGGGTGGCTGAACAGCTTGGATTATGACATTTACAGTGAGTGTAGAGCATTTCCGACCATTGTTTCTCTCTCTCTGTTTAAAATATAATTTTAATTTCATATAGGTGGGGGGGATGGATTGATAAAAATGCAAAAGTGGGGATGTCGTATCCCCCCCCATCCCCCCCGTTTGAAACGCCCCTGGTTGGAGGAAATGTCAGCGGAGCACACTGACCTCCTGCTGCATAACGATGTTCGCTGGCTGTGTTGGAGCGGGTTTGCGACCTGCACAACGAGCTTGTGTCCTTCCTATCCAATCTCAAGAGCCAAAAAGCACACGAATTCCATGTGTTTCTAAGTGACAACAGTAAGGTGGCATGTGTGTTTTTTTGAGTGACATAATGTCTCATCTGAATCACCTTAACCTTCAATTACAAGGCAAGAATCATACGGTTGCGGAGATATACGAGGCTATTGAAGCATTTCAGGCAAAGCTGAGCCTTTTGGAGAGAGACATTCGTGGGAGAAAGCTGCATTTTCCTCGTTTGCGGCAGCACTGTGAA
>JAODXP020000019.1:32847857-32862857 GCA_027497455.2 Sardinella longiceps
TTTGCCAAGATGGCCCAGCGACACACACACACACACACACACACACACACACACACACACACAAATACACAAACAGAGATGCAGAGTTAAGGGTGTGTCACCACCTTTGGAACCACATTGGAAACCACATGTTCAAAACATTTCTTAAGAACTTACCCACAACCCCCTCTCTCCCAACCCATGATTCGTGTGAATATTTTGACAACCTTTCGTGAGAACTCCTTTTGTGTGCATGTGGGTGATTTGCATAAGGAGAGAGAATTTGACAGAGATGACACACACTTAACCAATCCTGTGTGTGTGTGTGTGTGTGTGTGTGTGTGATATTACAGTATTGACATTTGAGTTGATTTTTGACTTTATCGGCTAAGAAGACACCAAACCTGTGGCCTTGTCTCACCATGCATGTTCTGTATTTCCAGTGCAATGCTGAGGCTCAGTTGAAATAGTAACTTTAACCAAATCTGACTCCATTAATAGAAATGAAGTGTAGCAGGATATTTAGTGTTAGTCAATGGAACAATCTTAAGATCCAACCATGCCAAATGTCTTGTTACCAATATGGATTAAGTTCAAGGCTGATGGTGTTGTTAAGGTTAAAGGTATTATCCGGAGTGAATCAACACGTAGCCCTGCTGTTTTATAAGCTAAGCGCTATTGATAGCCTCCTCAATAATTGAATTTCGTGCAACGTAGACCGAGATTGCGAAACAGCAGCGATTAGCAATATAAAACAGCAAGGTTACGTGTTGATTCACCCCGGATAATTCCTTTAAGCAATAAACAGGCCTGGGTTTTTAAAACAATCTTGTGCTTCTATATTATAAAGATTCTCTTTTAGATACTATGGCATCACGAGAGGACGTGTGGTAGACACAAGCAGGTTATATATAAACTGGAGACAACGACTAAGTCCCGCCCTCCATAGAACTGAATGACCGAGGCTAGGACCGTAAATAGACCACGGCCATGCCCATGCTGCCCATGCGCAAAGTTCCAAAGTTGGAAATCACGCATGGGCTCACGTTGAATCTCTTTGCAAAAACAGTAGTCCTTCAATCCAGACGGTGGTGATAATGCACCTAGTTTGTTTGCCATACAACACGAGGAAGAAAGTTCTTTCGAGAACGTGCCTGAAGTTTATAGCATTCATGACAGTACACTTTTTTCTTCTAAAGAAAAAAGGTGCCGCACACTTTAAGTCCATAGACAATTTAATAATTTAAAAAGTCATGATGACGTTTCGGCACGAAGCCTTCATCAGATCGAAGTTGACTTCAAACATACAACCTTGTATGTCTGAAGTCAACTTCGATCTGTATGTCTGAAGTCAACTTCGCTGCCGTGGTTCGGATTGTGACTCCATACTTAAATATGGCGATGCTAAAGTGCTGCCGCTAATCTGCGCGGTCTTGACCCCCAGGGTAGACAACCGATGCATTCCCTCAAGGGAGTGGCTTCCTGCAAACTACATTTCCCATGATGCATCACACAGACAGGTGTAGGTGTTTGGCTGGACCAGGGGGTCAGGATTTAGCTTCGGTTAGCTTTGCCAATTAGCATCGCACTTCCTCGTCGCCATTTTCCAGAAATGACATCATATCCGACTCCATTTGACATATGCTGATTGGCTAATGCTACACTTTCAGCTCATGTGAACGAGCTCCCTGTGCACAAACTTTTGTGGGCGTGCCCAGACTTGCCATCTGTAGCTCATCTCCATTAGTAACATGGGCCCTCATTGGCCTAATGAAAATGGAGTCGGAAGTGAGCTCCATGAAACGCCATCTTGACAACTGAAAATTTTGTTCAATTTTGGATGAATTCACTTGCCTAGCATTCCACATTGGAATGAGTGGGAGGCGGGACTTGGTATGTTTCTCCAGGTTTATTAATACCTCCATGGGCTGGACTGATTAGAGCGGGAGTTGGAGCACTGGGAGAGAACAAAGAGAGGACGCACTCCGCACACAGCAGAGCTGGAACTGAACAAAGGAAACGAACATAAAAAGGACATTACTGCTCTGGAGCATTGTTGCTCACCCGCAAGTATTTAAAAGTACTTATATATAAAAACTTTTCTGTTGCTCCCGTCACCCTTTAAGTTGAACTTTTTCATTCTGAGTTGATCTCTGGATTAAAACTGCTTTACGTTCAAACCTCTGTTTGCTTCTGTTCTCTTGGTTCTCCGCACAGTCCCACACCCTGCTAACTTGAACTGCCTCTCATGATGCCACAATACTCTTAAGAGTTTTCATGGAGATATTTAGAGATATTTCATCATCAAATAAGAGTTTTCATAGAGATATTTAGAGATATTTCATCATCAAATAAGAGTTTTCATAGAGATATGTAAGGGATAATGTATTGTCCGCCGGTCATTATAGAAAAATATTTCCCAAGAGGAAGAACCGGAGACCGTCTCTGATTCTTTCTCAAGGGAAATATTTTTCAATAATGACCGGCGGACAATACATTATCCCGCTTATTATACGGGTCCTTGCCTACACGACGATATAATATTTTACAGAAACGTCTTTTACATTTAATTTGTTAACGTTTCATGGCTTCTGCGGAGAAACAAATAGTCCGCAAAGAGACTTATAGAACGCAGCTGATGTCCTTTCACTTTCAACGATGTTTCATTGTTGATCTCTACGCGCGGAATGATACGGAGACGTGAATCCCAAGCAAAAAACCTGTTGCCATTGACAGCGGTCATTATAGTTTTTCAGCGGTCATTATACAAAAATAACTGACCAGCGAACGTTGAGGAGTCCCATTGAAAGTGAATGGAGCCTCCCTCAACATTCTAGAAGACCCGTATAATAATTAGAGATATTTCATCATCAAATAAGAGTTTTTATAGAGATATTTCATCATCAAATAAGAGTTTTCATAGAGATATTTAGAGATATTTCATCATCAAATAAGAGTTTTCAGAGATATTTCATCATCAAATAAGAGTTTTCTTAGAGATATTTAGAGATATTTCATCATCAAATAAGAGTTTTCATAGAGATATTTCATCATCAAATAAGAGTTTTCATAGAGATATTTAGAGATATTTCATCATCAAATAAGAGTTTTCATAGAGATATTTAGAGATATTTAATCATCAAATAAGAGTTTTCATAGAGATATTTCATCATCAAATAAGAGTTTTCATAGAGATATTTAGATATTTCATCATCAAATAAGAGTTCTCATAGAGATATTTAGAGATATTTCATCATCAAATAAGAGTTTTCATAGAGATATTTCATCATCAAATAAGAGTTTTCATAGAGATATTTCATCATCAAATAAGAGTTTTCATAGAGATATTTCATCATCAAATAAGAGTTTTCATAGAGATAGTTAGAGATATTTAATCATCAAATAAGAGTTTTCATAGAGATAATAATAATAATAATAATACGCTTTATTGCAGACACAGGTCCATATCTTACACATACATAATAAATAGTATAAAAATAGATACAAAATACACAGATAAATAAAACTCAGCCTATAGGACATACAAACAATTGCACCAATGTCTTCTTAACCTAGAAGTGAATCTATAACAGCTCTTCATAGGATTGACCAAAGCCACAATTATTTGATTCTCTGACTTGTCCAGGCGGCACATAAAGCCAAACATCAACTGTCTTAAGAGTGCCTCACACGTAGGTACTCTAGTGGACACAAATAATTGACTGGCACTGTGCCACCTAGGGACACACAGCAGCAACCTCATTGCATCATTGTATGCTACCTTAAGCCTCTGCATACTCTTTTTCTTATAGCTAGACCACAATTGGGCAGTATACAATGGTGTTATGTAGGTTCTGAATAAGGAGCTCTTCACAGAGTCAGAGCACATAGAAAACTTCCTTATAAGCATGTTAGCTTGACCATATATCTTACAGCGCTGTCGGTAAAGGTCTTTGTCATCTGTCCAGTCATCAGATATGACATGACCTAGGTATTTAACCTCCTCACACACATCAAGAGGGCTGTCAGACAAGTAAAAGGTTGGAAAAGTTGATTTCCTGTCATCAACACTTTTAACTATCATGACCTGGCTTTTTTTAGGATTATATTTTACATCATAATCCAACCCATACTGGGAGCACACCTTCAGCATCTGCTGCAGCCCAGCACTATATGGACAGATCATAACCAGGTCATCTGCGTACATAAGATGATTGACAATAATGCTGCCCACCAGGCAACCGGTTTTTAATCTATTTAGCTGATTTGACAAGTCATCCATGTAGACATTAAATAAAATAGGTGACAATATTCCTCCTTGCCGCACTCCGTTACTCACACAGAATGGAGCAGATACAACATTGTCCCATTTAACCTGGAATGTTTGATGAGCATACCAGAACACTAAGATTCTCACTAGAAAATTGGGAGCACCCCTTTCCAAAAGTTTTACAAACAATTTTTCATGGTTAATGCGATCAAATGCTTTTGATGCGTCAATAAAGCATAAAAATACAGAAGAATTCAGGCTCATGTATCTAGACACGATCTCTTTGAGAGCATAGATACACATGTCAGTTCCATGCTTCCTTTTGAACCCAAACTGATTTTCATTAGTGAGAACATACATTTCAAGTTTTGCTAAGAGTATTCTCTCCAGAACTTTAGACAAGATGCTGGCTAATGCAATAGGACGATAATTGTCAATACTATTAAGCTTACCAGCCTTGTCTTTCAGCACAGGCACTAGCAGGACAGACATAATAGCATTAGGCAGGACACCATGTACCAGGCAACCATTGAAACACATGGAAAGCAAAGGGCAAAGTTTATGGCTTGCATATTTTAGATGCTCTGCAGTAATGCAGTCCATACCACAGGCTTTATTGTTATCCAGCATATTAATGGCATCATAGATATCTGCTGCCCTAACTATCATATCTACTGAGACATTACTATGTTCAAGAGTGATTGTAACTGGATTACTTTTGACACAATTAAAGAGGCTATGGTAGTGTTCACGCCAAAGCTCAGCTATTTTTTCTGGGCTACTAACACCTTCAATGTCAGCCGGTAGGGGTGTTTTATTATTATTCATTACTCTAACCTCTTTCCAGAAGTCAGTAAGGTTGTTATTCTGTAGCTTTCTGGCAAGTGAGTCTGCTCTCATTGTATTTTCATTTTTCTTAATAAAACGAAGTGCATATTTAAATTTAGCATTTGTTTGTTTTTTGATATCCAGCAATGGCCCATGTCTCGGCCTACCTGCCTCAGACCAGAGTCTAAAGGCCTCTCTTGCCTCAGAGTACTGCTCAGCCACAAACTCATTCCACCCAGGTCTAATGTTGGGTGCCTTACATTTCCTTTTACAAAGAGGTTCACTAGAAGCATTGAGACATTTCACAATATCATCATACATGGCACAGAGGTAATCAGCATGTTGTGTGTTCTTACAATTCATATCTGAGCACATAAGGGCCTCATGAGGCAGTGCAATATTACTTAAAAAACTGTCTGTTCTCAATGAGTATTCAACTATATCATCACTGTTCAGTTTTGACCAGTCCAGTTTACTTGAGGAAGCCTTATAAGCCGCATTATTATTTCTGGCCAGCAGGGGAACATTCTCAACATTTAGCATCACAGCAATAGGTATATGATCAGAGGTGGCAAGTTCATAACAAATCTCTACATTTATCAGAGAGGCATGAGCATCAGTTGTGGTCACAATATGGTCTAGCCAAGATGTTGTGTGCCACGCTTCACTCACATAGGTAAAACTTGTGTCAGGCAAAAAGGCTGTGCTTGATAGAATTAGTTTAGACTCATTACAAAAGTTCTGCAGGTGTGCTGCAAATAAGGATTTACTATCTGACATGTCAGCATTAAAATCACCCATAACATAAACACAAGATGAGCTATTGTCCTCTATAAAGGACTGAATAAAAGCTAACCTATTGAGAAATTCATCCTCATGCTCATATGATTCATATGGTGTGTAGACATTTAAAACCGTAAATTTCTTTCCATTAAGATTACACTCTAGTCCTATGGCCCAGTCCACATTTAAGCGCACCACCTTCACCATTGAGTCATATTTGATGTCCCACAGTATGGCTACACCACCAGCTATCCTACCTCGTATCAGCCTAGTACTGATGTCGGTAGTGGACTCACCAGCCCCATGGAAGTTCATATGCAGAGTGTTCAGCTTGTCCAGATCTTGTTTCGCCAGCCAGGTCTCTTGCAGGCACAGTATGTCACATTTGTCCAACATTGTGTCCACAACCAAACGTCTCGATCTATCAGTAGCGGTATGTCCTACTCGCAACCCGCGAGTGTTATATGAAGCAACACGCATTTAATGACTTGTGTCACTCCCAGCGGGGCAGATGGGCTTCATCCCGTCCTCGCTCAAAGATGTAGCCAGCACCTCAGCGTTGTTACCGTGAAGCAGTCCTAACGTTACATTTTGAGATATAGATGCATCCTCCGTAGTCGTGCCCCCGTCTGCTCCTCTGGGTCGACGAGGCTCATAGTAGCGTCGGACAAAAACCCCAGCGGGCCAGAGTTGCGGGTCGTAGAGCTCGGCCACCTCATTGCATTCAGCGGTGACACAGAAGGAGCTGAATCTAACGTTACTCTGTGTCGTCTCAATTTTCCTACATGTCACATCTCGGCCCAGCTTCGTCTTTAAATAATCACTGAGAGCATTTGCGTCCACATTAAGATCAAACTTTGTAGCAAATACCTTTACCATCTTTGTTTTGACAGCCAGTATATTGCTAACCACACCAGTCCCGATTATGCCGGTTTTCTTTCTCACATGACCCGCTCTAGTTTTTCCCATATGAGGGCGTTGATGGGTGCTCTCAGGTGCTTGTCTCAGTCGTGGCTGTTTCTGTGGGCGCCCATCCTTTACCACCTTGATCCATGGAGGGCTCTGCGTGTGTCTCAGGGCTGGATCAGCAAGATGGGCTGGTTGACCTCCGTTGAACCCGCCAGGCGTTACCCATCCATTAGCTCCAGAGGGAGTGCAGGGGGCATGACCCGACGGCTTCTGAATCGTAGCCGAAGAGGGACCCGTTGCACCGGGCGGAGGGCTCGATCGTGGGCCTAACTCCTCTGCAGAGAGACAGGCAACCGGAGAAGTAGCATCCGACCCAGCATGGCCCTCCACAGCAGTCAGACGGCTGTCAAGTTTAGCGGAAACTTCCCGTAATGTTTCACAGGCAGTTACCTGCGTTCCCATAGATCTTTTTAGATAGTCAATGTCAGCATTTATTTGCTGCATTTTCCCAAGAAGCACAGACACATCAATGTGTTTAAATGACACAGGGGGTAATTCATCCAGGAAGTGCGATACAAATCTTGGGATCTCTTCACTGCACTCATTAAGCACTTGCAGACATATTTTAACGTTGTTAATGTCTTTCTTTGGTCCTCTGTGGGTAGTCCAACGTTTGATATTTCATCATCAAATAAGAGTTTTCATAGAGATATTTAGAGATATTTAATCATCAAATAAGAGTTTTCATAGAGATATTTCATCATCAAATAAGAGTTTGCATAGAGATATTTAGATATTTCATCATCAAATAAGAGTTCTCATAGAGATATTTAGAGATATTTCATCATCAAATAAGAGTTTTCATAGATATTTCATCATCAAATAAGAGTTTTCATAGAGATATTTCATCATAAAATAAGTTTTCATAGAGATATTTAGAGATATTTCATCATCAAATAAGAGTTTTCATAGAGATATTTCATCATCAAATAAGAGTTTTCATAGAGATATTTAGATATTTCATCATCAAATAAGAGTTCTCATAGAGATATTTAGAGATATTTCATCATCAAATAAGAGTTTTCATAGAGATATTTCATCATCAAATAAGTTTTCATAGAGATATTTAGAGATATTTCATCATCAAATAAGAGTTTTCATAGAGATATTTCATCATCAAATAAGAGTTTTCATAGAGATATTTAGAGATATTTAATCATCAAATAAGAGTTTTCATAGAGATATTTCATCATCAAATAAGAGTTTTCATAGAGATATTTCATCATCAAATAAGAGTTTTCATAGAGATATTTCATCATCGAATAAGAGTTTTCATAGAGATATTTCATCATCAAATAAGAGTTTTCATAGAGATATTTCATCATCGAATAAGAGTTTTCATAGAGATATCTCATCATCAAATAAGTGTTTTCATAGAGATATTTCATCATCAAATAAGAATTTTCATAGAGATATTTCATCATCAAATAAGAGTTCTCATAGAGATATTTAGAGATATTTCAATTTGATCTCAACAGTTTTTCACCTCCCCGCTGTTGTCTTATTGTGTCATGCTTTCTGATCCTCTCATTCTCACTGTAAAACTCTTTCACTCTCTCTCTTGCCAATAGTGTCCTAAATGTGCTGCATCTGTGCCTTACCTGTCTGTAATCCAGAGCATCCTTACCTGTCCTTTATTTTGTGTGCTTGCGTGCACATGATTGCTTGCCTAAGCCTGAGGCGTTTTCTTAGGCTAGGGTTGGGCATTGGCATTTTCTTAGGAAAAGCTATTTGGGCGTGTGTATGCAGTGTGTGTGTGTGTGTGTGTGCAATGGAGTCTCTGAATGTGTGTGTGTGTGTGTGTGTGTGTGTTACTGAGTGTATGTGATTGCGACATCTAAGTGTGTATGCCAGTATATATGTGTGTGTGTGTGTCCAGAGAGACTGCGCCTCACTGCCGCATCTTCAGCTCCTCTGCATCGCACAGCAATGCCACCCAAACCGACAGTAACACCCACAGGTAAGACACACACATTACATGTATTTATCTGGCTAGGCAGTGGAAACAGTAACAGGTAAGACACATTAGATATATTTATTTGGGAATTACACAGTTAGACAGTGGAGACAGTAACAGGTAAGACACATTAGATGTATTTATTTGGGAATTACACAGTTAGACAATGGAGACAGGAACAGGTTAGACACATTAGATCACTAGAAGACAGTGATGTTCATAAGTCTTTTTTTCCAAGTCCAAGTCAAGTCTCAAGTCTTTGTACTCAAGTCCAAGTCAAGTCTCAAGTCCTGAGGGGCAATGCCAAGTCAAGTCTCAAGTCGAGTCTCGAGCCTCCCAAGTCCATGTCAAGTCTCAAGTCTCAAATGACTGAAAGTATTGTTTTCTCATCAAATACTGTCAGAGATGATGAGTAGATGAAGAGTATCATCTATTACTGCAGTAGAGCTGGGCGGTATGACCAAAATCTTATATCACAAGATTTTTCAGAAGCACACCGCTTTCACAGAATTTTTTTTTTTTTTTTTTTCCCCCATATTACCATATGGCTATGAGTCATGACTACTTGAGATTGAACCAAAATATAATAATAGATTTCCTGCTTGGACTCTTTACTCCTTTTCTCCCCAAGTCGAGCCTTTTTGAATCTTGGAGGAAAAAAATCCATTTGACATGGTGAGGATGGACAAAATTATGCACACAATCGGCTATTGACAAGTCAGCTGTAATGTTAGACCTTAGAAAATTTAGAATGCAGTTATATGCATGAGTTACATTACACCTAAGAGGAAATTGTGCCTATGCTTTCCCATAACAAAACATCAGAAAAACCGAAATAATGAAATGAACACTTCTGTGACATGAACATTGTTCACGAGTCACAAGGCTCAAGTCCAAGTCAAGTCTCAAGTCATTGAGGGCAAGTCCAAGTCAAGTCTGAAGTCTCTAGAATGAGCGACTTAAGTCAAGTCCAAGTCCAAGTCTAGAGTCCAAGTCCCCATCACTGCTAGAAGACTAACAGTAAGGACGGAAACACAGTTGGTATTTACCTAATCAGTCTGTTGCTGTTGGATACAGGCTCAGTCAATGAGAATTAGTCACAGGCGCGTTATATGGTCATTAATAAATGTATTTATTTTATTTCATTTTAATATTTATTAAACAGGAAAAAAATAGAAGTAACATGGCAGTTCCATTTTAAAATGGGCCTGACTCAGCATGTGCTGGTTTACAGCAGGTTCCTGTTCTGCAGCACACTAAACACAGAATAACAACACACACATAGACTAATAGTGACTAGACTAGACTAATAGTGGGGCACATCACAGTATCAACAAGACCATTTGACAGCAACAAGTTATATCACAAATCAAGACAAATAGACAACACTAGATAAAACATAAATAATATGCATGTGTAGTGTAGTGTAGGGTTTTAGTGGTTGCATGTGTAGCTGTTCAATTGAAATGACTTGTAAGTGTTTTTGAAGTGTGAAACGGATGTTATTGTTCTGATGTGATATGGGATGTTGTTCCAAATTTTGTGTATGTGAGGAAAAATGATCTCTGGCCATACTGTAGGTGTTTTTGAAAGCTGGTACAGGAAGTTGTGCTTGTGTTACTGATCTTGTAGTCCGCCCTTGATGTGTGATTGGTAATAATGCGGCAAGAGAAGGTATAGCGCAGTGTGATTGTAACTGAAAGTAAAATGTTATAGCATGGTTAATGATATAATTCTGAAAGGTCAGTGCGTTTGAATGAGTGAGAGTTTATGGTGAATCTTGTATGCTCTGTTGTATATTCTAGCTATTGGTTCAGTGACTTATTTTGTGGTTAAGGACCAAATCGGAAGACAGTAAGATAACGTTGAAAGAATCATTGCATGAAGGTAGGTTTTAGAAACAGAAAATGACAGATAAGGTCTGATTTTATTATACACATAAAGTTTCTGATTGAGTTTGTTCAATAGCTTACGGGTGCCAATGACTTAGAAGCACACAGCCAAGCACAAAACTGCAGCAAGGGGTGATCTGTCTGTTGATTCAAAGGGGATTCTGTGCACATGGTACAATTTCAAGAACATGTCCTGCAAAGATTTCCATTCCTATTTAATCGGTAATAGACAACTGCTGGGGAAAATTCAGTCATCTGAAAAACATGGCCAATGTGAGGAGGACTGAAAAGGCAAGTGTTGCCTCCGGTTCGTTTGATGAATGAGGGCCAAGTTGTGTAAAAGAAATGTATTCCAAATGATGAATAAACGGCCCTGATATGTCACCAGACACGAAGGAATCATGTTCATTTTAAACACTGATATCACTGACAAAAAAACAAGGATATGTATAGGAGATGTTTTTGAACGATGGAGACGGCTGAAACCTACTCAATATTTTGAACATGATTGTAGTACCAACTTTGGCCCCAATCCTGCACACAGCTCCTCTAAGTGCCAATAAAGCTCATTGTTGTAGCTAGTCACCGTGTGTGTGTGTGTGTGTGGGGGGGGGGGGGGGATCTGTAGATCAGATCTGTAGATCTGAACACTTGATGTGTAGGCTACTCTTATTCACAAACTCATCTCTGCTCACACTAATAGATCTGAACACTTGATGTGTAGGCTACTCTTATTCACAAACTCATCTCTGCTCACACTAATAGATCTGAACACTTGATGTGTAGGCTGCTCTTATTCACAAACTCATAATATACTCACCCTAATAGATCTGAACACTTGATGTGTAGGCTACTCTTATTCACAAACTCATAATATACTCACCCTAATAGATCTGAACACTTGATGTGTAGGCTACTCTTTCTCACAAACTCATAATATACTCACCCTAGGTTGAAGTTAGCTGTGTTTTATTCCTCACAATATTGATGAGGCTGGTATGGTGACAGGTTCTGTTGAGGCTGTTATCTGTAGTCACATGAATGTGTGTATATGGCAGATAGTGTTTTTACTGTTTTAAGTGTTGTGACTGGCCAATGAGATGCAGACGTGATAGGAGCACATTTATGTAAATACCTCAATTAGGCCAAAAAATGACTTGGTTGATTATCCCATATGGCTGACGAATATTAGCCTGATTGCCATCGACTTTCAAAGCTCTGTGAGACTTTGGTCTGACCAAGAGTCTATAGCGCTGTAATTTCTCAAAGCGGATGGTTGACCCGCCTCCATCTAATGCCTCGGTTTGCCATTGGTCGTTGTTAGAAAATGTTAGAAAATGCTTTCTGAGTTCCCCATTTTTGGTATATATGTGTATGGTGTAAATTTTTTCCCCAGCTAAAGTGGGTTTCTCAGCCTCACTGCAAAAAGACACACACACACACACACACACACACACTCTCTCTCTCTCTCTCTCTCTCTCTCTCTCTCTCTCTCTCTCTCTCTCTCACTCACACACACACACACACACACACACACACACACACACACACACACACACACACACACACACTCTTGCAGTGGCGGCTGCTGGTTTTTCAGATAGAGGAAGCTCAGATTGAACAATCTGTAATTTTTTCATTCAAACTATTTAATTATGTTTTTATTGTCATGGGCTGGTTTTAGGCTATAGAATAATACGAGAGTATGGGCCTAAGCTATTTCAATTATTCAGGTGCAAAACCCTCCCAAACCAATTTGCAATGAATTTTAAGAGAGAAATAACAGAAATAATTCCCATATTATTGGAGCCATATTATAGGCTTCTCTTTTTCAAGAGGTTAAAATAATGTCTGACCCAGGGTGTCCGCGGGTTTGTAAAAAGTTGTAAAAGGTAGTAAATGAAATTAGGTCAAATTAAGGCCAGTAAAAAGTAGTAAAAAGTAAGAAGCGTCATCTGACGAGGTAGTAAATTTTTGAGCCCCCATCCAAATGACGCTATGAATTTTTCAATTTGCTTAACTTACATCCATCCTAACTTCTTAAATTACTAAACTTCTGTGGACTTAGCCTACTTATTTTGCGTTACGAGTGGAACCTGAGTGATAAGCTACAGATGATGTCACGCCTGCCTACCTCACGCGGCGCTCAATCAATCTGGATAGGCTACCTGCCAGATCTCTTCGCAAGTTCGCTATTAGTTAATTTCAAATAAAGGAACAGTAACAAAGGCTATGAAGGTTAGACGACTTGAGGTAAAAGGCTGTGAGTGAAACTGTCGCCCCTTTTTTGTTGTCTGTCACTTAAGGACTTAAAACACCCATGAGGATAAATGTTGCACCAGAGACAGTGGGGGAAGCAGGTCATTGCGGATGAGAATATCCATCGAGACTATCTATCGCTTTCGCTAAACCCCTACAGCCTATTTATTGTCAAACCGTTCTGCCGAAGCGCAAGAGGGGATCCACAAAACATTTTAAATTTTGATGTTGAATTTGTCTGTCAGCTGTTAAAAAGTTCCCATTTAGATGTCTAAATTACTTCCACTCTGTCTTTTGAGGCATAGCCTTCATGTTTTCATATCCGCTCACTAGTCTTTACCTCGTAATGCCATACATTTCGGCTACATTATCCGTCAAAGCCCCGTAAGGATCAAAACGATTTCAAATGAACCGTCATTTTTGCTAGCTAGCTTAACTTTGCAAATCACCAGTGCTATGAATGAGGCTAGATTTAAGAAAATATAGCCAAATAGCACGTCAGTAATGATTTTTTAAAAAAGTGTTTCAAACATACAGTGATTTTGAGTATTTCAAAGAAATGTGGAAAGATCACTAAAACTATTGTCAGCATGCGCCTGCCTGTGCGCTGAATTGCGCATAGGACTCATGAGAAATTGAATGGGGAAAGGCCAGACGGCTCTCACCCAATCCTGTTCTCTTATGATGAGCCCCGTGTAAACTTATATGTCCACATGAGTGATAAATATAAAGGTAAATAATAAACATATTCAGAACAATAATATATATGATCCTGAAAGTTAAAGTGTTGATGATGGAAGTATAGCCTACTACGGTGTCCTGACACAAGTAAGCTGTATCATAAGCAAGAATTTACAGTAACTTAGGGGTGCTGTGAATGCAAAAAAATGTTGATTGGGTGCCTTGAGCTCAAAAAGTTTGAGAACCACTGGACTAAAGCAAAAATAGATATTTCAGATTTTAGTTGCATTTTTGTCATGAAGTGTCCCCGAACATGTACAGTAGGTTGCATAAGGAAAGAGAGAGGGGTGGGGGGGGATCCTATCCAGGCTCCTGTAATTTAGGGTATCTACTTCTACTGTATGTACTGTAACCAGAAAGAATCATCGTGGGTTTTCAAACTTTGGCGGCATAGCCTAATATTGACAAACTAGAAAAGCACTGAGAGAGCTCAGGCCTCCGCCAAGGCAATGTGGACAAAGACATAACATAAATTCCAGATTGTGTTCTGGATCACTGATCGTACCAAAATAGTCGGAATATGTAGGATGCCACCGCCCCCAAAGAAAAAAAAAGTGCGCTGCTAGATGTTGTGGAGGTAGTAAAAATATTGTAAAAGGTAGGAAAAAAGGTAGTAAATGGTAGTAAATTCAGCACCAGGATTCCTGTATATACCCTGTGACCTCAAAACACACATCTCTAAAGTACATGATGACTGAAAATACACATCTCTCCACTTCTGTCTCGGTCCCTTTCTCTTGTCTCGTTCATGATGAGCTGCTACGTTCTCATTTCAGAGCTGGCCAACGTAGCACCCATAGCAACATTTGTTTACAGATCTCTTGCCTGAAAATTTGGCTAATCCTGACAAAGATTAGCTATCTTTGCTAGCTCTATTAAGTAGTGACAGAGGCGAGAATCACTGATGAAAATCAAAAGTCACTTGTGAGTTTGTGTGTACATCAATCAGTGAATTATATAATAGAGAATAAAACCCTGGGCAGGCACAAAGTATTATTAATAACAGTAACACAGACAGAGAGAGTAAATGTGTTGTCTTGTTGGTACAGTACAGGCTCAACATTGCTATTAGCCGGTAGCCTTCCAAACAGGAACAGTGTGAGGGAGACAGAATGTCAATCAAAGAGATTGAAGGATCTTGGCAAATCATGACATGGAAGCTCAGTGTCCGAGCCCGCCCTCTCCCATTGACCCCAAGTGACCCCTGGAAATGACGTATTTTGCGTATTTTAGCCGAATTAGCCAATAAACGAGGGTTTCAGTTCATGCTGCGTTTCTATGGGGCTCTATGGGGAGCCAGACAACAGGTCGTCAATGGGATT
>JAODXP020000019.1:32867857-32870357 GCA_027497455.2 Sardinella longiceps
GGTGTTTGGACGGACAGACCCACAATGCATGTTGCGAAAGCTCCATTCCAAGTCAATGAGATCCGTCGACGGAGGGATGCAGTGTGAATAAATAAATGTAGTGGGGCTGCAGACGCATGTCAACGAGGAACAGCAGCAGAGGGAGTGTACACACACACACACAAACACACACAGGAAGGAATTTAGCAAAAATAGCCAAAATCAGAAAAAACACTGTAAGAAACTGTAAGACATGAGCAAGCCACACAGCATAGCAGGCTAGTTTAGAAGGTAGACCTTGCTAGCGCAACAGTAAGATAGCCACATGAACTAGCCACATAGCATAGCAGGCTAGTTTAGAAGGTAGACCTTGCTAGCAGTAAGATAGCCACATGAACTAGCCACATAGCATAGCAGGCTAGTTTAGAAGGTAGACCTTGCTAGCAGTAAGATAGCCACATGAACTAGCTACATAGCATAGCAGGCTAGTTTAGAAGGTAGACCTTGCTAGCAGTAAGATAGCCACATGAACTAGTCACATAGCATAGCAGGCTAGTTTAGAAGGTAGACCTTGCTAGCGCAACAGTAAGATAGCCACATGAACTAGCTACATAGCATAGCAGGCTAGAAGGTAGACCTTGCTAGCGCAACAGTAAGATAGCCACATGAACTAGCCACATAGCATAGCAGGCTAGTTTAGAAGGTAGACCTTGCTAGCAGTAAGATAGCCACATGAACTAGCTACATAGCATAGCAGGCTAGTTTAGAAGGTAGACCTTGCTAGCGCAACAGTAAGATAGCCACATGAACTAGTCACATAGCATAGCAGGCTAGTTTAGAAGGTAGACCTTGCTAGCGCAACAGTAAGATAGCCACATGAACTAGCCACATAGCATAGCAGGCTAGTTTAGAAGGTAGACCTTGCTAGCGCAACAGTAAGATAGCCACATGAACTAGTCACATAGCATAGCAGGCTAGTTTAGAAGGTAGACCTTGCTAGCGCAACAGTAAGATAGCCACATGAACTAGCTACATAGCATAGCAGGCTAGTTTAGAAGGTAGACCTTGCTAGCAGTAAGATAGCCACATGAACTAGCTACATAGCATAGCAGGCTAGTTTAGAAGGTAGACCTTGCTAGCGCAACAGTAAGATAGCCACATGAACTACCCACATAGCATAACAGGCTAGTTTAGAAGGTAGACCTTGCTAGCAGTAAGATAGCCACATGAACTAGCTACATAGCATAACAGGCTAGTTTAGAAGGTAGACCAGGGGTGGGCAATTATTTTGGCCGAAGGGCCACATTGGGCTGTTTTGCCTAACGGGCCGGGTGTTAACAGTCAACTGGTGAATGGGGGTTGATGCTGGTAAATTGGTTTCAAACCAGTAGCCCCACTTTTTTTCAGAGGACATGTTAACATGTAGGGTTAAAAGGGAGGGATTTGTACTTCATTGATACAACGTATTTGATAAATCAGGCCTATGATCTAAATCACCTTGGCTAACTGAGAAATTATTATATTTTGGGAAGGCTGGATTAAACAGACCAATGGATCGCATGTCGCGCCCAGGCCTTAGTTTGCCCAGGTCTGAGGTAGACCTTGCTAGCAGTAAGATAGCCACATGAACTAGCTACATAGCATAGCAGGCTAGTTTAGAAGGTAGACCTTGCTAGCGTAACAGTAACTAACAGTTAGTGGGGACTGAGCTAATAAGAGGGAGAGGAGGAGGAGATGAAGAGGGAGAGGAGGAGGAGATGAAGAGGGAGAGGAGGAGGAGAGGAAGAGGAGTAAATGAAGCAAGAGGAAGAGGAGTAAATGAAGCAAGAGGAAGAGGAGGAGGAGAGGAAGAGGAGTAGATGAAGCAAGAGTGAGAGGAGGAGGCAAGAGGAAGAGCAGGAAGATGTGAAGGCAGTGTTGGGTAAGTTACTCAAAAAAAGGTAACTTGTTATTTTACTTTAGTTAGTGCTTTGAATTTTAATTGGATTACGGCTCTTCTCCCTCTTTTTAAAAAGTAACCTCACTACCTTACTCCTCATACCTCATTTCTTTCCTCCTCTTCATCCAGATTCCCTACACAGAAACACACACACACACACACACACACCAATCCTAGTGAGCACACACACACCAATCCTAGTGAGCACACACACACACCATTCCTAGTGAGCACACACACACACACACACACACACACACACACACACACACACACACACACACACACCAATCCTAGTGAGCACACACACACACACACACACACCATTCCTAGTGAGCACACACACACACACACACACACACACACACACACACACCAATCCTACTGAGCACACACACACACACACCATTCCTAGTGAACATACACACACACACACACACACACACACACACACCAATCCTACTGAGCACACACACACACACCAAACCTAGGGAGCTGTAATGCTGGACTCAGCAGCTCCATGAGTGGCAAGCGCACACACACACACACACTCGCCACACAAATACAGGCAGACACACACAC
>JAODXP020000019.1:32877523-32880023 GCA_027497455.2 Sardinella longiceps
AACACACTGGTGCACTCTGCGCTTGTGCCACGGACCTTAGGTCAACCCTCTTGTGAGTTAGTGGTCTTGCGTTTAGGCTACAATCCTAACCTGTGTTTACAGCTTCCCCAACTACACCCATACACAACCAATCACCAGGCAGAAACCGAAGGCAAAACCAATCGGTTTCAAATCAAAACCCGAGTGCCCGCCCACTGTAATGAGCCAGTTAGGGCTTCTACTGAGCGGATGAATGTGTGAATAATTTCACTGTAATGAGCCAGTTAGAGCTTCTACTGAGCGGATGAATGTGTGAATAATTTCACTGTAATGAGCCAGTTAGAGCTTCTACTGAGCGGATGAATGTGTGAATAGTGTCACTTACCTTCAGCAATGTCATCATCAAACGCTCCCTTCACCTGCGAGAAACACCACTGGACCTCATCGTCCCCGTCACCAGCACCTGCAGGATACACACACACACACACACACACACAGTGATCAGCCTACATGGAACGGAGTTTTGCCAGGTCTTTGGCATTTTTGCCCTCAACACTGCCTTCCAGGCAGTGCTGCTTTCAAATCCCTGAACCACTCAGTTTAGGGTTGGGATGAGGGAGTTAGGCTTAAGGTTTAGGGTTGGGATGAGGGGGTTAGGTTTAAGGTTTAGGGTTGGGATGAGGGGGTTAGGTTTAAGGTAAGGGTTAAGGGTTGGGATGAGGGAGTTAGGCTTAAGGTTAAGGTTAAGGGTTGGGATGAGGGAGTTAGGTTTAAGGTAAGGGTTAAGGGTTGGGATGAGGGAGTTAGGCTTAAGGTAAGGGTTAAGGGTTGGGATGAGGGAGTTAGGTTTAAGGTAAGGGTTAAGGTAGTGTTTTTTAGGCTGTGCTGCCTGGAAGGTGCCGTTGGGGGCAAAAAACACCATTGAGTTTTACCATGCACAAGACAAGGTGATGCTGAGTAGTCCCACACCTCACTGACTAAACCTAAACCTAAACTCGACCCAAGCCAAGCCCAACCTCAGCTGCGCTAGGTTGCGACTGTAGAGCTGACAGGTGGCAGAGGCACAAAGTTACACTGGCCATTTCTTGGCAACATTTTATAGCCTAGTGTACCGCTAACGTTACAATGTATATTCGCCTGGCTTCGCTTCGCCACCTCTGCTGGATTGCTGCTTATTTCAATTAACCAAAATAAAAGACCGAAAGTTGCAGTGATACCAAAACGTTACTGTGAGCTAACGTTAACAGTTGGAAAAGCACGTGTAGTCAAAACAAGTAATAGCATCAAAGTTGGCTAACAAGCTACAAGATGATCTGACACCAAACTTCGTAATGCCGCTGCCTAGCTAGCATTAGCTTGCCACAGTTAGCCAAGACAAATGGACGTGTAGAAAATAAAATATTATTCTCATTGCAATAGGGAACTACTATAAGCCTGACAAACTGAAACAATGAATAACGGTTTATAAATCCAATATCTAGACAACGTCTATGCATAGTATATTCTTTCTCTCTCCCTGGCTAGTCAGTCGGCAACATAGCTTGCTAGCCTTCATTAGCTTGCTTGCTTGCTTGCTGCAACAGCACCAACTACAGATGTGGGCTATATTGGATCTGATTTCAGAATTTCAGCATATGCACATGCCATAAATATCTCGCCACACTGCCTTTCACATTTCTAAAGTTCAGCAACAAACGTCGGTAACACCAGCAGTGAGACAGTTAGCGTTATTTCTGCAGCGGCTAAGCTAACGAGCAAGGGTTAGCTAGATCCTCCGCTCAGAACACTGGGCTAATGTTAACGTTACCTGCCATGCTGAGGGAATGTCAGTCTTGAGTTTCAGTGCTTGTGCCAATCTCCTGGACTTGGTGGAATAAAATGTCCACAAGAAAAGACTAGTAAACTAAGTAACTGCACTGCCAGTCGACTCGACGAATAACCTTGTTCACTTTCTTCGTCAATTGTACTCGTTACTTTTCATCAGTAAGGAAACGGCAAAACTTTCTAACTCTGCAACACAGGATAGCCTACTCACTCCACTGCACTCTCAAAATGGCGCAACGTCTTCCCGCTCTGACGTCAGGGCGTTAAACGTAAAGCGCACCCAATGAAAATTAAATAATTCCTTAGCTCATTCATACAGTATTTTCATAAGCAGTATACACGTCCAGATTCAAGCTGTTTGAAGTTGCAAATTTTAAACTCAAGTTCTACTTTCTGTTAAGCTTATTTCATAACCATCAGGTAGAAGAATGTAACAGTAGGCTACTAGGAATATGAAATGGATGGACGTAACAGCCAAACATTGATGAAATCAATAGCCTATTTGAGGTTCAAAAAATGTTTAGGTCTAGACCCTTTTAACGTAATGCACCGGATCCATTATTGTTCTTCACCATGGCATCCAACGAAAATGTTCAGGCAGCGGCATGGCATCTAGGAACCGTCAGGAACATCTCACATGACTCAAACACGCAGTTCTGTTATAGGGTTTTATCCCCATCTAGAGGTGAAGTAGGGA
>JAODXP020000019.1:32895968-32900968 GCA_027497455.2 Sardinella longiceps
TGAATTTTCAAAAAACCTTTATTACAAAAAGTTTAAAAAAGACATTACAATGTCAACTTATCCAGAGAGGACAATAAATAGGTTAAATAAAAAAGTAAATCCCACACATAGTTAGGTAGGTTGAATTGCAGGTACAGCAACATCTAGCAGGTTACTGAATTGCACATTGCCATCTATGACCGTACACAAAGCACCTTCCTGAGACCATAGGCTCTCAAAAACTTCAAGATTACTCATTTCCTTATAGAAACGAAAATCAATTAAGATCCTAGATTTCACCAGCGTTGCAAAAACTAGTAACAGATCAGACCCTGAGTTAAACTCAATCTTATTTCTTCTTGAAACATAAACAGACATCTTGGCCTGACCAATGATGAAATTCAGCAGTTGACATTTGTATCTCTTCTTCTGCACATATTTAAAACCAAAAATAAACATTTCCATTGAAAACACTTCGTTAAACAAAGCAAACAAACTTCTCAAAATGGAAAACATAGAGCACTAAGCGTGTGCAATGCATGAAGGCATGAAAAACAGTTTCTCTTTCAGTGCAAAAAGGACACTCATGCCTGACATCAGGGTTTAAGACACAAACAAAGGAATTTACAGCAACTGCACCATACAAAATCCTCCACTGTAAATCCCCAACCTTTTTAATTAATGGTGACTTGTAAAAGGATCTCCAGTGTGGTTTGACATCCTGCTCTACGTGTAGAACAGCACGCCAAGGTGTGTCAACTCTAGACTCTAAGCACTTCTTATTTAGAGATTTCACACACAGTTTATAAAGATCCTTACCAGAGGCTCGATTGGGACCCAAGAAAATAAAATCCTCCTCTTTCAAAAAACATTAGAAACATCAGTAGACACACTAAAACATGGCACAGGATCACATTCACTTGGTATTATTAGACCCCTGACATACTGATCCAACATGGTTAAATTGTCATCCCTTAAAAGGGTTCGCAATTCCACAAGGTATTTTGTCATAGTACGTAAGGATCTCACATTCACATGCTCGGCCACTCCCACTGCATTCTCAAAACCTGGCCCTGCTACAATCAGGAGGTCTCTCAAGGTGATGACCCCAGCTTTAAGAAATAAACTATTAAAAGCGGTAAACTGCTTCTCACGCGTGAAGTCCAAAAAAGAGCCATATATCAGTGGCTCCTGCAGAAGCCAAAACAGAGAACCAGCACTTCGAACTCTCCAAGCTTTTAAAAGTGTCCATACTTTGAAGGTGTTGCGATAAAACACTGGGAGCTTGTTTAAGTTCATCAGGGTGGGGTTCATCCAGAAAAGATTCCTATCCAGACCCAGGCCCTCAAAAGTCCTTAAAATGGCACAAGCCACAGCCTTCCAACTGGAGTTTACAGGTCCATCCAGAAGCCTCTGTATGAACTGAAGACGAAAGGCTGCTGCCCTACTTTGCAGGTGGACCAGCCCTTGTCCCCCCTCATCCTTGGACAGAAAAAGTACGCCTTGTGGTACCCAGTGTAGGCCATCCCAAAAGAAATCCACCAAAATAGACTGTATTTTAGACAAAACATGTGCTGGAGGGTCTATACAAGCAAGTCTATGCCAAAGGGATGATG
Organism: Sardinella longiceps; assembly: GCA_027497455.2. NCBI lineage: Eukaryota > Metazoa > Chordata > Actinopteri > Clupeiformes > Clupeidae > Sardinella > Sardinella longiceps. The sequence goes on from JAODXP020000019.1 coordinate 32,897,564, forward strand.
CTACCAGGTTATTAATTATTAGAACACGGCCCCTATATGACAATTTCTTAACCAAAAACTCAATTTGCTTAATCTGCCTTTAACCTTCTCAATAATTCCTTCAAAGTTTTTGAGTACGAAATTTTCATTGCCAAGAAAAACTCCCAAATACTTAAACCCATCCCTAGCCCAGATTAAACCACCTGGGAGGCAAGGAGTGCCATCAGGCCATTTTCCAGCCAACAAGGCTACACTTTTCCCCCAGTTAACTCTGGCAGATGACAAAAGGTTAAAATCATGAAAAACCTTTAACATGGTATCCACATCCCCTTGACATCCAATCAGAATAGCCACATCATCCGCATAGGCAGATAGTTTCAAAGGAAGCTGGCAACCAGGAATATTTATACCCCTCAGTTTTGCTCTTAACTGTTTTAACAGGGGCTCAATGGCTAAAGAGTATAACATGCCAGACAGGGGGCACCCTTGTCTAATTCCCCTGTTTACCCGAAAAGGGGCACACAAGTCACCATTAATTTTCAGAATACTCTCATTGTCACAATAAAGAGCTCTAATCTTTTTAATGAAGTCCGAATTAAAACCAAAAGCAATCAAGACGCTCCATAAATAGTTATGCTCAATTCTATCGAATGCTTTCTCCTGGTCGACAGAGACAAGGCCAAAATCCAGATTTAGAATTTTTCCTATTTCCAAAACATCTCTAATAAAAGAAATGTTATCATAAATAAGCCTACCTGGGACACAATAGGTCTGGTCAGGTTCAATAACTTCACCCAAAACTTCACTGAGTCTATTAGCCAGAACTTTAGAGAGCAGTCGATATTCTGCACAAAGAACAGACACGGGTCTCCAAGACCGTATGTCCTTTAAATCTCCCTTCTTAGGTAACAAAGTGAGAACCGCTCTGCGACAACTGAGTGGAAGCCGGCCCTTAGCCAAGCTGTCCCTCAACACAACCAGTAGATCCATGCCTACTTCTGGCCAGAAGCACTTATAAAAGTCAATCGGCAGACCATCAATCCCCGGTGACTTGCCACACTCCATACTTTGGAGGGCCTTATTCAACTCGCCCAGGGTAATCACCCTTCCGAGGTTGCCATTTGCTTCTATTGATACCTTGGGTAGATTCACCAGAAAAGGACTGTCAAGTGCCTGTTCATAGGAGATTTCACTCCTATACAAATCTGCATAAAAATCAACTGCCCTCTTACGAATTTCTTTATGATCAGACAAAATTGTTCCAGTCTCTGAAACCAAAGCATGTATAAGCCGTTTTTGCCCATTTTTCTTTTCCAGATTAAAAAAGAATTTGGAAGGTGCATCCATTAATTCTGCACTTTGAAACCTAGACCTGACCAGAGCTCCTTGCGCCCTGATGCCAAGCAATTCAGCCAATAAGTTCTTTTTAATTTTTAAGTTTTCCAAATGTATTGAATTTCCTGTACTGTCAGCTAGAAATTGGAGCTCCATAATTTCACTTTCCAAAATTTTCATGCGTTGAGCTATATCTCTTGTGACATGGGAAGTATACTGTTGGCACAGCTGTTTTATCTGGGCTTTGCCAAAATCCCACCACTGTTGCACTGTCTGAAAAGAATGCTTTGTAGTCCTAAACTCCTTCCAGAAAGACTTAAAAACATCCTTAAAATGACCATCATTTAAGAGACTAGTGTTATAAGTGCCAGTATGCACTCTTGTGCCTAGTAGCATTTATGAAAAAAGAACAGAGCACCATACTGTGATCAGAAAATCCTACAGGCAGAATAAGACAGTTTCTAAAAAAACTGAGCTGATGTTTAAAAGTATAGAATCTATCCAGTCTGGCCAAAGATAAACAATTATTATATGAATGAACCCATGTATACTGCCTCTCGTTAATATGAAAATTTCTCCATACGTCAGAGAGATCATGCGATTTCATTAGCTCAATGAGCCTTCCACGTGATGGCATATGAGGCTCTACATGATTCCTATCCATCACCATCTCAGTACAGTTAAAGTCTCCACCAAGAAGTAAGAATTCCCCAGAATCACAATTCTTTAACACATCATCCAAAATACTTAGAAAAATCATTCTCTCCCTCCCAACTGTTGGCGCATATACACAAACAAAAACAATAAAAGTATTCTCATATTGAGCTCTAACTTTCAAAAGTCTACCTTTAACAATATCGTCAACCTCATAAGAGATAGGAATACAGTTACTTGAAAAAAGAATAGCAACACCGCCACTAATTGAGGTATTATGGCTTAAGATAGATAACCCCCCAAATCCCATTTCCCAATCAGCACTATTATTCGCATCAGTGTGGGTTTCTTGCGCAAAAACAACATCAATAGACTTTTCTTTCATTGTTTCAAAGAGCATTGCCCTCTTAGCACGATCCCGTGCCCCATTTAAATTTAGGGAAGCAATTTGAAAGCCACTCATAAGTAAGAAATAGAAAGTAAGAATTAACATAATCATTTTGATTTTTTAGAGGTTGGTGTGGATTGACTGTTCAACAGTGTTCTGAGCTTTGTGAGCATTTTATTTAAACGAAAGCCCTCCTGTCTAGTAAAGTGATTCTCGGACATATATAGCTTTGTTTTTGTCATAAATTGTTCAACATCGGGAAAGTGTTGGTCAACTTGAACACGTTTGGCATTTTTGGTCTCCTTCAAAAAAGTTTTGAAATCTTCTACAGTATACTCGCGAGCTGCATAGCCGCTTAGGCGAAGACTGCAGTTCAAGCTGCAATCAGATTCCCCGTCACTGTCTGCATCGGTAGAAAAATCAATTGCCAAATCCAAATTTTTAGCGCTTTTCGGGCGAGATCTTGATCGTTCCCTTTCCCTCTTCACACCCTTCGGAACTTTAAAAGGATTTTCCTCTGTTTCCATACTCTGACTGCCATCCCCGCTATCATCAACCAAGTTATCAATTGACACTGCATTAGCGTTACTACTTTGAGACTGATCTGTGCTCAAATCCTCTGAGGCCGCAGCTTCAGCCCCCGCCCCGTTTTCACTATGGCCTACCGTCTCATCAGGCACACCCTGATCAGACGGTGTAACTTCAGGTGCATCAGTAACGTTGTTAGCAGAACTTTCCCCTGGTTGCTGGTCACTGTTAACCCCAGCTTCACTATTTGTAGGTGCATTATCGCCGGTGGGCTGTCCCTCTCCAGCACTAGCATTGCGCTCATTTACACCACTGACATTGGCCGAATTGTTGCGCTTATCGGGACAGGCTCGCACTAGGTGACCAGACAATCCACATCCAAAACATTTCATCACATTACTGGTAACATATATCGGGTAGTTGAAATCATCCACTGTAATATTCAAAGTCATATCCAGATCACGCGCGTTATTATTTAGTATCATATAGACATAGCGCCTAAAAGACACCACATGTTTTAA
>JAODXP020000019.1:32908468-32915968 GCA_027497455.2 Sardinella longiceps
TCTGTGGCTAGCCTTAGCAAGAAGACTATGCCCCCCCCCCCCGTCCCCACAAACCCCTATAACTGTTAGCCTCTCTGTGGCTAGCCTTAGCGAGAAGACTATCCCCCCCCCCCCCCACCCCGCCGCACGCCTCTAGAACTGTTAGCATCTCTGTGGCTAGCCTAAACAGCAAGACTATGGACCACCCCCCACCCCGCAAGCCTCTAGAACTGTTAGCATCTCTGTGGCTAGCCTAAACAGCAACACTATGGCCCACCCCCTCCACCCAGCAAGCCTCTATAACTGTTAGCCTCTCTGTGGCTAGCCTTAGCAAGAAGACTATGCCCCCCCCCCTGCAAGCCTCTATAACTGTTAGCCTCTCTGTGGCTAGCCTTAGCAAGAAGACTATGCCCCCCCCCCTGCAAACCTCTATAACTGTTAGCCTCTCTGTGGCTAGCCTAAGCAAGAAGACTATGCACCCCCACTAGCCACCCCTGCACTAACATCCCCCTAATGAGATCTAGCCCTTGTGTTAGCATCAGTGCTAGCAGTACCGTTAGCCTCCCTTGTGTTAGCATCAGTGCTAGCGGCCTCCCTTGCTTATTTCTCTATTTGTGTGTGTGTGTGTGTTCGTCTGTGTGTGTCAGCAGCGTGTGTGTGTGCGTGTGTGTCAGCTGTGTGTTTGCTGTACCCACACACACACACACACACACACACACACACACACACACACACACAAACACACACACAGCATGTGCTTGTTAGCTCTCTCTGTCCTGCAGGTGTCTAGATGTCACACAGCAGCACACACACAACACAAGTAACTTAATACTCTATAACACATGTTATAAACACTCTGTAACACACATACAGCAAACAACATAATACTCTATAACATATGTTATAGCATAGTAGCACACAGCCTTATACTCTATATTATACAACAATTAGGTCCGGTCGAAGCATTTCTGAATTTCTGATTGGACGAGATGCATTCCAAGCTGTTAATGTTAGAACTATTTGTGGGAGCGGAAGGTGAACGAACTAAAATTTGAATCTAAACAGTAGAAAACAGTAGAAAGTGTGTGTGTGTGTGTGTGTGTGCTTGAGTGTAGCATGTGTGAATGTCAGTCTTTCCCCCAGCTAGTGTTCCACATATTACGGGTGCCTTGTTGAGACACACACACACACACACACACACACACACACACACACACACACACACACACACACCCACACACACACTGTAGCCCCAGGAGGAGACTCTGTGCAGACTTACAGTAAGTGATCACACACACACACACACACACACACACACACACACACTCACACACACACACACACACACACACACACACACACACCCTGGGTGCCACTGTGAACCTCGTCAGAGAAAACAATGCAAACCATCTCCACAGGCTACAGCAACAAATAACAAACAAATAATGTGTTACAGAAGTTTATTGTTTGTTTTATTTTTGCTTTACAGTAACTGATTTTGTTTTGTTGTTTTGAAAAGAGGCCTTGTGTGGAACTGAATAAAAGTAGTAAAAACACAAGACTGCAGTGTTCTATATGAAGTACACTAATGTTTTGCTGCTGATATGAAAGGGCATTTGTATAGTCCAAGTGGGTATCATTTTGCTATCAGAGTGACATTAAAGGGCAACTTCAGTCATTTTCAACAAGAGCTCTATTGCTCCAGCTACTGGAGATTAGCCAATACTGAAGACGCAAGACATTTCGCTCCAACCATATAGGTTTCCTTGAACAGAGAATAATCACTTACAACTAGCCCAATGGGGCAGATTTTTGAACTGGATTTTTAACATCTTAGCATACTCCAAATGTCACCACAAAAACCATGAAGTATCAACAGATACCTTACAACACAGAACTGTATTGTCTATGACTACAAATGGCTGAAAAAGTGTTAAAACTGTGCATTTATGCAAGCAGCCAAAGATTGTTTGTTTACCAAACGGTTTTGTAAACACTGCATAAAAACAGTATTTTAACCACTTTGTCAGACATTTGTAGTCATAAACACTACAGTGGTGTGTTGTAATGTGTCTGATGATGTTACATAGCTTTTGGGGTGATATTTGGAGCATGTTTAGACATTGAAAACACTGCCCCATTGGGCTAATTGTAAGTGATTAATCTCTGTTCAAGGAAACCTATATGGTTGGAGCAAAATGTCTTGCGTCTTTAGTATTGGCTAATTTCAAATAGCTTAAGCAATAGAGCTCCTGTTGAAAATGACTGAAGTTGCCCTTTAAGTTTGTATTTTGGTTTCAATTTCATACAGATGTAAATATTGTTTATTTCCGGTGTTGGGTCTGATTTGCTTGTGTGGAAAATTTTGGCACAATGAGCCAAGTTTTGCACAACATGTTCAAGCACTGGGCAAAAAGTATAATTAGGTCTAGACTACCTTCAAGCAAGCGTGTGTGTGTGTGTGTGAACGTGTTCAAGCAGCGGGCACAAACCGTAATTAGACCTACAGAACCTTCAACCCCTAGATTAGAACATCCACTCTGATTCTGGTTCTACATGTATTTGTCCAGTTCTACCAGATCCATGATCTTTGGTTCTACTCTCATGACCTTGAACTTGACCAGCTCTCATTCTGCCTGCAGGCTGGGAAGGAGATGAGCTGCTGTGATGACCTCTAGTGACCTGCTGTGATGACCTAATGACCTCTAGTGATCTGCTGGGATGACCTAATGACCTCTAGTGACCTGCTGGGATGACCTAATGACCTGTAGTGACCTAATGACCTGTAGTGAGGAGTGTGGGTGTGTGTGTGTGTGTGTGTGTGAGGCTGTGGTGTGTGTGTGTCTGAGGGGTGTGTGTGTGTGGTGTGTCTGAGGAGTGTGTGGTGTGTCTGAGGAGTGTGTGGTGTGTGTGGTGTGTGTGAGGCTGTGGTGTGTATGAGGCTGAGGAGTGTGTGAGGTGTCTGAGGAATGTGTGGTGCCTGAGGGGTGTGTGTGTGTGTGTGTGTGTATGGTGTGTCTGAGGAGGTGTGTGGTGTGTGTGTGAGGTTGAGGAGTGTATAATAAGCCTGAGGAGTGTGTGGTGTGTGTGGTGTGTGTGGTGTGTGAGGAGTGTGTGGTGTGTGTGGTGTGTCTGAGGAGTGTGTGTGGTGTGTGTGAGGTGTCTGAGGAGTGTGTGGAGTGTGTGGTGTGTGTGAGGAGTGTGTGGTGTGTCTGAGGTGTGTGTGTGTGTGTCTGAGGGGTGTGTGTGTGTGTGTGTGTGTGTGAGGAGTGTGTGGTGTGTGTGAGGTGTGTGTGGTGTGTGTGAGGAGATGTGTGTGTGAGGAGTGTGTGTGTGTGTGTGTGTGTGAGGAGTGTGTGGTGTGTGTGTGTGTGTGTGTGTGTGTGTGAGGAGTGTGTGGTGTGTGTGAGGAGTGTGTGTGTGTGTGTGAGGAGTGTGTGGTGTGTGTGTGGTGTGTGTGGTGTGTCTGAGGAGTGTGTGGTGTGTGTGGTGTGTCTGAGGAGTGTGTGGTGTGTGTGAAGAGGAGTGTGTGTGTGTGGTGTGTCTGAGGAGTGTGTGGTGTGTGTGAAGAGGAGTGTGTGTGTGTGGTGTGTGTGGTGTGTCTGAGGAGTTTGTGTGTGTGTGTGTGTGTGTGTGTGTGTGTGTGTGCAGTTGAGGAGTGTATGATGTGCCTGAGGTGTGTGTGGCGTGTGGCACTCTTTAAAGGGGAAGTTTGCTGTTTAGCATGTTTAGTTCTTTGCTGTAGTCTCTAGGATGAAATAGAGTCATTGACTCCAATATGTTGATGATTGCTCCTGCTCTCCTGTATATTTGGCTCATTTAGAATCCCCCTTTTCTGCTTCAGAATGGCTTCCTTTGTGCATGTCCCATAACCTCCTTAAAACAACCTGAAACCTTTATTTAGTCAGAATGGGTTACAGACTGGTGTAACGGAGGCCAGCTAGCTCGGCTAACTTGGCAACAGTACGTGTAAATCCTCAGCACCCAATTCCATGGGCACTTCTAACTGCTGAGTTAGAAGCTTGGACTTTTAGCTCAGTTGGTTAGAGCATCCCACTTTCACGCCGGGAGTTTGTAGCTTGCGGGGTGGCGTGTACCGCTGGCGTGTACCAGCCTCCTGCCCACTTGATGCCACACGGTGCCAGTGTAGCCAGTGGGTCCCACCGCACAGGGTCTCGAACCCGCCACCCCAAGCTACAACCCGGCGTGGTGATAATGCCGCCAGCAGCCGAGCTAGTTGGCATCCGTACACTGGCACACTGCCTCCATAGAGGCACAAGCAAGTAGGCACTGGCACACAGAATGGGCATACTACTGGCGTGGAGGGCACCAAACATGGGCATGAGGGTGGCACACAGCGGGCACACTACCGGCGTGGGGGGCACCAAACCAGTGGACGGCAGTGGTCAGTGGGCGTCTCTGATAAAATAGACTTCAATCGTAATTCACAATCGACAGCGGAAGAGTTCGGTGCTGGTGTGCGGAGTTGCATTGAAAACAATGGAATAGAATGTTGGAAGCGGAGTGCTCAGCACTGTGTCGGAGCCGGTGTGTGTGTGTGCGGAACGGCCGGTGTGTGTGCGTGTGCGGAACGCTTTTGTCCGTTTCCTCAAGATGAGAGCATCTGTGTCAGATGTAGACAAGAGAACACACTCCTCTACAGATTTGCTTTCCCCACTCATACACACATGTAGTCTCTGCTGTGCGTGTGTGTGTGTGTGTGTGTGTGTGTGTGTGGGTGTGTGTGTGTGGTTAGATAGGTCTATCTGGGAGGACAGGCTATTGATAAATAAGGTGGCAAAGCGTTTTGTGCTCATCTTAATTCGTGTTGGTCCTGAGTTCACTGAAGCAAAAGCTCTCTCTCTCTCTCTCTCTCTCTCTCTCTCTCTCTCTCTCTCTCTCTCTCACACACACACCCATACACTCTCTCATCTCTCTCTCTCTCTCTACACACACACACACACACACACACACACACACACACACATATACACTCTCTCTCTCTCTCTCTCTCTCTCTCTCTCTCTCTCTCTGCTACAGTACCATCAAAGGAGGAGGGATGGGATGGATGCATCCATTGACCTACTTTTCAAAAGAGGATTTTCATCCCGCTAGCTTCTCCAGAGACGGTTCTCTCCATTTGACACGGTTATCAAACCATGGGCTCCGCTAGAGCTGCCTGCCTGCCTGCCTGCCGGGCGGTGGGGGTGGGAAGAGAGGAGAGAAGAGAAGAGAGGAGAGGAGAGAGAGAGAGAGAGAGGAGAGAGAGAGAGAGAGAGAGAGAGAGAGAGAGAGAGCTGCTGCCTATTGTATGAAAGGACACCGTCGGATTTTTTTTTTCTTTCTTTCTTTCTTTTTTGGGGGAAATTCTCATGGGAGAAAAGAGACAGCGGTGTGCTGTAGCTGCTGGTCCAAATAAGATGTAATCATTGTGTGGAATGTCCGGTGGCTGGTTGGGCTTGGAGTTGCATTGAGATCTGAAGCGTTATGATGAGCGCCAGACTAGCTTTGCCACACCGAACGGCGACGAGCTAATCGTTGCATCATGAAACGGGCTGATCAATGGTGCCGCCTCTTCACGGCACACCACACACACACACACACACACACACACACACACACACACACACACACACACACACACACACACAACCAGTCCACACAACATCGATCCGCTAATGATCAAATCCAACCGGCTTATTCGTTCACAGTGCCCATTAAATTCGAATGACTTTGACTGGGGTCGTGTAGGTCGCGATGTTGTCCCCTACAGACAAAAAGACTTAAGCCAGAATAAGCGGGCTGGTTGCAGCAATAGAGCCAATAAAGCCAGGGGCTATAATATAGTCCAATAGAGCCAGGGCTATAATATGGTCTATAACAGAGACATCTCGGCAACCTTGCAGCAGCGCCATTCTAGACGTCTGTAGCGTAGCGCTCAGTGAATAGCCTGCGGACGCATTCTGCATATTAGGGCTGAATCAGATTCACTGGCTAATGTAGCGGGTGGAATAACATTGCCCGGTGATAACGGCATGGGTTAGCTGGCGTACCGTCGTGCAAAAGGCAGCACACGGGCATATTAACCTGCCTACGGCGAATAAGAAGCAGGCTGCGAGCACTATCCCTGCTCTCTGAGCTTAATCCGTTTGCTCTGCACTCGGCGACACTGATTGTAGGTTGACGTTACACACCGCACGTCGGAATGACAGTTGATAGATACCCCCCTTTAGAAGAAAAAGAGATCTATGTTCTTACCGTGATGCGAGGGATGTTTTTCTTGCCCTGGTACCCGGACATCTTGACGGTGGTGGATAGTGTTGGTCTCAAACACAAGCGTTAGCCACTGATCGCTAGCTACTGGGGGAATTGATGCTGAGCGACTCTTCTACGCTGCTAGAGAATAGGATAGACGATAGACGACGCCCAGGGAACGTGACGCCCGTTGTCTCTCTCTCAAGCCCAAAGAACAGCGACACACACACAGGACAGCAGTAACGCGTCGCTCACACGTCGCTTTCTTTTCTGGAGAAAAGCAAAGAGCTCTTGACTCAGAGACAGCCTTAGTTTCCTCACGTTTCAAAGGTGCTCCAAGCGAGCCTATTTAGACAGCCGCCACCGACAGGGAAGATTTCAGGGCCACGGTACATGCGCAGTGCCCCGCCCAGCTCAATAGACCGACGGCCACCCGGCTACACAGCACGCGTTTTATTCTAGGCTACAGCAAGCCGATGAAATTATTTTATTGTCATTGTTTCATGTGAGCTATGGTGATTTTATACTGGTTCATCTTTTAGTATTCTTAATTTTCCACATTGCTAAGGCCTACTTGGCTGAATGGTTTGGATTCCCCTGCGGGGAACCAGAGCCTTTGATCGTAAAGCATGCATTAAACATGCGTGTCTAATGCACAATATGCCACTGAAGCGGGTATATCAGGCAGCGTTGGCGTGAAGCAGGTGCCCTCTCTCAAGTCGCATTCCGTCCAGTCTTTAATTGTGTCCAAAGATTTGAAATAGCCAGTATGTTTGGTCACTAGATGATTTGCCTTCTCATGATTTGCTAAGATGTCATTTAAGGCTCTGTGCACAATGAGCAGACTACTCATATAGCCTTTTCATGAAAGTCTTTTATGATTTATATTTTTAGCTGCTGCAGATTGGCATATTAAAGTCATTCATGGTGCTGTTACAGCTGATGTTGTCTGCTGTTTGCTGAAAGAAGGTGGAATTGAGTGCTGTGTGTGTGTGTGTGTGTGTGTGTGTGTGTGTGTGTGTGTGTGCTGTGTTAGGCAGTAATGTTTTGAAAGGTCTCCTCTCTCCCTCATGCTGGTGGGGTACACATGTCAATCATCCTCAGCACCCCGCCCCTCACTGCATGCAACCTCAGAACACCTGCCCACAGCCAATCACATCCATGCTGCATCCAGGCCCCACCCCCTCAGCATCTCATGTTGCCATGGGAGACAGGCTGGGCTGCCAGGCTCCTGGTGACTTCTCACATCTCAGCCTGAGTGTGTGT
>JAODXP020000019.1:32930968-32945968 GCA_027497455.2 Sardinella longiceps
GTGGAGTGTGTTTGTCAAATGCGCAGTTTGGGTGATGATGTCAATCTGAAAAACTGAAACTAAAGACAATTTGTAAACAGGCTAACGTTAACGTTAAGTTACTATGCGCGAACTCAACTCGACGCAGGTGGAACAAAATGTTCTTCTCTAGTGTTCATATGAAGTTGCTTCTAACAAAAGGAGTCGGCAGCGCTGTAGAGCATTTGCAGGTAACATAATCATGATTTATTCATTTGAGACTATCGTTATATCCCAAGAGGTATCATAACGTTAACGTTACTTTGTTTGGAGAGGCGCTCAACAGCCAAACACGTCTTTGTTAAAAGTGCGCACCAGTCTTAAGTAGAATATCAGTACAACAGGCTAAAGTAAAAGCGAGTTGGGCTACATACGGCAGGAATTGAAATAATGGACACAGTTTTATAAATCACATAGAAAGTCACAGCCTATGGATGTTATGCGCACCATACGCCAACTCGGATCTGTAACAGTTGCCTAGTTCTTCCTCACCCCGCCCCCGTCTCTGTCTCCATTTTAGCCTACATCTTTTCTTGTCTTGTTTTGATATGGCATGGCACCGCCCCGGCGCCACGCTAAAATCCATCCGACGGACTCATTGGTTTAGTTCTCAGTCAATCACACTTGATCCAATAGAACGCATTATTAAAAGCATCTTATTGGTGGCTTTAAACGTGACGAAAAGAAAACGCCGCCCACAACCCCTCCCTGCACGAAAGGAGGAAATTCCAACCACTGAACGAAGTGAAACAATAGATGTTACATAATATCAGTAAATAGGGCGCACAAACACTGCGCTTTTCTCGAAACAACATTCGATTTTCGCTCATGAATTCCTAGCAGTTGAAAAAGCACACAGTTCTTACCGTTGAGCCCTGGTTCTTCGTTGTTGTTTAGCTGAGCAGCGGCGGCTGTGCTGGACATGTTTTCCTCTCCAGTCAGCAGTCACTCAGCATGACGCGCATATTCTGGCGCGGGAGCGCGCATTCGGAGAGCCACCATCCCCCTTCCCGCCCGTGGCCCCACCTGAACCGATACGTCACCACGTCGGCAACCTTTTGGCCGAATGGACGCGAGTGTTTGCAAGCTAAAATTTTCATTCCCTCTTTCTCTGTGTTTTCTTTAGAAATGCATAGTCTTATAAAGTCCTTACATATTGTCAGAGATAATTCAAAAAATGACAGGATGTTATGGCTGAATAGGTGGCTTTTTACCTCTTTACATAATTTATCATTGTATGTTTTCATTTCCCTTTTCTTTTGTATATTGTATGTTCTTCTTTCTGTTCTTTTTATTTTGTACTGTCTGGTGTAGACTAGTTACCCGTTTGTAATTTGTGATGTTCAATAAAGCATTAAAAAAAAAAAAGAAAAAAGAAAAAGAATGAAAGCGAGTGCTTCTCATTTCAAGCGCTTTAAAGGTGAAATATGAGTTCCTGCATGGAGTGATGTCACTTTTATCTCAAATCACAGGCACGTCCCCTTGATCTGCTAGCTCTCCTCTCTGCCTCTTAAATACACTGTGAAAAAAATCAGATCTCAGGAGACAACACAGGGGCTGTAATCGGCAACAAACAAAACAAAATAAATAATGACAATAACGCTGTGTTATAACATACAAACAAAATATAACAACCCACATTCTAGCAAATCACTCACAAGATTGGTTGGGAGTCACAAATTTACTCCCATCCTTCCCACAACCGTCTTTAGCTGGAACCTTTGTTTAGTTATGTTTTGATGCTTATATAGCGCGACCCCCTATGTTAAGAGTTTTACTGCCCCTGAGTCTCCCCAGACCTGACTTTTTCACAGTGTATTCAAGAGGTAGACAGCTTAGACTAAACACATTTGGTGATTTTGGTTTATATTGGTGATTTCTGGTTTATATTTATTTATTCATTTATTTATATCAGATTACAATGTTTGATCTTCAAACAAATAGTAATTTAAGAATGATGAGAAAAGATACCAAGACAATTAATAAACTACCAGCCATATTTTATCCTGGGAATTTGGGCAATTTACCTCAAGGTCTGTTTTGAGAGTTTCATCACAGTTTTATCACATAAGTACAGTGGGGGAATTCCGCATTTCCCGCCCTTAGAAACAGCAGAATTCCGTATTTCCCGCCCTTAGAAACGGCAGAATTCCGTATTTCCCGCCCTTAGAAACAGTAGAATTCCATATTTCCCGCCCTTAGAAACAGTAGAATTCTACTGTTGACGCTGGATTGATAGTCAGGTGATGGGAGTCGGAACCCACACAGGAGGGTGATGATGCATTACTGATGCGCCCAGATTATTGGATTATAATCTCAGTTTTGTGACGCCAGGAATGTGCAGCACACTCACACACATCCCAAACCTGTACTCTGTACACACACCCTGACTAACTCTCTCACACACACACACACACACATCCCAAAACTACTCTGAACACACCTCTCTCCTGAATCTCTCTCTCACACACACACACACACACACACACACACACACACACACACACACATCCCAAAACACTACTCTGTACCCCCCACCCCCTCCTCAAACACACACACACACACACACACTTGGACAGAGGTTTGATTGATGAAGTTTATTTGGTTTTGAAGACTTCCATTGTTACACAAGTCTGATATTTCAACTTCTCCTGCTTAAAGCCATCTTGTATACGCAGCGGCCCAACACACACACACACACACACACACAGGTCAGTCACACACGTCAGTCATACACACACACTCTTTCTTGTTCTGAAATCAAAAACAACAGCCAGCCATCCAGCTTTGCCTTTTTCCAGCCACATGACAAGACATCCGTACAAACACACACACACACACACACACACACACACACACACACACAGTCAGTCCTCAGTCCACTGAAGTGATTGTGAGCTGTTGAGTACTCTGAGCTGTGTCCTGCACAGAGAGAGAAGACTGGCTGCAGTGTTCTATTCTGGAGTCCTAGGCTCTGCTGGGTTCTATTCTAGAGTCCTCGGCTCTGCTGGGTTCTATTCTAGACTCTGCTGTGTTCTAATCCACACTAGCCGGAGCACACAGGCTCTGCTAGGACTAAGGGCAGTGGGGCTGAATGTCAATGCACCCTCCAAGTCCTGGGCAGTGGGGCTGAATAGGCTGAATGCCAATGCACCCTCTAAGTCCTGGGCAGTGGGACTGAATAGGCTGAATGCCAATGCACCCTCTAAGTCCTGGGCAGTGGGACTGAATGAAAGACTCAGTATTGACTCAAGAAGCCCAAAACTCCGCCTCTTCTGTTCCTGTCCAATCACAGGTTAGAGGTGAGAGTTCAGAGGTCGTAACCCCATTGCTGGTCTCTGATCAGTGATGCCTGCATGTCCTGATGTAAGAGAAGTGGAGCACCACTTCTACACGTGAAACACACACACACACACACACACACACACACACACACACACACACCTCAACCCTGCACTCCGTCCCACAATGGACAAACAGATGGACAAACGCAGGACATCATTGCGCAGAATGAGTCTCCTACAAACAGACCCCACACACACACACACACACACACACAGAGGACAGAATGAGTCTCCTACAAACAGACCCCACACACACACACACAGAGGACAGAATGAGTCTCCTACAAACAGCTCATCACAGCGTACAGACAGTGCAGGACCCCACTGGGCACAGGAATTACTGGGTCTTCTACAATAGCCACACACACATAGACACACACACACACACACACACACACACACACACACAGGAAGGAATGGGTCTTCTTACAAAAAGACTACACACACACACACACACACACACACACACACACACACAGAGGACACAGGAAGGAATGGATCTTCTTACAAATGGACTACATGCTCACAACTGAACCGGCTGCAGGACCAAAGCAGAGCACCAAGTGTAGGAAAGGGCATGAGAATGTTGCAGGTGACCCAGGACAGAAGCAGTGGACCCTAGGGTGACCCTCCGCTACTTCACAACCAACAGTGTGAGAATGACCTTTAACCTCTAGACAACGGAGGATGTCACACACCATCAATGCAGGACATCACACACCATCAACAGAGTCGTCATCTCACAACCGGCAATAAGTGCTGAAGATGAAGCAGGACATCTAGAGACCGCCATGCCACACCCAACTTAGTGCAGGACAGCTAGTCAGCCAGGTCACACTAAAATCAGTGATGGAAGACGACGCAGGACATCTAGAGACCGCCATGTCACACCCAACTTAGTGCAGGACAGCTAGTCAGCCAGGTCACACTAAAATCAGTGATGGAAGACGACGCAGGACATCTAGAGTCAGCCATGCCACACCCAACTCAGTGCTGAAGACGACGCCAGACATCTAGAGGACGCAGGTCATCTAGAGTCAGCCATGTCACCCCAATGGAGTCAGCCACAGGACCACCAATGCAGGACATCTAGAGTCATCCCAATGGAGTCAGCCCCAGGACCACCAATGCAGGACATCTAGAGTCAGCCACAGGACCACCAACGGAGTCAGCCAGTCTCACAACCAGCTCAGTGCTCAAGATGATGCAGGACATCTAGAGTCATCCCAATGGAGTCAGCCCCAGGACCACCAATGCAGGACATCTAGAGTCAGCCACAGGACCACCAACGGAGTCAGCCAGTCTCACAACCAGCTCAGTGCTCAAGATGATGCAGGACATCTAGAGTCACCCCAATGGAGTCAGCCACAGGACCACCAATGCAGGACATCTAGAGTCAGCCACAGGACCACCAATGGAGTCAGCCACAGTCTCACAACCAGCTCAGTGCTCAAGATGATGCAGGACCTTTACAGTCCACCATTTTACAGTCTAAACATAATGCAGGACCGCCACAATGACTGGACAGGACCGGATTGGACAGCTCCAGTGCTGCAGTTGAGGAGAACATAAGCCCCGCCCTCTGGGAATCTGTAGCAAAAGAACTGCAGCTAGATATAGTGCTTACCCTCCATACAAAACAACAGTACAAACCAACCAACAAAATAACATTGAAATGAATCAAATATAAAAATACATACATACAAAAACAAAAACACATACATACATACAAAAACCAAACAAGGGAACATTTATCCAAGATGGTGAGAAACCATTAACTCTCAACCTGCAGAAAGTACAGTAAGACATGCCCGCTGTAATCAATAAACAGGAGTGTGTGTGTGTGTGTGTGTGTGTGTGTGTGTGTGGCTAGAAATACAGAGGGCTGGTCCTTCTCCGAGCAGACACTGGGGAGTGTGTTATGTGTTTAAAGTGTGTGTGTGTGTGTGTGTGTGGGGAGGGGGGCTTGGGGGAGACTGGTTCTTGTGATTTGTATGTGTGGAGATGGTCCTTTTTTCAGCAGTCACAGGGATGTAGGTGTGTGTATGGTTATCTGTGTGTGTGTGTGTGTGTGTGTGTGTGTGTGTGTGTGTGTGTGTGTGTGTGTGTGTCTCAGCTGGTCCTGGTCCGTCTCTCATGTCCCCCGAAGCGGCTCCACCACCACGTGAGGCCGAGACGCCGTGCAGGATGCTTGAAGATGGGTGGGCATGTGTGTGCATGTGTGTGTGTTTGTGAGTGTGTGTGTGTGTGTGTGTGTGTGTGTGCGCGAGCATCACTGCTACGTCAGTGCAACCATCAATGGGCACTTCAGTGGTGGAGTTGGTCAAATAAAAAGACTAAAGAAATTGACCATGAGGAAAACAGCGTAAGTAATAAAATAAAATCTTTTGGACATTAAAAAACACTAATGTACAATAAGAGAGACAGTAAGATGCACAGTATCCAGACCAGCCGATGGAATGCTGTGAGGTGGGAGTGTTCTGAAGGGAAGCAAACAGCTGTTTTACAGTAGAGGAGGAGGAGGGGGAGGGGCCCAAACAAACAGGAAGTGATGTTTGGAGGAGGAGGGAGGGGCCCAAACAAACAGGAAGTGATGTTTGCCTTTGGTCTGTGCGGCCTGGTCGCCAGAGCCTGGTCCTGAACATGCTGCATTCCACAGCCCATCAGCTTTAGTAGCAACAGGAGGAGGCATTCATTCGTTAATTACTTAATGCTCGTTAATGCTCGTTAACGCTTGTCCTGGAAAATGTACAGGTTGTTAGTGGTCGCTACGGCGATGATGTTGTCGTGGGGATGCCAAGTGGTGTGCAGGATCTTCCTGCTGAAGTCCAGACTGTCGACGCCCACTTCATCCTTTCGGCGCTTACCGCCAGCACACACGCGGCGCGGCTTCAGGACCTGCAGCGGTTGGCTGACCTCCCGCGACGCCTCCAGAGTCACGTCCTGCCGACCGCCGCGCTCGAACATCCGGAAGAAATTATTATAGGATCCCGTCATCACCACACTGCAACACACAAACAGCCAATCACGTCAATGTGTTACCATGGCATCACCACATTACTACAGCATCACTACGTTACTATGGCATCACCACATAACTATAGCATCACTACGTTACCATGGCATCAACACATAACTATAGCATCACTACGTTACTATGGCATCACCACATAACTATAGCATCACTACGTTACTATGGCATCACCACATAACTACAGCATCACTACGTTACTATGGCATCACCACATTACTATAGCATCACTACGTTACCATGGCATCAACACATAACTATAGCATCACTACGTTACTATGGCATCACCACATAACTATAGCATCACTACGTTACTATGGCATCACCACATAACTATAGCATCACTACGTTACTATGGCATCACCACATATCTATAGCATCACTACGTTACTATGGCATCACCACATAACTATAGCATCACTACGTTACTATGGCATCACTACATAACTACAGCATCACTACGTTACTATGGCATCACCACATTACTACAGCATCACTACGTTACTATGGCATCACCACATAACTATAGCATCACTACGTTACTATGGCATCACTACGTTACCATGGCATCACCACATTACTACAGCATCACTACGTTTCTATGGCATCACCACATAACTATAGCATCACTACGTTACTATAGCATCACTACGTTACTATGGCATCACTACATAACTACAGCATCACTACGTTACTATGGCATCACCAC
Organism: Sardinella longiceps; assembly: GCA_027497455.2. Lineage (NCBI taxonomy): Eukaryota > Metazoa > Chordata > Actinopteri > Clupeiformes > Clupeidae > Sardinella > Sardinella longiceps. Next base: position 32,938,071 of record JAODXP020000019.1, read on the forward strand.
ATTACTACAGCATCACTACGTTACTATGGCATCACCACATAACTATAGCATCACTACGTTACTATAGCATCACTACGTTACTATGGCATCACTACGTTACTATGGCATCACTACATTACTATGGCATCACTACGTTACTATGGCATCACCACATATCTACAGCATCACTACGTTACTATGGCATCACTACGTTACTATGGCATAACCACATTACTACTGCATCACTACGTTACTATAGCATCACCACATAACTATAGCATCACTACGTTACTATGGCATCACTACGTTACCATGGCATCACCACATTACTACAGCATCACTACGTTACTATGGCATCACCACATAACTACAGCATCACTACGTTACTATGGCATCACCACATAACTATAGCATCACTACGTTACTATAGCATCACCACATAACTATGGCATCACTACGTTACTATGGCATCACTACGTTACTATGGCATCACTACGTTACTATGGCATCACTATGTTACTATAGCATCACCACATTACTACAGCATCACTACGTTACTATAGCATCACCACATAACTATAGCATCACTACGTTACTATAGCATCACCACATAACTATGGCATCACTACGTTACTATAGCATCACCACATAACTATAGATGATTTCGACTTCACGTAACAATCAGGCAACGGCCGGACACGCCCACTTTCAGGGGTAAACTTGACTGGAGTGATAACGTTATTCTCAATGCAAAAAGGACTGTACTTCAGCAGAGTCATGGCTTTTTAAGTTTGGATGTGTCAGTTTACAAGAATAAAACCCACAAGATCGTTTTATGTAAGTGTTTTCTTTATGTTAGAGGATTACAAACTACACGTTATTGTTTAAATGTCGCATATTTTTCCGTTAACCAAAGGAAGCACAGAACTTCTTCACAGCTTAGAGCTGTTGTCTATGGACGTTAGCGGCTATATAGCAAGCTAACCGTCAAAACGGCACTTCTGTAGGCTTCTGAACACATCTAAATGTATTAATATGGCAACATTCATACTCTAGCATGTTCATACGATCTTGCTGTCAACAAGTAAGACCAACCAGTAAGCTGTGTTACTCTAATATAATCAATTTGCCCATTAGCAAGCTAACCGGAGCTAACACTAACGTTAGCAAATACGGGAGTTAGCCAGCAACATCAGGACACTGCAGACGAATTTGACTGTGAATAAATATATTCTGACCACTAATCATTTGGGTCAAAGTATGTCTTAAAAACCGCTATATCCATCATATTGTTTGATGGCCTGAGAAATTATAAGAGGGTGTTAAGTGTACTTGCTACTCCTCATCTCCATTCATTTGAATGGTCTTCCGATCTTTCGTTTACCCCCCAAACGGGACGTCACACATGTCATAATGGCAAAGTACCCGGATGTTTGAAATCATCTATAGCATCACTACGTTACTATAGCATCACCACATAACTATAGCATCACTACGTTACTATGGCATCACTACGTTACTATGGCATCACTACGTTACTATGGCATCACTACGTTACTATGGCATCACCACATTACTATAGCATCACTACGTTACTATGGCATCACTATGTTACTATAGCATCACTACGTTACTATGGCATCACTGCCTCACAGACAAGCATTTGTACTCAGCTGACATTTGGGGCCAACAGAATCATCCACTGCTCCACAATATCCACAACATACAATATATGGAGGATTCCCTTAACAATAATATTATATATATATGCTTCAGCAATATCACACCAGTGGGAGTGATGTTGGTAACGGATATCACCACTGTGGCTCGGCCGCAGGCACAAAGCCAAGGGCTGAGCATGTTAAGTACTGTATGGACATATTTCCCTTGGCCTCTCCAGGGCACCCCACCCTGCTCACAGACACACACACACACGCACGCGGTGAGCAAGATAAAGGCTGAGGCCCTCTTCTGCTGAGCTAGGGCCCCATACAGAGAGAGAGAGAGAGAGAGAGAGAGAGAGAGAGAGAGAGAGAGAGAGAGAGAGAGAGAGAGAGAGAGAGAAGACCTTTCCATGCATCTAGAAGGATGTAAACTCATTTCCTCTAAGAGACGCCTATTTTCTATTTCACCCTCATATGCAATTGCATGGAGCTCTCCACTATGGCGGCTCCATTGAGGCGTGTCCCAGACCCTGATATGATATCTGCATGTGTATCTATGGGTGGGATGAGGGTGGGATGAGCTCGTGAGGGTTCAAACTAGAAATAGGAAGCCAATGAGCTGGCCTGTTAGCTAGGCATGATGGGAAATGTAGTCGAGTGGGGCGAGGCTGCTTGCTAGGCGTGATGGGAAATGTAGTCGAGTGGGGCGGGGGTGCTGGCGAAGCGTGATGGGAAATGTAGTCGAGTGGGGCGGGGTTGCTTGCTAGGCGTGATGGGAAATGCAGTCGAGTGGGGCGGGGTTGCTTGCTAGGCGTGATGGGAAATGTAGTCGAGTGGGGCGGGGTTGCTTGCTAGGCATGATGGGAAATGCAGTCGAGTGGGGCGGGGTTGCTTGCTAGGCATGATGGGAAATGTAGTTGAGTGGGGCGGGGTTGCCTTACCTGTCGTCTCCGCTCCAGCAGCACTCAAACTTGTCAAAGATGCAGTCATTCTCATAGAGGGAGCACAGCTTACTCCTCAGGTACTCGTGCACCTCACACACACACACACACACACACACACACACACACACACACACACTGAGCATTAGAAACACACTGCACTCAAACTTGTCAAAGATGCAGTCATTCTCATAGAGGGAGCACAGCTTACTCCTCAGGTACTCGTGCACCTACACACACACACACACACACACACACACACACACACACACACACACACAGAGCATTAGAAACACACTGCACTCAAACTTGTCAAAGATGCAGTCATTCTCATAGAGGGAGCACAGCTTACTCCTCAGGTACTCGTGCACCTACACACACACACACAGAGCATTAGAAACACACTGCACTCAAACTTGTCAAAGATGCAGTCATTCTCATAGAGGGAGCACAGCTTACTCCTCAGGTACTCGTGCACCTACACACACACACACACACACACACACACACACACAGAGCATTAGAAACACACTGCACTCAAACTTGTCAAAGATGCAGTCATTCTCATAGAGGGAGCACAGCTTACTCCTCAGGTACTCGTGCACCTACACACACACACACACACACACACACACACTGAGCATTAGAAACACACTGCACTCAAACTTGTCAAAGATGCAGTCATTCTCATAGAGGGAGCACAGCTTACTCCTCAGGTACTCGTGCACCTCACACACACACACACACACACACACACACACACTGAGCATTAGAAACACACTGCACTCAAACTTGTCAAAGATGCAGTCATTCTCATAGAGGGAGCACAGCTTACTCCTCAGGTACTCGTGCACCTACACACACACACACACACACACACAGATTAGAAACACACTGCACTCAAACAGCAAGTCAAGTACAGTTTCACTGCTCACAGGTGCCCTCTAGAGGAGAAACACTGCCACTGCCACATTTCCCATCACAGAGGCCCACACACACACACACACAAACCCTCTGATCAAAATCACAAACAACTGCTGGGTCTGTGACAACACACACTCCCCAACACCCAACACACACACACACACACACACACACACACACACACACACACACTCCATCACGGAGGCCCAAACAAACCCTCCCATCTACATCAGAAACAAATAGTTAATGTCATCAACTTTATACTAAACAGACAGATACAGACAAACACACACACACACACACACACACACCTGATAGGTCTCCACGGGACGGCTCTCCATGTTGAGGTCCCAGATCTTGACGGACAGGTAGTCTCTGGTCATCATGTAGCGGCCGCTGTGGCTGAACTTCACGTCCGAGATGGACGAGATGATCTCCGAGAAGAATGACCGCCGACTGGGGTCCTCCTGCTCCTCGAACACTACACACACACGCACACACACCCACACGCAGACACACAGTGAGAGACTTGCAGAACAGCTTATTTCAGTAGCCTCCACAGGTTGTAGTTACTGTGGTTACTGAGTCCTCCAGCCCAGCAGGGGGCTCCACTCACGTTTGGAGTGCTGGTCACAGAGGGATGGTGAGTGTGGTGAGCGTGTGTGTGTGTGTGTGTGTGTGTGTGTGTGTGTGTGTGTGTGTGGTGAGGGTGTGTCAGTCACAAAGGCGGATGGTTCCTTTGCTGCTGCTGTAGACAAACGTGTTGCACTGGTGTGTGTGTGTGTGTGTGTGTGTGTGTGTGTGTGTGTGTGTGTGTGTGTGTGTGTGTGTGTGTGTGTGTGTGTGTGTGTGTGTGTGTACGTACTCACGTTTAGAGTGTTGATCACAGAGCGCAGCTGCACGCATGTCACACAGGCGGATGGTGTGTGTGTGTGTGTGTGTGTGTGTGTGTGTGTGTGTGTGTGTGTACACACTCACGTTTGGAGTGTTGGTCACAGAGGGCAGCTGCACGCATGTCACACAGGCGGATGGTGTGTGTGTGTGTGTGTGTGTGTGTGTGTGTGTGTGTACACTCACGTTTGGAGTGTTGGTCACAGAGGGCAGCTGCACGCATGTCACACAGGCGGATGGTGTGTGTGTGTGTGTGTGTGTGTACACTCACGTTTAGAGTGTTGGTCACAGAGAGCAGCTGCACGCATGTCACACAGGCGGATGGTGGTGTGTGTGTGTGTGTGTGTGTGTGTGTGTGTGTGTGTGTGTGTGTGTGTGTGTGTGTGTGTGTGTGTGTGTGTGTGTGTGTGTGTGTACACTCACGTTTAGAGTGTTGATCACAGAGCGCGGCTGCACGCATGTCACACAGGCGGATGGTGCCTTTGCTGCTGCTGTAGACAAACGTGTTGCACTGGTGCGGGTGGAACTCCGCCGCCGTGATCACCTCCGTCAGCTCCTCCATGTTCGCCGGCTTGATGTCCACGATGTCTTAAGAGGTCAAAGGTCAAGGCTTCCTAATCATCGGCACTTGTCTGACATCACCAACAACATGGATTACACACGCACACACACACACAAACTCTGGAGCTCGTCTGACGTCATCACCAACATGGATTACACACACACACACACACACACACACACACACACACACACACACACACACACACACACACACACACACAGACACACACTCCAGAGCTCGTCTGAGTTGCCCAAATGAAGGAACTCAGGTTGGTCAGACATCAATCCCAACATGCAATTGGCCTGACATATCCCAAGTTAAGTGAATGGAGAATGACCCCTCTATCGCATCTGTGTGTGTGTGTGTGTGTGTGTGTGTGTGTGTGTGTGTCTGTTTATTTGACATGTGCTGGACGTAAGCTGGGACGTGTCCCAAGAGTTTCTGGTGAGTGTGTGTGTGTGTGTGTTTGTTATGGATGTTAACTGAACACACATAACTTGCTAGTGAAGTGCAGAAACTGAATTGTGTTGCTGCCGTAGGCCGCATGACCCCGACGTGCATCTATACAGCTGGGGGGAAAGTATATCAGATTGTTGCGCAGACAAAGCCCTGTGTGCGGGAGTATAGTCTCCTTAACACACACACACACCTTCTTGCAGGAGTGCTGTCTCTCTCTCTCACACACACACACACAGGAGAGACACACACACACACACACACACACACACACGAGAGACAGACACACACAGTCTTTATCTCTCTAAAACACAGACTTTGTTCCTTTTTATACAACCCACTACAGCCTTATCTCACTCTCACACGCTCACACACACACACACACACGCTCAAACATACACACACACGCTCAAACACACACACACACACACACACACGCTCAAACACACACACACACACACGCTCAAACACACACACACGCTCAAACACACACACACACACACACGCTCAAACACACACACACAAGCTCAAACACACACACACGCTCAAACACACACACACACACGCTCAAACACACACACACACGCTCAAACATACACACACGCGCTCAAACACACACACACACAAGCTCAAACACACACACACACACACGCTCAAACACAGACACACAGTGTGAGGATACTGAAGCTGCGGTCGGTGATCTCGAGGTGCCAGAGGTTGATGCGCAGGTCGTCTGCGGACAGGTAGGTCTCGTTGTCGCTGTTGACGGAGATGGAGTTGATGTGGTAGGTGTGTGCGTTGGCAAAGACTCGACGAGGACTCGCCTCCACCATCAGATCCATGCGCTGGAATACGGGAACCTGACAACCACACACACACACACACACACACACACATATTTTACTCTCTGACTGTAGATCTCACACACACTCTCTCTGCAGAAATAGCCTCCACCCTCAGATCCACACACACACTTTACTATCTGCCTGCAAATCACTCACACACACACACACCCTGCAGGATCCACCATCAGATCCATGCTGGAATACAGGAAGGAACCTGACAGATGCAGACATTGTACACACACACACACACACACACACACACACACACACACACACACACAGTGTGCGTGCCTGTAAATCACTCAAATCACATACACAGTGACCTCAACTTTACTACCCGTCTGCAGCACACACACACAGCTCAGCTTTGCCATCTATCTGAAAACACATATCACACACACACACACACACGACACGAGCACACGTGTAGTTTATGAACTTTAGTTTCTGCCTGCAAACCCCTCACACACCAGACACACACACACACACATGCATGCAGCCTGCTGTCAGATGGATGAAAACACAGTCTCAAACATGCACACACAAACACACACACACAATTTCGCAATGTGTGAACTTGTGTCGCACCAAACTGTGGATGGATATGAGTGTGTGTAGGCATGTATGAATGTCTATGTGTGTGTGTGTGTGTGTGTGTACCCGTAGTGCAGTGACAGTGCGCTAGGGTCCCTGTATCTTCCATCCTCCTCCTTCAGATTGTGTGTGTGTGTGTGTGTGTGTGCCCGTAGTGCAGTGACAGTGCTGGGGTCCCTGTATCTTCCATCCTCCTCCTTCAGATTGTGTGTGTGTGTGTGTGTGTGTGTGTGTGTACCCGTAGTGCAGTGACAGTGCTGGGGTCCCTGTATCTTCCATCCTCCTCCTTCAGATTGTGTGTGTGTGTGTGTGTGTGTGTGTGTGTGTGTGTACCCGCAGTGCAGTGACAGTGCTAGGGTCCCTGTATCTTCCGTCCTCCTCCTTCAGATTGTGTGTGTGTGTGTGTGTGTGTGTGTGTGTGTGTACCCGTAGTGCAGTGACAGTGCTAGGGTCCCTGTATCTTCCGTCCTCCTCCTTTAGATTGTGTGTGTGTGTGTGTGTGTGTGTGTGTGTGTGTGTGTGTGTGTGTGTGTGTGTACCCGTAGTGCAGTGACTGTGCTAGGGTCCCTGAATCTTCCATCCTCCTCCTTCAGATTGTGTGTGTGTGCGTGCGCGTGCGTGTGTGTGTGTGTGTGTGTGTGTGTGTGTACCCGTAGTGCAGTGACAGTGCTGGGGTCCCTGTATCTTCCGTCCTCCTCCTTCAGATTGTGTGTGTGTGTGTGTGTGTGTGTGTGTGTGTGTACCCGTAGTGCAGTGACAGTGAGTGCTGGGGTCCCTGTATCTTCCATCCTCCTCCTTCAGATTGTGTGTGTGTGTGTGTGTGTGTGTGTGTGTGTGTGTGTGTGTGTGTGTGTGTGTGTACCCGTAGTGCAGTGACAGTGCTGGGGTCCCTGTATCTTCCATCCTCCTCCTTCAGATTGTGTGTGTGTGTGTGTGTGTGTGTGTGTGTGTGTGTGTGTACCCGTAGTGCAGTGACAGTGCTGGGGTCCCTGTATCTTCCATCCTCCTCCTTCAGATTGTATCCTTCAGGTCTCTTATC
>JAODXP020000019.1:32950968-32953468 GCA_027497455.2 Sardinella longiceps
GAGTTAGGTTTAAGGTAAGGGTTAAGGTAGTGTTTTTTAGGCTGTGCTGCCTGGAAGGTGCCGTTGGGGGCAAAAAACACCATTGAGTTTTACCATGCACAAGACAAGGTGATGCTGAGTAGTCCCACACCTCACTGACTAAACCTAAACCTAAACTCGACCCAAGCCAAGCCCAACCTCAGCTGCGCTAGGTTGCGACTATAGAGCTGACAGGTGGCAGAGGCACAAAGTTACACTGGCCATTTCTTGGCAACATTTTATAGCCTAGTGTACCGCTAACGTTACAATGTATATTCGCCTGGCTTCGCTTCGCCACCTCTGCTGGATTGCTACTTATTTCAATTAACCAAAATAAATGACCGAAAGTTGCAGTGATACCAAAACGTTACTGTGAGCTAACGTTAACAGTTGGAAAAGCACGTGTAGTCAAAACAAGTAATAGCATCAAAGTTGGCTAACAAGCTACAAGATGATCTGACACCAAACTTCGTAATGCCGCTGCCTAGCTAGCATTAGCTTGCCACAGTTAGCCAAGACAGATGGACGTGTAGAAAATAAAATGTTATTCTCATTGCATTAGGGAACTACTATAAGCCTGACAAACTGAAACAATGGATAACGGTTTATAAATCCAATATCTAGACAACGTCTATGCATAGTATATTCTTTCTCTCTCCCTGGCTAGTCAGTCGGCAACATAGCTTGCTAGCCTTCATTAGCTTGCTTGCTGCAACAGCACCAACTACAGATGTGGGCTATATTGGATCTGATTTCAGAATTTCAGCATATGCACATGCCATAAATATGTCGCCACACTGCCTTTCACATTTCTAAAGTTCAGCAACAAACGTCGGTAACACCAGCAGTGAGACAGTTAGCGTTATTTCTGCAGCGGCTAAGCTAACGAGCAAGGGTTAGCTAGATCCTCCGCTCAGAACACTGGGCTAATGTTAACGTTACCTGCCATGCTGAGGGAATGTCAGTCTTGAGTTTCAGTGCTTGTGCCAATCTCCTGGACTTGGTGGAATAAAATGTCCACAAGAAAAGACTAGTAAACTAAGTAACTGCACTGCCAGTCGACTCGACGAATAACCTTGTTCACTTTCTTCGTCAATTGTACTCGTTACTTTTCATCAGTAAGGAAACGGCAAAACTTTCTAACTCTGCAACACAGGATAGCCTACTCACTCCACTGCACTCTCAAAATGGCGCAACGTCTTCCCGCTCTGACGTCAGGGCGTTAAACGTAAAGCGCACCCAATGAAAATTAAATAATTCCTTAGCTCATTCATACAGTATTTTCATAAGCAGTATACTTTGCGTCCAGATTCAAGCTGTTTGAAGTTGCAAATTTTAAACTCAAGTTCCACTTTCTGTTAAGCTTATTTAATAACCATCAGGTAGAAGAATGTAACAGTAGGCTACTAGGAATATGAAATGGATGGCCGTAACAGCCATACATTGATGAAATCAATAGCCTATTTGAGGTTCAAAAAATGTTTAGGTCTAGACCTTTTTAACGTAATGCACTGGATCCATTATTGTTCTTCACCTGTGGCATCCAACGATAATGTTCAGGCAGCGGCATGGCATCTAGGAACCGTCAGGAACATCTCACATGACTCAAACACGCAGTTCTGTTATAGGGTTTTATCCCCATCTAGAGGTGAAGTAGGGAATGACATGTTTCCTGTGGCTCTCTTCCAGGCTTGAGTAAATTAAATTCAATTGAATGTATGAATTTGAATATGATTTACAGCAAGTGCAATTGATTTTATTGCTTTTCAGATATTAAATTCCCTCTTATTATACATTATAGAGAATGTGATGCTTTCCACTGAAGCTATCAAGGTGTTCTGGGAAATTAAAGGAGAAATTTGGTGTGATAAGGACCCAAAGTATATTGTAACATCATAAAAAGTTGGAACACTTGCCGGGAGCAGAATTTTGATTCATTCTTGCAGGGCAGGCCGGAGAAAACCTCTTGCTAGTTGTAGCTTCCAGGGTCATCTAGCATCTAAGCATGCTCCAAATATCACCCCAAAAGCTATGTAACATCATCAGACACATTACAACACACCACTGTAGTATTTATGACTACAAATGTCTGAGTGGTCAAAATAGTGTTTTTATGCAGTGTTTACAAAACCGGTTTGTAAACAAACAACGTTTGGCTGCTTGCGTAAACACAGTTTTAACACTTTTTCAACCATTTGAAGTCATACACAAAAGAGTTCTGTGTTGTAAAGTGTCTGTTTATACCTTTTGTGGTGACATTTGGAGTATGTTAAAAATACAGTTCAAAATGCTGCCCCCATGGGCTAGTTGTTAGTGATTATTCTCTGTTCAAGATAATCTATATGATTGGACCAAAATGTCTTGCGTCTCTAGTATTGGCTAATCTCATGTGGCGTGAGCAATAGAGCTTGTTGAAAATGACTGAAGTGGCCCTTTAACATGATTACAATTTGAATGATTTGTCTCTGATTTCCCACGACTT
>JAODXP020000019.1:32970968-32989881 GCA_027497455.2 Sardinella longiceps
GTGAGTGTGTGTGTCTGATTTAGTGAGTGTGTGTGTCTGATTTAGTGTGTGTGTCTGATTTAGTGTGTGTGTAGGTCTGATTTAGTGTGTGTGTAGGTCTGATTTAGTGTGTGTGTATGAGTGTGTGTGTAGGTCTGATTTAGTGTGTGTGTCTGATTTAGTGTGTGTGTGTGTGTGTTTGTGTGTGTGTATGAGTGTGTGTGTAGGTCTGATTTAGTGTGTGTGTCTGATTTAGTGATTGTGTGTGTTTGTGTGTGTGTGTGTGTATGAGTGTGTAGGCCTGATTTAGTGTGTGTGTGTGTATGTGTGTGTAGGCCTGATTTAGTGTGTGTGTGTGTGTGTGTGTATGAGTGTGTAGGCCTGATTTAGTGTGTGTGTGTGTGTGTGTATGAGTGTGTAGGCCTGATTTAGTGTGTGTGTTTGTGTGTCTGATTTAGTGTGTGTGTGTGATTTAGCGTATTTGTAGTTTCACCCAGTATGTTTCTGCTCCTCTTTATACAGATGAGGTGTGGCAGTGTGTGTGTAGTGTGTGTGTGTAGTGTGTGTGTGAGTGTGTGAGTGTGTGTGTGTTGAGGGAGTTGCTGAATTTGGAGTCGACCTCTATGTCGTCCTGTAAGCGCCGAGATGCTCATTTTTCTGTTTAATAACCCATGACTCAGTGTGTGTGTGTGTGTGAGTGTGTCTGTGTGTGAGAAGAGTGGTGTGTGTGTGTGTGTGTGTGTGTGTGAGAGAGAGAGAGAGAGTGTGTGTGTGTGTGTGTGTGTGTTTAATAACCCATGGCCCTCAGGTTTCATAAATCAGCCTGCGGTCATAAACAACACTCTCCGCGCAACAGTGTCATACTCACACAAACACACACAACACTCTCCGCGCAACAGCGTCACACACACACACACTGAACACAGTCCGCAACTCTGTGTGTCAGTATTCAGACATGCAGCTGTATTGCAGGAGACGTTTGTTTGCCTTTCGCATTTCTCCCCTGCGTGTGTGTGTGTGTGTGTGTGTGTGTGTGTGTGTGCGCGCTAACCCTAGCGCCATCACACAGCACTGGAATTATGTAGCGCCAACACACACCACTAAACACACACACACCACTAGAAACTAGTTGGAATGGCTCACGTACGGCACACACACACACACACACACCACTAGACACTGGTCGGAATGGCAATCTAGCCGATTTCATTGTATGTAAATTGGAGCAAAAATATATACTTCTGATAAATATATAACTGGACATGCAGCATGAACAGTGCATATCACACATACACACACACACACACACACACAGACACAAACACACACACTCATCTGAAGTTCTTAGTGAGTTCCTTGACCCAGGGATTGACTTGTCGGCCAGGTGTGTGTGTGTGTGTGTTGGCAGCAGGGGGCCAGATGCTGATTGGTGAGGTGTGTGTGTACATGTGTGTGTGTGTGTGAGTGAGTGAGTGTGTACATGTGTGTGTGTGTGTGTGTGTGTGTGTGTGTGTACTGCGTGGGAGGGGTGGGGGCAGAAGGCCAGATGTAATAAAAAGAGGATCAGAGCTTCATATATTGCCTTATGAATCTGACACACACACACACACACACACACACACAGTCTATCCACTACTCTTGAAATCTCCTTCCCTCTGGCAAAACTAGCCTGCACCTCCTCTCTCTGCTCCTCCACTCCCTCTGCTGTGTGTGTGTGTGTGTGTGTGAGTAGGATACTCCCTCCTGCTCCTCCACTCCCTCTGCTGTGTGCGTGTGTACAGTATGTGAGTGTATGTGTGTGTGTGTGTGTGTGTGTGTGTGTGTGTGTGTCTTTGCATGTGTGTGTGTGGAGGATACTCCCGCTGCTGTGTGCACTCCAAAGATCCCCTCCAAGGCAGAGGAGGATACTGTGTGTGTGTGTGTGTGTGTGTGTTGAGGAGAGTGATGCTGACAGTCTCCACTTGACCACATGGCCTGTAGTAATTAGCCACACACACACACACACACACACACACACACACACACACACACACACACACACACACACAGTAGTAATTAGGCAGATTTATTTATTTCCCAGAACAAACACTAGGATCTCTATTCTACTTACACAGTCAAGCCCCATAGAGCACCGACACTGTCACACACACACACACACACACACACACACACACACACTCAGAGTCGCCCCTGAGTGAACCAGGCTGATGTGGTCTGAGGCAGTAGGCAACAGATGCGCGTGCACACACACACACACACACACACACATGCAGTAAGACCACACTAGGACCTAATTAAGTCCAATTAAACTGTGCCTTGTTAACCAGGACACTCCTCACCCCTGGAAGTGTGCCTGGCCTGCCTGTGTGTGTGTGTGTGTGTGTGTGTGTGTGTGTGTGTGTGTGTGTGTGTGTGTGTGTGTGTATGTGTGCCTCATGCTGAGGCCAGGAGGGCAGGTGATTACAGGCATGATATCTTCAGTGTGTGTGTGTGTGTGTATTTGTGTGAGGGAGAGAGAGAGAGAGTGTGTGTGTGTGTGTGTGTGTGAGATTGAGTGAAGGAGTGTGTGTGTGTGTATATGTGTGTGTGTGTGTGTGTATGTGTGTGTGTGCCCCATGCTGGAGACCGGAGGGTAGGTGATTACAAGCATGATATCTCCAGTGTGTGAGAGTGTGTGTGTGTGTGTGTATGTGTGCCAAGCTAGAGGAGACAGCAGGGCAGGTGATTACAGGCATGATCTCCAGTGTCTGTGTCTCGTCATCATCACACCAACACAACACACTTATTTTCACACAGGTGATCTCGTCATCGTCATGGTACCCCTACACACATGGTCCCCCTACACACACTTCCCCTTCATTTGCGCGTCCACGTGAAGGGTGAGTGCCTTCCGAAAGCAATTTACCGAAGTGGAAGTGGGTTATAAGACCCTTCAGCGTGAAGTCAGCACCGATGCCGACTTTTCGAGGGTGCGTTCTGTTATTTACCGCTCGTGATGGAGCAGTTCATTCAAATGTTAGTTCCGCACGTCAGGTGGATGAAAACAACGAGATCCATGTTGCGTCAGATCCTTTCACGCCTACTGTAGGGAAGTTCGTCCGAAAGCATTTTGCCCTACTTATACCCTTCCCACAATGAAGGGCTCCTTTAAGCCGCGGAGGTGACTTCCACCGAAGTGATTAGTGGTAGTGATTAGGGACTAGTTTCGGAAATGCCGAAAGTGAACAGATACGACACATGAGGAAAACCCTCTAGAGCAGTGGTTCTCAAAGTGTGCTCCGCGAGCAAGCTCAAGTGGTCCATGATTTGATAAAGATATGTGAATTTAGAATGTCATTATTTGAAGGCCAAAGATTAGTTGTTCACTGAGCAGACCTGTAATTTACTGTTTATTATAGCATTTGAAGTGCCTACTCTATAAATGACTTGGTTAAATGGTAGCAGTGACTTGGAGAGGGGGCGTGAGGCCTGGTGGTCTAGAAACACTGCTCTAGAGGTAAAGGCATTGGCTTCACTAATCAAGTACTTGCTTGAATTCAAAAGCATTCCATCTGACTTGCCAAAAGATGTCTCCACGCCACTGATGGTCAACTTCCCGCGGCACCTTGTTCCACTGGAAACTTTCTGCCATATCTGCAAAGTACCCCTTTCTTTCCGAGCCGATTGTGATCACACAAAAGGCAAAAATAGCCACTTGCACAGGGATTGTGGAAGGTGTGTATGAACAGTTTGTATGTCTAGATGGGAAACCAGTATGAAGCAATAAAATGTTTTGAAAATCATTTTTATCTACTGAAACCTGCTAAAACCCTGTTTTGTCTTTCTGATGTTACCACATGCTGTAAAAACGTCTGGGGTATGTGGGAGCTTCTTCTGATATCAGGAATGGACTGAGGGTCTTCATAACTTTGACGGCTATACATCATAACTTCATAACTTTGACGACTATACTTCATAACTTTGACGGCTATACATCATAACTTCATAACTTTGACAACTATACTTCATAACTTCATAACTTTGACGACTATACGTCATAACTTCATAACTTTGACGGCTATCCATCTATGCCTTCTGTTATGACAATCAGTGCAGGTGAGTTATGCTTTTCTTCCTTTAATGAATGAATTAACAGTTTCAGAAACGCAATAACCCTGCTTGTCATGCTGATGTTATCAACTCTGTGCCTGGTGATTTTCACAGAACCACACAGCAGTTGGCAGGCAGCTGGACATTTTGGAGCAAACCAACAAACCAAAATATGGAAGCCATGATGCAATTTTGCGTAGTTACCGACATTTTGACGCCCTTTCAGCACATGATTACATTTCTCATGTGCCACATGTGGAGACTAGCCAACTATAGTGGCAATGGACCTGCACAAGAGGGGTGTGTTCAGTATGCCAGGTTAGTATTAGTGGCAATGGACTTGCACAAGAGGGGTGTGTTCAGTATGCCAGGTTAGTATTAGTGGCAATGGACTTGCACAAGAGGGGTGTGTTCAGTATGCCAGGTTAGTATTAGTGGCAATGGACTTGCACAAGAAGGGTGTGTTCAGTATGCCAGGTTAGTATTAGTGGCAATGGACTTGCACAAGAGGGGTGTGTTCAGTATGCCAGGTTAGTATTAGTGGTAATGGACTTGCACAAGAGGGGTGTGTTCAGTATGCCAGGTTAGTATTAGTGGTAATGGATTTGCACAAGGAGGGTGTGTTCAGTATGCCAGGTTAGTATTGATGCAATCAGTTCTTTCTCTACCAACACAGTTTTGGGTCCTTTTTGAATGTCCTTATAAGAATATCTTTCAGTAAGTGATATTGCAGATCCATCACCTGACTTTGATGGCCTTGTAAACGAAGAGGAATTTTAGCAGTCTGTTTCTGAGGGAATACTGTGCCGAGGATTTTTATAAAGTTAGTGCAGACTAAAGCCTAGACATACCCTATCCGCGGCTAATTAATTTGCTCAGTTTGTACGTCTAGTAGCAAGCCATAGGGACTGGCATGGATAGGAAAGGCTCAAAAATGGAGCTCCTCCTCCTCCGCCTGCAAGAGGAGATGTAAACGAGGAGCACGTACAACAACGTTTTTGAAAAAGTCTGGGGGGCATCTGGTATGTTTAGTAGGTCAAGGCATAGATATCACATAAGTATATACTGTATAATATATATAATATCTATGGGCCAAGGTAGACAGAGAGATGGGAAGAGATGGACAGATGTTAAAATGGAAGGTGGCTGGCTGGGGGGGCAGTCATCATGTGTCCCTGTGTTGTGGTGAATTCGGTGAAATTCAACCTCTGTGCTGAAAGTCCACGAGACTACGCAGACATGCTACTGTCATTCAAACACTTTCCCAATATTGTTGGAATACCTCTCGGTATTCACACTCTGTGAAAACTGGCCGTTAGGCTGCATGTCAGGTGTGTGTGTGTGTGTGTGTGTGTGTGAGGCATCTCGTCCTACTGGTCCTGAGGGGCCTAACATGAGACACGCAAGAGACAGGTCTTGCAGGTGTGGAGCTTGCACTTTATCGATGCCTTTTTTTTTCAGCTCACATTTCTACCTTTCATTGTGTCCTGGACAGGAGGATGGCCTTTAGATGGGCAGCAGAAGCAACTGTACTGGCTGGTGATGGTCAGTGAGGTCCCCCTCCACTGCAAAGCAGTGAACGTGTGTTATTCCAGCAAACTTACACTGTAAGTACTCAGTAATTTATCCCTTGATACTTTTTTGTTACACCATTCTTACCCAGTTCTTACACAATACTTACCCAGTACTTCACGGGCTGTAAATTAAAGTGTTACCCTTCTGTTGAGCCCTTGCGCCTTTATTATTTATTTATTTTCTCTTCTCTTTCTTACTGCTGTACTTGTGCCGCCACAATGTTAAAACTAACTGTGCGTTCAGACCAACACCGATTCAGGCGACATGGGCGACGGAAGTAATTAATTTTGTATGGAGACGGGCGACTTGGGCGATAAAATCAAGTTAAACTTCGGTTAACTTTATGTAATGAGCTATGATGCGGTTGAGGCGATTACCAATCAGAATGACGATTTACTTGTGAGATGCCAATAGAGAAGCAGGATCGAAGTTTGAATGCTAATGTCACGGGCAAATTTGCAGTGTTGGTTGCTGTGCTCAAGCGATGTTTCTTGGGAGTCTTTGGCGACTCTTGGCAATTTATCGCTGGCGGTCTGAACGTACAGTAACTGTGCACTACATGCCATACATAACATATACATTATACTTCAATAAATAATTTGCTGTTCATATGCTATCCTATTTATCGCTAACAGCAAGTTTAGCAATAAACCCAGATTGTACACTTCTAAAGGTCAAAAGTGTGGAACGATGGACAATTCTTGCACTTTATCGATGCCTTTTTTTCTGTTATTGTTGTTCAACACACAATGCCCAATGTGGGCCTTTGCAGTGACTCGGTACTGCGCATGCCCGGAAACTGAGCGTACCGAAACGCCGACTCTCTCCTCACCTGGCCGGCGTTTTGCTTTTAAATCGATTTTTTAAAGTATTTGTTTTAAATATATCTTAGTTGGAACTACAGCTCATGTAACGTGCTACACCTGGACAATACCTCTTCAGCTGTCATTTTACGGACACTCAGTAGGCTAAGCCTAACGTTGGGAACCTAGGCTACTCAACGTTACAAATGACGGCCTCAGGTTCATTCCTTCCCAACAATATGCCAACCTCTCCCTGTGAGTCTAAGCTACTAAACAGAGCCTTTTTAAAAATCGCTTACCTGAAGGAAGAAATCCGCAGACTCGATGGCGAATTGCGGAAGAAAGAAGCCCTACTCGCCGATGTTATGGAAGTGGCTGTAGGACAATCCAAACAGCTGACCTCCTTCACAATGCAAGACACAAGTCTTCCTTGCTCAACACCGCAGTCTCCCTGGACTAAAGTTGTTCGCGGTAGCAGGAGACATCCAACGGGACTGAACGCGACCATCTCTCCACCTGGCCTGGATCTCTCCAACCGCTATACAGCGTTAGCTGAGAATGGCCCGCCAGCTCCAACATCCATCACGAAGGATGACTCTCTGTACCCAGCTACCCCTCAACAGCCAGCCATCCAGGATCCAGTCCATCCGACTATGACTGATGACCTTCCACAAGCTCGAGGGACATCGCCGGCTTCTTCAACTCAGCTGGTTGCTTCCATCGAAGATCCAGCACTGGATAAGGATATTTTTCCTCCAGCGCGAGAGACCTCCAAGTCCACGACACACCCGGCGAGACCATCGGCCCGCTCCCGGCCCTCATCTTCACCCACGGCTGGACACGATGACATCTGTCCAAGCGCCGCGCCGGGGCCCTCCTCCACCGGGTCTGCTGTCAGCGAACATCGGAGGTCCCTTCTGAGGAAGGCTGTCAGACGATCGAGGACTATCTTCACCACCAACACCACCATGGACAACGCCTCCAAAGTGCAGGAAAAGGCTCCCAGCCCGCAACATTCTCTGCAGGCTGTAACACACCTGCACGACAAGGCGTCCAACTTGCAGCATTCTCCGCCGGATCCAGCGCATGCTGAGCGCCCGCTGCCCACCTCTCCACGGGCTGAGGTGATGTACTCCTCGAGCACTCAGTCCACACATCTTCCTCCACCACTTTTTCCCCCATCCACGCTGCTTATCGGCGACTCCATCATAAAGAGAGTGCGCTACTTTGATGCGATCACTCACTGTCTCCCGGGTGCAACTGTCTCTATAATATTACAAAAACTCCAACACCTCATGTCCTCTCTCCCTGCCTCTGTAAGCAGGATTATTGTTCATGTTGGCTCGAATGACATAACGAGTACGCCCTCTGAGCTCGTGAAGTCGAGTTTCAAAAAACTTTTTGAGTTTCTCCGACAAAGTGGAAAATCTGTATTTTTATCTGGACCCATTCCCCCATTTGGCCGTGGAGACATGAGGTTCAGTAGAATTCATGGCCTCCACACTTGGCTTCAATCAGCGTGTAGTGTTAACCGTGTGGAATTTATCGATAACTTCGATCTTTTTTGGGAACGCCAATCTTTCTTTCATGCTGACGGCATTCATCCAAGTGCCGTGGGCATTTACTCACTGTCCGAGAACATTAAGAACTTTGTAAAACGCACCAGCCCGTATCCGCACCACTGACTAGCCACACACCATGATGTGTTCCGAGCCCAGTTTCCTCTCACTACCACGCCGCTTCCGGCCACCTGTAAAACTGTCCATGAAACTAGCTCCCCTGTTGCCTTAACGAGGAACCTATATCGCAATGTACACTACCATGCAACTTAAATCAACACGAACCCAAAAGCCATCAAGAATTTCCTATCCCCGTAGTGCACAAGAGAAGGAGAACTGTTAATCCACTAACAGACAGATGTGGTGGCAGGTCAAACTTAGTGCATGTGCCACGGGTGTCCCTTTGCCCCCGAGTAGACCACACTACCTCTACTGAGTCTATAATGAAGATGGCATTATTAAATGTCAGATCGCTTGTTGGCAAATCATTCTTGATCAATGATCTTATTCAGAGTTATAACCTTGATATCCTGTTTTTAACTGAAACTTGGCTGGACCAATCAAATAATAATATAACACTCATTGAATCAGCACCCACAGACTTTCACTTCCTCAGTGCCAATAGAACAAACAGACGAGGGGTGGAATTTGTATGATTTTCAATGTCTTGTTTCATTGTAAACAGACTTTTTGGTGTCTTCTCCTCTTTTGAATATCTTGGTGCTATGATAGAATACTCCCCTAAAATTCTTCTACTCACCATCTATAGGCCTCCTAAGAAATCAGTTAAAGCTTTTCTTGATGAATTTAGTGAACTTCTGTCTGTCATCTGTATTGAATTTGAGCATCTTATCATATCAGGGGATTTTAACCTGCATATGGATAACCTTGAAAATAATTATGTCAAAGACTTCACTACTATGCTTGATACCTTCAGCCTAATACAACATGTAATGGAGCCAACTCACTCTCATGGCCATACTTTGGATTTAGTCATTACAAAGGGCCTTAACATCTCTGTGGATGTCAAAGACCTGGCTCTGTCAGATCACTTTTGTGTATTCTTCAATGCAGGTATGTCACCTCTCATACAAAATAGCTCTATGACTTTCAAAAGACGTATTATTACGGACCAAACAAAGTACCTATTTGAACAGGAATTATCATACTACTCTCTGCAATCATCTGATTCCACAGATGAGCTATTAGATCATTTTAATTCAAAAATGTTAAATATAATGAACAATATTGCCCCCCTCAGAGTTAAGTCACTAAAAAACAAAAAGAAACCCCCGTGGCTACTAAATCCATCCATCAATCTCCTAAAGCGAGAATGTAGGCAAAGTGAGAGAAAGTGGCGTAAACATAAACTACATATTGACTATGAAGTATATAAAGGAAAACTGCATAAGTACAACATGGAAATATGCAAGGCAAGGCAGTCCTATTTCTCAGGCATTATTAACAGAAACCTCAATAACAGCCGTGTCCTGTTCTCTACAGTTGAGAAACTGACCAATCCCACTGTTCAGTTACCGCCTAGTTTTGTCTCTGCCAGCAAGTGCAATGATTTTGCCATCTTCTTCAAAGAAAAAATTGATAATATCAGGTTAAATATATCTTCTCATATACAAGCCACAAGCCCTCCTGATCTCTCAATTGTAAATGACCCAGTACAGTCAATGTCAGAATTCTGCCTGATTGATGATACTACCCTGAAGAGCACTGTCCAACATCTGAACACTTCTACGTGCTGTCTAGACATTCTCCCCACAAACTTCTTTAAGTCTGTCTTTCATTTGATGTCTTTTGAAGTGTTACAGATTGTTAATGCATCCCTCTCAACAGGAACATTTCCCAAAGCCCTTAAAGTAGCAGTTGTCAAACCACTTCTTAAGAAGAACAACTTGGACGCTACTGTTCTTAACAACTATAGGCCTATATCAAACCTAGCTTTTATTGGTAAAATAATAGAAAAAATAGTTTTTAATCAATTAACAGACTTTTTAAACATCACCTGCTGTCTTGACAGCTTTCAGTCAGGTTTCCGTCCCCACCATAGCACTGAGACGGCACTTATCAAGGTCGTAAATGACATACGACTCAATACTGACACAGGAAAGACATCAGTCCTTGTGTTATTAGACCTCAGTGCAGCTTTTGACACTGTTGATCATGCAATTCTACTCCACAGACTACAACATTACATTGGAATATCAGGCACAGTCATAAACTGGCTTAAAACTTACCTACAGGACAGGAGTTTCTTTGTCGCCATTGGTAACTCTACCTCTACCCCAACCCCATTGACCTGTGGTGTCCCCCAGGGGTCAATCTTGGGGCCATTACTCTTTAATTTATACATGCTCCCTCTAGCACGCATCATTAAGCAATATCATATATCCTATCACAGTTACGCTGACGACACCCAGCTTTACATAGCTCTGTCCCCAAAAGACACTGGCCCTCTTGAATCCCTGTACCATTGTACTGACCATATTAGTAACTGGATGTCACAAAATTTTCTCCAACTTAACAAAGACAAAACAGAGATAATAATTTTTGGGAAGAATAAAGAAAGATCCAAAATATCTTCACTTTTGGAAGCAAAAGGTCTTAAGGCTAAAACTTCTGTTAAAAATCTTGGTGTAATCCTTGATAGTGATTTGTCTTTTAACAGTCACATGAAAACAATATCTAAATCTTCATTTTATCATTTAAAGAACATTGCTAAATTGAGAGATTTTATGGCCAAACCTGACCTTGAAAAATTAATACATGCTTTTATCACCAGTAGGATTGACTACTGTAATGGACTTTTACAGGCCTTCCAAAAAAGACTATCAACAAACTGCAATTGATTCAGAATGCAGCAGCTAGAGTCCTCACCAGAACTAAGAGAATGGACCATATCACTCCAGTACTTCAATCTCTACACTGGCTCCCAGTAAAACATAGAATTGATTTTAAAGTACTACTCATTATCTACAAATCTCTCCATGGAACTGGTCCCACATACATTGCAAACATGCTTCACAATCACACTCTCCCCCGAACCCTCAGATCTTTAGACAAGCAGCTACTCAAAACACCAACTGTCCAAAGCAAACAAGGTGAAGCAGCCTTTAGTTTTTATGCTGTGAATCTATGGAACAAACTCCCACTTCCCATTAAGAATGCCCCAACCACTGCCTGTTTCAAATCAAGATTAAAAACTAACTTATTCTCTCTTGCCTTTCCATAATGCAATTAACTATACATGGCTGTATCTGTTTAATGTTTTACTTGTTTTAAAATTCTTTAAATTATGTTTTTATTTGCATTTGCCTGTTTTTAATTAGATTTTCTTTCTTTCTATTTATATGCATGTTTACTTTTTACCTCTTTCAAGTCTTTCTTGAATTTCAAGAATTTTTTTATGTGTAAAGCACATTGAGTTACCACCATGTATGAAATGCGCTATATAAATAAACTGCCTTTGCCTTTACCTAACTGTGACTTAAGTGCCATGTTTGTAATGATATACTTCATTAAAACAATAAAAAATAAAACAACGCCGTCTTGCCAACATAACGGAAAAGGAATGACAAGTTGTTTTCCAAAATTGATCTAGCCAGTATTTGCCGTTTGCATGCTAGTTATCACTATGTTAGTATCGCAATAATAGCTTACCTGGGCTACAAAGCTTGTGGAAACTACTGTTCACAATTTTGTAACATATTTTTGGACACTCTGAGTGGTCTGTAATTAGCAAGTTTCATTGTAGTTTGTCCATCCCCGTTGACTATCGAGACATACTCATGACTCGCAGGAAATATATAGTCTGGCGACGAGTGATAGACCCCAGGGTAAAACTAATCAGCGCAAGTCTAGACGATCGCTAGACCAATTTAATTTGCTACCACTAAAGTGCATCTAGAGTTCTGGGTTAGTTATGTCATGTTTTGCGTCAGCTGCTGTTGTGGAGGTGGGGAGATAACCGAAAATTCTCAGAGCAGAAGCGTTTGTCAAAATGTCAATCTTATCGTATTTCATTGTAAATGATCTGAAAATAAGGTTTAATGTCATATACACCGAACCTGTGCTTTCAATGCTAAAGGGGCTATAACTGTCGGAAGTGACGTACAGTAGTTGTAAACAGAAAGAGGAAAACAACACGGTTGTTGACATGAACAAATTTCGTACAACACAGACCAATATAGCGAAACAGTGGGCATATCAAAACGAAAACCTAATCGATTTGGTTTCGTTTCGCCTATTTGTGTAAGCATTAGATGCCTTTCAGCCATTTCAGTCTGTGTTGCACGAAATTTGGTCATTTTAATTATTGTGTAACCTGTTGGCCTACCTGAATGAGTTAATTTTTCACTGGCAAAGTCATGGCATTGACAATATCTTGCAGTATGGATATCTTAACGTCTTTATTTTCCACACAATCTAATGTTAATACAGGTATAATGGAATAACATAAATTATATCTTTCTTATAATTCTTGTGGTAATATATGTATGTATGCATGTATAATGTGCTGTCTGAAAGCTGTGACACCTAAAAGTTTGGGATAAAATAATGTATCTCTATCTAGTCAGCATTGCTAAATATTTATATGAAATAATGTGTCTCTTTCTAGTCAGTATTGCAAAATATTTATATGAAATAATGTGTCTCTATCTAGTCAACATTGCTGTGAGCATTGCTAAATATATGCCTTGGAAGTAGCAGTTTGTCTCAACAGACGAGGATAAAGATATCAGATGCCAGACAATACACTTCCTCTCAAACAAAGACATCAACTCTGTGCTCCTGTGTATGTGTGTGTGTGTGTGTGTGTGTGTGGTCCAGTACCTACGTCCCCCAGCTGTCTACTTTGCATATTGGAACTCAGCCAATCCTAAAGGTCCGTGTACGTCGCGGCCATTCGATTTCTGTTTCTAAATTGGTAAACGAAAAATGGAGAACCACTTGTTTCTCGTTTTTCGTCTTGATTTTGGAAAACAAAAAACAAGAAACAAACCCGTTATCCGTTTTTCGGTTTGGCAGGTCAAACAGAAAACGGAGTGTGACTCCGTTAACTGATTTTCTTAACCATAGCAGAATATGAATATTGGGAATAAAATGTGTAGCCCGTTTTTCCGATCCCGATTTTCAGAATGCAGGGTGCAACCAATGCGTCATTCAGACAAGCTGGGAAAGTATGCTAGCTTCATATTCTCTCGCCAGCCGGTGTAAACAGAATAACAGCAGTTGCCTAAATTTGAACATTAAACAGAAGAAAATTTACTTGATATGATAAGTTATAGACTCATTACTAATGCATTAACTACTTTAACATGTTAAAATTATCATTAAACGTATTGTAAAGTGAAGGCTTGCAGGAACCTTGTTGGGGAGCAGCTAGCCATTGATGGTAACTTTATCCTAGCCTACGGCTTTTTTCCAGCAACTTTGGAGGCTACGATGTTTAGGATATTTTCCAGGGACAGTTGTGTATTTAGTGAAATGAACGTCTTTAAGACAAAAAGCTGAAGCAGTACTCATAAGTAGATATTTACTGGGACGTTAATGCATGACAGTACAGGGCACAGCTTACAGACAACCAAGCCCAGCTCGGAAGAGCCCTTTACTCACTTGCCAGCACTACTAAACTACTACTAATAAAAACAAAACAAAAAAATGCTAACTGATAATGTTAAACGTTGCTGTTTCACATGCACAATGGAAACCTGTGCCAAATTCATTAACACTTTTACTTATTACTACTAAATTAACGTTATGGTTATCATTACGTGCAGCTGTCAACTTGCTCCAGGAATACTGAAGTGATGGTAACGTAAGCAGAATATTTTTTAGCTAAATGTGCTCTGTTGTTAGTGAATGAATGTGCTAAAGACATAATGCTGAAGCAGTAAGCAAATATAATGTTCAATGGCTTTGTTAAATTGGTGGTAGTGGGCACCTGCAGGCTTGTATGTCACAACCAGCAACTTTTCGACATGTCTAACGCACGTTGGTGTTCCTCTTGTGTAGCCGATTAGCTGTCAGTGACTAAACTCGCTACTAGCCCCAAAGGCAGCCCCAAAGGCAAAGGCATTACACACAATTGGTAATTCAAAATAGGCCACAGTTTCATTTCCCGATTACTCCTGCATTCTGTTTGTATTGTCAAAAACAAAGGACGGATAATGGGTGGTTTCTCGTTTTTCGTCTTTTATTTTAAAATCAGAAAACGAAAAACGGGCTATTTTCCGATTTTTGTTTTCCTATTTAGAAACAGAAATCGAATGGCCACGACGTACACGGACCCCTAAAGCTCTTCACCACCAGACCTGGAAAACACACGCACACTCACACTCACTCACAGTTCCTCCAGACAACAGATACACTATCAAACTTCACAGTTACAGTGACACAAGGCTACTTTACTTTATTATATAAAGGATGCCATTAGCATTTTTCTGTCCTCAGACCACCATAGAAGAGAAAATGTTTGACAATCAGAGATGTTCCAAACGCTTTGCCTAACCGAACTTGGCACTGCACTCACACATTCCGTAGTAGGAACCGTGTCAGTTTCTGTGCGTTCAGACTGAGAGCGATGCAGGCGACACGAGGGACGGGAGTTACTGACTTTGTATGGAGACGGGCGATTTCGACTACATAAGCGGCAGGTGTGGTGAGTGACGAGACTTGGGCGAGAAAATCAAGTTAAACTTCAGTTAATTTTATGTAATGAGCTATGATGCAGTTCGGCGACTACCAATCAGAATGTCGATTTACCGGTGTGACTCCTGTAGAGAAGCAGGATCGAACGTTCAAATGCTAACGTTCAAATGCTAACGTTCAAATGCTAACGTCTGTTGCTGTGCTCAAGTAAGGTTTCTTAGAGTCTTCGGCAAGTCTGGGCAATATATCACCTGTGGTCTGAACGTACAGTTACATGACTTATGTGTGGAATAGACTGACAGAGAAACACAGAGAGAGAGAGAGAGAGAGAGAGACATCTTTGCAATTTTTGCAATAAGTGATAGAATATCCCTAGCTAGCATCACATCAGTTTATTTTGCATGTTTTTTTCCTCTCATTCTTCCCTCTGTCTTTGTCTCTATTTCTGGGCGTTTCCCAAATTGCTACAAGTTACTTACGAGCAAACTGGTGCCTACCAAGATCGGAGGAACTAGTTAGCTCGTAAATAGCTCGTAGCAGTTAGGGAAATGCACCCCAGCTCACACTTTAGATTAGCCCTTGAAGTACGACCCCACAGTCACACTAGCTGCAAATCCAAGCTACTCAGATTACTGAGCTGTGATTAGTTTGTGGGATGGTTCTAACTTAAGCACTTGGTAGAAACTAGCCTGGCACACCCTCCCAGTGACGTAACACTTCGGCATTGCTGTAGCTGGTCTGGCCAGCTACAATCTAACAGCGTTTCTGAGTTCCAGAAAAATATCGAACTCCACCCAAAAACTGAACTCAACTTTGAGCAGCTTCAACGACTCTCAGTCCTGTTCAAGCAGTTCCCTTTGCGTCACATATGTCAGAGGAAAGAGTGGTGTGATTGGTTTTGCTTTGGCACAGCATTTTCTAACATCGACCAGTAGCAAACCAAGGCATTTGAGGGAGGCGTGTCAACCATGCGCTTTGAGAAACGTTTGTTATACGGGCTTGGTCAGACCAAAGTCTCGCAGAGCTTTGAAAGTCGCAGCAATCAGGCTAGGTAGAATCATTGTATATTAACACAGATGTTTCTCTGGGTAGGCTATAAAACCCATATTTTTAGATTTGACATGCATAATTTCTTGTCTTGTTTTACAAAATATCAAGTAGTAAATGCTGAACTTTTTAAACACGACTGTGACCGTCCCGTTAGCTCCTCCATGTTTGAACCAACTTCAGTCTCGTGACTCGTCACACACGCACAAACTTTTTCTGGCCTCAGGTCTGATGTGGTTTCTGTTAAACTACGTTTGGGGGTGAGTCCTCCCCATCTTTTTCATCTTGATGTGAGAAACACAGTCTTTTTCTGGACCTTAATGGGGGTATTTCCTCCTCTTCTTCTCCTGAACTTTCCCCGACATTATCTCCTGGTTGATGACTTTGACGCCTCTCATCCAGTCTCCTCAATCCATCAGATGAGAGGGAGTCAGGATCAGACTCGTCATCATAAACAGGTTCCTCACCATCTGAGCTTGTTGATGAGGATTCCTCATCACTTTCATCCGCTGCCATCTTTAGGGCTTTAAGTCGTAATGTTCTTCTTTTAACCCCTGTCTTTTTGTCAGGAAGTAAAACATAAAATCGCTCGGCTGTCTGAGGATCGTGGCACATGCCTTTTGCCACTTCTCTTCTCTCTTTTTCAGAGAGGTATTTCTGGGCCTGAAAACCAAATAAACATGAGAGTCATGTGTTTTATAAATTGGTCCCTACATTGAAACAACATAATCTGACTTTCAACTCCAGAATGCATATAAATGATTCCCACTTCCAAATTCTTATCTACAACTACACAGTAAAAAACAGAGTGTCAATTTTACTCTTTAAGAGTTGAATTTTACTCTCTGTCAGATAACATTTGGTCCCACTCAAAATCAGTGTAAAATTTACTCTATGGCCAGTGTAAGATTTTCAGAGTTAATTTTACTCTATTTTGTGTGAAAATTAACAATGAAATGTGTAAAAACATTTAACACTGTGATCTGTTTACACTGTCAGAGTAAAATGCTTTCACTACATAGAGTAGTTTCCACTTAAAAATACACTACATAGTGTATATTGATTTTATATTAATATTATTATATATTATATTTTTATATGAAATAATAATGTTTTTTAACGGCTACAAGAAAATACACACAATCAAGTACTGAAGCACCATTTATTTCCTCACAGATAGCAATATGGGACAATGTACATCGTGTCATTCCGTGCACATGACATTTGAATGTTAAATGGCCTTTGATAAGGCAAATTATCAACATTAAAGGCAACAAAATTTTTCTTTGTCCGAGTCACTTCATAAGCAAAGAAATGTTCTTGAAAAGCTACTGTACATAAAGGTATGGTGAGCAGCACGGATTTGTCCTGTATGATCACAACTGATTCAATCTGATAAAACAGAGGCATTTCACACAGAACTTCACCACAAACAACAAGGTGGCGGCGGTATACATACCCATTGTGCTTAGCCCACGTCACTTTCATAACCTTATCAAAACTGGACATTTTCATTTGCATAGCAATCACTGAACCACCTTTAATCATGTTTAGAGACACACTTTTTCCTGGACCAATGTCCAAGCGAACAAAAGTTGCTGAGGATCGCCACTTGTGTGCCATATGATTTTGGTGCTTTTTGGCCAATGTTTTTGTGACATTTTTAAAGGACTTCAGCTGGTTCTTGAAAAAATTGTGTTTACCTTCATATCGCATGCACCAGCTATGGAGTACAGGTCCTATTTTCTGAATGCAGCGAGGATAATGGATCAGGAAATGGTGTTTTGGTAAAAGTTTTTTTCTGAGGATATACCTCCTTAAACAGTTTGTGATGCTCAACAATCAAATGTTTCAAATAAACACACAGGCCTTGAGATAACGTGGGAGAGAATACAATGTTAACTATCTGTAATAACAAAATAAGCAGGGCCCAGTTTTGGTTTGTAGAGGCTACCAAATCTCCAAATATAAGGGGAACATTTCTCAGCAAGCACCAAGACTGAATTGCGTTTAGTCCCAAATCATTAGACTCTGAACTTAAATTCACAGCCACTGGCCTATTACATTTCTCTGTGAAACCATAATCAAAACTTAATATTCTTGAATTCAGTTCTTCCAGTGTAATGTGATCTTTCAGATATAAAAACAGCTGCTTTAATTCAAATTGTACGACACCTTCTAAAAGATCATGCATCACATCAACCGAGTAGTTCTCAGTTGTGTGAAAATATGTAAGTGAATTTAGCAAGCATGATCTCTTCACACCAAACACATAAGGAAGAGAAGGCTTATTTGCCATTTCTTGGCAGTGAGCACTGTGAGCCTCTTTGGTACGCAACACTATTTTGGGAGCCTCTTCGGAGAATTCAGTTTGGAAGTCCTCTTTTTCAGCTAAACAAAATCTACAGCAATACCTTGCGCTGAAACTCTCAACCAGACCAAACAAACTATGTAGGCCTAAATTATCTCCAGTGACCTGTATAACACTGCCACGAACACAACCACCATACAATGGAATATCAATGCCATCATTCTCTAACTGTTTGAGATCACGAACAATAGGATCTAAAATTGCACTAAAACCGTAACGCTTTGCATCCTGTGCATGAAACAAGGCACAAAGATGTATATTGGCCAAAATGGAATTCCACTTTGGTGAGAAATTCCTCAAAGTAAAATAGATTCCACCCATTTTATGGACACCCCTCTTGGGCCCCAAGGGGTTGGCTATCTCAAAATCGTCATAAAACATTTGGATCTGTACAGTGTGTCTCTCTGATGAAAATAGAGGATGAGTGTTGAAGAAAGAGCCATCACAAATATCTCTGAGTTTTAAATCACTAATATTTGGGCTATTTAGCATTTCTCTGGCATGTTCACTTTTAAATATTGATTTTAATGTCAATAAAATTGGAATGTACGTAAATTTGTCTCTAACTATCACTTGGTCATATGTTCCTGTGTTTTTGTTGAGCCTCGAGTCAAATCTTGAGCCAATCACAAGCTCCACTGGCTCCACAGTTTCCCATTTGTTGGTCATAAATTTTGATCGTTTGTATTCTGAATTGAGAGGTGTGAATGGATTCTCTAATCGGTTAAAACATCCCTCGACATTCTTGCACGTTTCAGATTCTCTTTGATCACGAAATGCACCCTGGATGACAGACTCTTTTGCATGCTCATGAATGTCCTGCACAA
>JAODXP020000019.1:32992481-33006024 GCA_027497455.2 Sardinella longiceps
CACACACACACCACACACACACACACACACGTTACAGAAGCCCTCCGAGGCGTTAAAGTACAGCAGAGACATACTGAACACCAGCTCTGGAACCGCCTCTACACACACACACACACACACACACACACACATACACATAAACACACACACACACACCACCGACACGTTACAGAAGCCCTCCGAGGCGTTAAAGTACAGCAGAGACATACTGAACACCAGCTCTGGAACTGCCTCTACACACACACACACACACACACACACACACACACACACACTAAAACACACACACACACCACGGACAGCAGAGACATACTGAACACCAGCTCTGGAACTGCCTCTACACACACACACACACACACACTCACACACCACCGACAGCGTTACAGAAGCCCTCCGAGGCGTTAAAGTACAGCAGAGACATACTGAACACCAGCTCTGGAACCACACACACACACACACACACACACACACACACACACACACACACACACACACACACACACACGTTACAGAATCCCTCCGAGGCATTAAAGTACAGCAGAGACATACTGAACACCAGCTCTGGAACCGCCTCCACACACACACACACACACACACACACATACACACACACACACGGATACACACCACGGACACGTTACAGAAGTCCTCCGATGCGTTTAAAGTAGAGCAGAGACATCTCTGAAATACTAAGACACACACACACACACACACACACACACACACACACACTAACCGTGCACATTGAGTGTGTGTTTGGCCACGTCCTTCTCGTATCCCTTGTGGTCTGTGATTCGGGCGCTGTAGACTCCGTTGTCGGCGAAGTCGAGGCCGTTGAGCGTGAGCGCGTAGGTGTGTCGGTCCAGGTCCACGCGGCCCTCGTACTCGTCGTAGGTCTTGAGCGGGTTCTTGGACTCGTTGCTGTAGCGCAGGACGCTGTGCGTGGAGTTGAAACGCCAGAACAGATACTCGATGTCCATCCCCGCCAGGTTCATCTGCACCGGGAACGACACCCAACCGCCACGCACACCCAGCGTAGGAGCGTCCTCACAGGAACCTGAGGGAGAGAGAGAGAGAGAGGGGGGGAGGGGGGAGGGGTGGGAGGGAGAGAGAAAGAGAGGGAGAGAGAAGAATGGAAGAGAAGGAGAGAGAGAGAGAAAGGGGGGGGGTGTTGAGGGAGAGGAGGATGATAAATGTTTTTATGGCTAGCTGTCTCTGATCAAACTGGCTTTTCTAAGTGCAATAGTATTGTTAAAGGAGAGTACCGGAGTGAATTCAAACATAGCCCTGTTGAAAGAGCTTGCTAAATGTGCTAGTTAGCGAGTGGAACAAAATAATTTGGTACAGCACAGACCCAACGTGAACGCAGAGGTGAACAGGCACTTTACACTGAATCAATGGGACCTGACTGTTGGAAACCAAAAGTAAGATCTGGGGTTACATTGACTCAATGTAAAGTGTTTCGCGTTCGCGTTAGGTCTATGCTGTTCGAAATTCTTTCATTTCATGCGAAATATATTGCTGTTAGAAGGCTCGTGCAGGGCTATGCTTAAAGGAATATTCCACCTCTTTATGAAAATTGGTTATTCACCCTCTTACCTGGAGTTACATATGTGGGTAAAAGCATTTTGCTCTCAGTGCATGTGCTTTACCTTTATCTTAGCATAGGCACTGGAAACTAAAGTTGCCAAAGAGTTGCTATCTGGCAATTTTACACTCCAGCACCTATGCTAAGCTACAGCTAAAATAAAGCTAAAATTGGACAGGGAAAATGCATGCACTGAGACCAAAATGCTTTTACCCACATATGTAACTCCAAGTAAGGGAGTGAATAACCAATTTTCATGAAGAGGTGGAATATTCCTTTAAACTTACTCCGGTATTTAGCCTTTAAGGGCTCTGGGGTATTGTTAAGGGCTCAGGGTTTAGTGGTCAGTATTGTTAAGGGCTCAGGGTTTAGTGGTCAGTATTGTTAAGGGCTCAGGGTTTAGTGCAATAGTATTGTTAAGGGCTCAGGGTTTAGTGGTCAGTATTGTTAAGGGCTCAGGGTTTAGTGCAATAGTATTGTTAAGGGCTCAGGGTTTAGTGGTTAGTGGGTTAAGTTAGTCAAAATCTAAAACCCAATGTGGCCCTTTAGCCAAAATAATTGCCCACCCCTGGATTAGGGGTTTAGAGTGTCCTAAGTGTGAGAGTGTTGCGTAACTGCCCACCTCTAGATTAGGGGTTTAGAGTGTCCTAAGTGTGAGAGTGTTGTGTTGTGTGTGTGTGTGTGTGTGTGTGTGTGTGTGTGTGTGTGTGTGTGTAATTAATTGTGTGTGTAAATAATTGCCCACCCCTAGATTAGGGGTTCAGAGTGTCCTAAGTGTGAGAGTGTTGCATAACTGCTGACTCAGCGGCACTTCTTTAGTGTTTAGGGGTTAGGGTTTAGTGTTAAGGCTCTGTCCCATTCCTCTTCCCTAAATAACTGCTGACTCAGCATTGAGGACACTCCTTTAGTGTTTAGGGGTTAGGGTTTAGTGTTAAGGCTCTGTCCCATTCCTCTTCCCTTAATACTAGCACTTAGTTTCGAGTGCCCTCCAAAGTGAGACACCCCTCGATTGTGTAGTGAGAAATGCAGATTTTCCCCTACGAAACTGGACAGAACTTCGCGTAAAAATGTCCTCATCTGTTTTACATGTCTGTTATTAAGACTGAATTGATATAAGGCTCTAGTCCAGTGTGAAACTGTTCAAAAGCAGTCATCCATAAATCATCATTGACAAAAACATCCACATGGCTCTTGTAGTTCTGGCGAAAGATTTGCGAACTGTGAAAAATATCAATCTTTTTAATTGTCATGTTTTAACACACCAGTGCGGAGTTCAACTGAAATTAACATCAAACTAAGATATCCCATCATTAAAGAATATATATTCATAAGCTGAATTGCAATAACATAGCTATATTTGTGAAGTTCTTATCCAGAGCTGGTCGGCATCTTTCTGTTTAGCTGTTTAGTTTGCAAAGAATCGTGGGTAATTTCATCTTCACTTCATCTTCACTTCATTCCAAGTCTGCACCTGACCTCCCTCCGTTTGAAGGGGCGACTTGAACCGCGCAAAATCGAGTGTTAGGGCTAAAAAAATTGAGGGGAAGTGGTAGAAATGGGACAGGGCCTTTAGTGGTTTGGGGTTAGTATGTCCTAAGTGTGCGAGTGTTGCATAATTCCTGACTCAACTCCCCCCTGCATGGACCCCTCAGTTATCAAGAGTCTCGGCCAGAGAACACACTAACCCCAATTACACCTTTACGTCATCACAGATGACACACACACACACACACACACACACACATGCTCACTTACACATATACTCACATACACACAAAATGGTTTGTTTGTGAGATATCACAAAGAGATATTCAAACTCCATCATATATATTATAGATATAATACACACTCCTATAATAAACTCCACACTGGCACACACACACACACACACACACACACACACACACACATATACACTCTCCACCACAAACATTCCTGTATTCTAACATCCAGTTTCTCATTCATTCATGTTTAGCTGAATTCACACACACACACACACACACACACACACACACACACACACACACACACACACACACACACACACACACACACACATTCTCACATCCAGTACAAAGTTATTCATTTATTCATGTTAAGCTGTCTAGTCATTTGATAATATGCTGGTGAAGCTTTTTTTAGTCATGCACACACACACACCACACACACACACACACACACACACACACACACACACACACACACACACGCACGCACACACACACACACACACACACACACTGCATGCATCACTGACGCTAACGGCCAAGAATCATACAGCTGCTTCTGAGAAAAACATACATGGTGTCTATTTATAGCTGAACTGAACGTGTGTGTGTGTGTGTGTGTGTGTGTGTGTGTGTGTGTGTGTGTGTGTGTGTGTGTGTGTGTGTGTGTGTGTGTGTGTGGAAAAGTTTACAGTTTGGGTGTGACAGGAACATGCATGTGCTCAAAGATAACAGTGTCACATCTGGACTACGGTAATTGTGACTGTGTATGTGTGTGTGTGTGCGCGTGTGTGTGTGTGTGTGTGTGTGTGTGTGTATGTGTTGCGTGTTCTATACATTGTGTAATTACTGAAACCTTTACTGCTAACACATCAATGGACCGCACTGACAGTCATTATTTTAAATGAAGAACTTCCTCAGCATTACTAGTTACTTACTGTAAGTCCCATACAATTAGCATGAGAGACACTCTCCCCTCCACACAGATTTAACACATCACCTGCCCAAGTTCCTCAAGCACTGAGCTTCTCCTTAACCGCTTACTTAACCGCTAAACTCAACCATAGCATGCTAAGTACTGTAGCATTCCTAACAGGTAGTTTGCTGCTACGTTAGCAAGTCTGCTACCAACCATACATGTAGAAAAAAAGAGAGACAGACAGACAGAGAGAGAGAGAGAGAATGTCAGAGAGCGAGAGAGGGAGGGAGAAAGACAGAGAGAGAGACCATCAGAGAAGTACAGTACCTTTACAGTACCTTTGCTAAGGCCAAGAGGACTAGCCCAGAGAGAGAGAGAGAGAGAGAGAGAGAGAGAGAGACAAATAGAAAAAGAGTGAACACAGTACCTGTGGTCATTGTGAAGGTCAGCAGACAGGCCAAACAGAGAGAGAGAGAGAGAGAGAGAGAGAGAGAGAGAGAGAGAGAGAGAGAGAGAGAGCGAGAGAGAGAGAAAGACAAATAGAAAAAGAGTGAACACAGTACCTGTGGTCATTGTGAAGGTCAGCAGACAGGCCAAACAGGTGAGTCCAGAACTCCTCATCTTCCCACTGACGCCTTAGTGAGGGGCTCAGATAATGAGATATTAAGAGAGAAATTTAGCAAAAGAGAGAGTGTGTGTGTGTGAATGTGTGTGTTTGGGTGTGTGAGAGTGAGTGTGTGAGAGAGCAAGCAATGAATTAGAACTTGCACATGGACTTAAGAGTCAGAAGAGTACATGGGGACCCCTTACCACGCCCACACACACACACACACACACACACACACACACACATGAACATGCGCTCTCTCTCTGTCTTGCTCACACACACATAGTGTTGTACTGGTAGAATAAGACACACACACACACACACATGAACATGCGCTCTCTCTCTCTGTCTTGCTCACACACACATAGTGTTGTACTGGTAGAATAAGACACACACACACACACACATGAACATGCGCTCTCTCTCTCTCTTGCTCACACACACATAGTGTTGTACTGGTAGAATAAGACACACACACACACACACATGAACATGCGCTCTCTCTCTCTGTCTTGCTCACACACACATAGTGTTGTACTGGTAGAATAAGACACACACACACACACACATGAACATGCGCTCTCTCTCTCTTGCTCACACACACATAGTGTTGTACTGGTAGAATAAGACACACACACACACACACATGAACATGCGCTCTCTCTCTCTCTTGCTCACACACACATAGTGTTGTACTGGTAGAATAAGACACACACACACACACACATGAACATGCGCTCTCTTTGTCTTGCTCACACACACATAGTGTTGTACTGGTAGAATAAGACACACACACACACACACATGAACATGCGCTCTCTCTGTCTTGCTCACACACACATAGTGTTGTACTGGTAGAATAAGACACACACACACACACATGAACATGCTCTCTCTCTGTCTTGCTCACACACACATAGTGTTGTACTGGTAGAATAAGACACACACACACACACACATGAACATGCGCTCTCTCTCTCTCTTGCTCACACACACATAGTGTTGTACTGGTAGAATAAGACACACACACACACACACACACACATGAACATGCGCTCTCTCTCTCTTGCTCACACACACATAGTGTTGTACTGGTAGAATAAGACACACACACACACACACACACACATGCGCTCTCTCTCTCTTGCTCACACACACATAGTGTTGTACTGGTAGAATAAGACACACACACACACACACACACACACATGAACATGCGCTCTCTCTCTCTTGCTCACACACACATAGTGTTGTACTGGTAGAATAAGACACACACACACACACACATGAACATGCGCTCTCTCTCTGTCTTGCTCACACACACATAGTGTTGTACTGGTAGAATAAGACACACACACACACACACACATGAACATGCTCACACACACATAGTGTTGTACTGGTAGAATAAGACACACACACACACACACACATGAACATGCGCTCACACACACATAGTGTTGTACTGGTAGAATAAGAGGTGGCAAATATGATTGGACAGGGAGCCGTTGGGCTGGATTGCTTCAATCGGTTCGTTGAGTAGCCTATGTACAGTACTATATACGTACAGTGTTGGGTAAGTTACTTTAGAAATGTAATGCGTTACAGTTACAAGTTACCCCTTTGAAATAGTAATTGTAGTGTAACTATTTTGATTACTTTAATAAAGTAATGTAACTAATTACTTTTGATTACTTTTTGATTACATTTCGACATT
This sequence comes from Sardinella longiceps, assembly GCA_027497455.2. Taxonomy (NCBI): domain Eukaryota; kingdom Metazoa; phylum Chordata; class Actinopteri; order Clupeiformes; family Clupeidae; genus Sardinella; species Sardinella longiceps. Next base: position 32,999,040 of record JAODXP020000019.1, read on the forward strand.
TTTTATCTTTTTTTTTTTCTTCAATCGTGAAGCAATTTCGAGTTTTTGAATCCTGGCAATGTTAACTGACACATAGTCCTATTATTCACCATTGACATTGCAAAAATTCTTTTAACTCCCACAGAAGTGTCAGAATTCACTACGAGCAAATTGTTAAAATACTTGGTGAACATCACTGAATAATCAGGTGTTTGTCTGAGATTGCTCATAAAGTATTTGTGCACCTGATCAATAGAGCTCATTTTTATATCCGGCAATGGGCTACAGGCCTATGTTGTAGTTTTTGTCTGACAGTCAGGCCTCCTTGCTACTGAAACTTAGACCGCTGTAGATCAGGTAACAAGTGAGTAGTGTTGAACAAGTGATAGTGTAGAAACAATTATATTAGCATAGTGTATTTTAGCTGTAGTAGTGACATTTAGTTGTAAATAGAGGATGTTGTATTTATATGAAGCACACTTAGCCAATGTTTCTGCAGATGATATCGGGATCATGTAACTAAAATTGTAATTCTGAATATTTCTTGAAGTAACTGTAATTCAATTACACATTTTTTCAAAGTAACTGTAATTGATTACTGTTACTTTTATTTTGTAATTAAATTACGTAATTTCGTTACATGTAACTCGTTACTCCCCAACACTGTATACGTATTCTACTATACATGTACTATATACGTATTCAACATGTACTATATACGTATTCTATATGTACTATATACGTATTCTATATGTACTATATACGTATTCTACTATACATGTACTATATACGTATTCTATATGTACTATATACGTATTCTATATGTACTATATACGTATTCTACTATACATGTACTATATACGTATTCTACTATACATGTACTATATACGTATTCTACTATACATGTACTATATACGTATTCTACTATACATGTACTATATACGTATTCTACTATACATGTACTATATACGTATTCTATATGTACTATATACGTATTCTATATGTACTATATACGTATTCTACTATACATGTACTATATACGTATTCTATATGTACTATATACGTATTCTATATGTACTATATACGTATTCTACTATACATGTACTATATACGTATTCTATATGTACTATATACGTATTCTATATGTACTATATACGTATTCTATATGTACTATATACGTATTCTACTATATATGTACTATATACGTATTCTATATGTACTATATACGTATTCTATATGTACTATATACGTATTCTATATGTACTATATACGTATTCTATATGTACTATATACGTATTGTACTATATATGTACTATATACGTATTCTACTATACATGTACTATATACGTATTCTATATGTACTATATACGTATTCTATATGTACTATATACGTATTCTACTATACATGTACTATATACGTATTCTATATGTACTATATACGTATTCTACTATATATGAAGAGCTCTTTTCCAAAACGCTATAAATCCATTTTGATTGTTTTGAGAAAAATGACATTTATTTACCCAGACCTACATATTTTGAAAGTATTTCATTTATCTAGTTAAAATTGACTGATAGCTCAGTCTGAACATTATCAGCAATAATAGACAAATCAAACTACAATGTTAATGATTATAAATCCAAAGTTTATTTTATTTCTTTTCAAAACGCTATATATCCATTCACTTTTTTAAGTTATGAAAGCATTCATTTGTTTTTGAAACAAGAGAACATACAAATAATATGAGGGACACTTGGTGTACAGTACAATAAAAATCACAGCTTGACAACAAGTCAAATAACAGTATCATTAATACATTCAATAGTTAGTGCTGAACATAAGTCATTCAATATTAGACAAACAAATTGCCTATTAGTGCATTCTGAAAGCAACATTCCACCATTTCTGAAAATATGCTCATTTTCTATCTTCCCTTGAGTTAATTAATTGAGCCATACCCTTTCCTGTTCATCCAGTCCTTCTCTGAGTCTGGCAATACCACTTTCAAGCTCCAAATTAGCATGTATCATTGAAACGGATTGGACCAAAAGCATCTTGCCTGGTCTAATCTGATTCAATGATAAATGCTAGCTTGGAGCATGAAAGTGGTATCGCCAGACTCAGAGAAGGACTGGATGAACAGGAGAAAGGTATGGCTCAATTAATTAACTCAAGGGGAGATGGAATATGAACATTATTTCCATGAATGGTGGTGTGTTGCTTTAAATTCAAATTATCAACAAAATACATTCAATAGTCGTACATTCAATAAATAATTCAAAGTAAGACTTATACAAGACTACAATCCTTAACACAGGATTTCTCAAGTGTCATCCAAAATAGCATGTGCTAAATGACATTAATAAAACATGGCAAGACTGATTCACATACATACTTTTCACCATAACACAGAACAGATTAAATAAAACGCTACATTACATTCACATGGCAAGACAAGCAATGCTGATACATACGTTTTACCATAACACAGAACTGATAAAATAAAACACTACATTACAATACATTCATTCACTACACTGTAGGAATTTATTCTGGGTCTTCATCACTCTGGTGAGCATTTTCATTCACCTCAGATAATGCATCATTATAAAAAGCATTCACTGCCTCAGATACACCAATTGCTTTCAGCAGTGCAAGCACATCCTGCATCCGGTCTTTGCTAATGCCTGGTGAAAAATACAGATAAATAAATTATTTGGTTGTAGGTCATTTAGCAACCTAATGTGAGACCAATAGAAATGCACACCATTACACACAAACATACTAGCACAATACACACAATGAACTAACACACTTTTTTTAACAAAAATGTACAAAAAGTAATAAAGAAAGTAGCCTAGGTTTAGTAGTCATTTCGTAGTAGTAGAGTAAACATAATTTTGTCCACTTCCACAACAAGATACTTCATGCAATTGGCATTGTGCATGCAAAAGGCACCACAATGATGCATGGTAAGCCTTTTCACAATCCATTCCTATTCAAGGTAATAAGAACACACCAGGGCTGCATCTCCCAAAACAATTACGATGATCGCGAGTCCTATGATGGTCGTAACGTGTGCGATTTGCTAACGTTATACCTTAAGATCATCGTAGCACTAAGAGCATTGTAGATTGCTTTGGGAAACGCCACCCAGGTTTAAACGATTCTAAAATGAAAACTGAACTCACCCAACACTGAGAGGAATGTGGCCTTGCACACAGGCACCTTATGCGGATGGCCGTCACACAGGAGGTTGTATTTGACGGAGACGTTCCTGTCTTTTTGCCGGTCTTTGTCGTCAACCTTCTGACGCTGTCGTTTTACTTCTGTTATCGTCATAAGATGAAGCAGAGCCAGGTCCTGTTCAACCTTACCAGGTTTGTCATGAAATCTTCGAAAATTCATGACTATGTCATCGGGTGTCAATTTATCTGCATGGCAAAAACTTCTTGCTGCGGTATGTGTACATGCTACGGCGGGAATCCATCCGCCACCAGAGTAGCGAATTCTCTTAGTTTGCTCCCGTTCATGGTTCTCTTTGTTAAAACGACGTCGTCTTCCACCTGGTGTAGGTTTTACAGGTTCTTCAGAACCATCAAAAGTATTTAAACCCACCATTTGTTAAACTAATTTGCGTTTGACAGGCAAGCAAAACCTCTCGCTTCAGGCCGCCGCCATGTTGGAAAGTGTAGAACGCAGCGCAAGTTCTGATTGGTCGGGAGGATATATCGCACTTTGCCAAACAACAAGTGTAGCGCCTATCGCGGTTTGGAGAAAAAGTGCAACTTGCAGTGCAGTTTAAACAGGGAAATATAGCGATTTGGCATGAAACATTTATGGAGCAGTGTGTAGGCTCAGTATACAACAGAATGACGTGACAAACTCGTTTTTTTTAAAAATGGCGTTTATCGCGTTTTGGAAAAGAGCTCTTCATATGTACTATATACGTATTCTACTACACATGTACTATATACGTATTCTACTATATGTACTATATACGTATTCTATATGTACTATATACGTATTCTACTATATATGTACTATATACGTATTCTATATGTACTATATACGTATTCTATATGTACTATATACGTATTCTATATGTACTATATACGTATTCTATATGTACTATATACGTATTCTACTATACATGTACTATATACTACTCTACTACACATGTACTATATACGTATTCTATATGTACTATATACGTATTCTATATGTACTATATACGTATTCTACTATACATGTACTATATACGTATTCTATATGTACTATATACGTATTCTATATGTATTATATACGTATTCTATATGTACTATATACGTATTCTACTATACATGTACTATATACGTGTTCTACTATACATGTACTATATATGTATTCTATTCTATATGTACTATATACGTATTCTACTATACATGTACTATATACGTATTCTATTCTATATGTACTATATACGTATTCTACTATACATGTACTATATACGTATTCTACTATACATGTACTATATACGTATTCTACTATACATGTACTATATACGTATTCTACTATACATGTACTATATACGTATTCTACTATATATGTACTATATACGTATTCTATATGTACTATATACGTATTCTATATGTACTATATACGTATTCTATATGTACTATATACGTATTCTATATGTACTATATACGTATTCTACTATACATGTACTATATACGTGTTCTACTATACATGTACTATATATGTATTCTATTCTATATGTACTATATACGTATTCTACTATACATGTACTATATACGTATTCTATTCTATATGTACTATATACGTATTCTACTATACATGTACTATATACGTATTCTACTATACATGTACTATATACGTATTCTACTATACATGTACTATATACGTATTCTACTATACATGTACTATATACGTATTCTATATGTACTATATACGTATTCTATATGTACTATATACATATTCTATATGTACTATATACGTATTCTACTATACATGTACTATATACGTATTCTATATGTACTATATACGTATTCTATATGTACTATATACGTATTCTATATTGTACTATATACGTATTCTACTACACATGTACTATATACATATTCTATATGTACTATATACGTATTCTATATGTACTATATACTACTCTACTACACATGTACTATATACGTATTCTATATGTACTATATACGTATTCTACTATATGTACTATATACGTATTCTATATGTACTATATACGTATTCTATATGTACTATATACGCATTCTATTCTATATGTACTATATACGTATTCTACTATATATGTACTATATACGTATTCTACTATACATGTACTATATACGTATTCTACTACACATGTACTATATACGTATTCTATATGTACTATATACGTATTCTATATGTACTATATACGTATTCTACTATACATGTACTATATACGTATTCTACTATACATGTACTATATACGTATTCTATATGTACTATATACGTATTCTACTATACATGTACTATATACGTATTCTATATGTACTATATACGTATTCTATATGTACTATATACGTATTCTATATGTACTATATACGTATTCTACTACACATGTACTATATACATATTCTATATGTACTATATACGTATTCTATATGTACTATATACGTATTCTACTACACATGTACTATATACGTATTCTATATGTACTATATACGTATTCTATATGTACTATATACGTATTCTACTATACATGTACTATATACGTATTCTATATGTACTATATACGTATTCTATATGTACTATATACGTATTCTATATGTACTATATACGTATTCTATTCTGTATGTACTATATACGTATTCTACTATACATGTACTATATACGTATTCTATATGTACTATATACGTATTCTATATGTACTATATACGTATTCTACTACACATGTACTATATACTACTCTACTACACATGTACTATATACGTATTCTATATGTACTATATACGTATTCTATATGTACTATATACGTATTCTACTATACATGTACTATATACGTATTCTATATGTACTATATACGTATTCTATATGTACTATATACGTATTCTACTATACATGTACTATATACGTGTTCTACTATACATGTACTATATACGTATTCTATTCTATATGTACTATATACGTATTCTACTATACATGTACTATATACGTATTCTATTCTATATGTACTATATACGTATTCTACTATACATGTACTATATACGTATTCTACTATACATACTATATACGTATTCTATATGTACTATATACGTATTCTATATGTACTATATACGTATTCTATATGTACTATATACGTATTCTACTACACATGTACATATATACGTATTCTATATGTACTATATACGTATTCTACTACACATGTACTATATACGTATTCTATATGTACTATATACGTATTCTACTATACATGTACTATATACGTATTCTACTATACATGTACTATATACGTATTCTATTCGTTCTATTCCTATTCTATATGTACTATATGTGACCCACCACCACGAAACCAGGCATAAGTCTCCGGATATCAAAAATGAGTTATCTATGTAGCTTGATAGAGCAGAAACAGAGGTTTATCAGGGTGAAAAAATTATGTTTCTATCACAAGCAGAACCAGAGTTATGGCAAATTTACTCTCTGAGTTTGGACACATTTCGCAATATGCCTTTTCAAGAAATCATCGAAAATGTCTTTGATCAGTGAACCCGGAACTTAAGATTACCCTTAATTACTTAACTGAATAAACACCTTTATTGACCAAATTTGAATGTAATGACCACAGAAACTGAAAATATAAGTGTTAAGGTACTGTTTTCTGCTAAGATGTCAAAACACATAAAAAAGTGCTTATTTGTCTAAATTTGGCTGTAGCTCTGATCGTGCCAGTGCTACTTATGCCTGGTTTCGTGGTGGGCAGTCACATATACGTATTCTACTATACATGTT
>JAODXP020000019.1:33006124-33008624 GCA_027497455.2 Sardinella longiceps
CTATGCAGTTAGCTGATCCTATAGTTCGGGCATTCACATAGCCTATCTCTCAGATATCTCTCTCGGTGTTGAGTGTTGTAGGCTATGCAGTTAGCTGATGCTATAGTTGGGGCATTCACATAGCCTATCTCTCAGATATCTCTCTCGGTGTTGAGTGTTGTAGGCTATGCAGTTAGCTGATGCTATAGTTGGGGCATTCACATAGCCTATCTCTCAGATATCTCTCTCGGTGTTGAGTGTTGTAGGCTATGCAGTTAGCTGATGCTATAGTTGGGGCATTCACATAGCCTATCTCTCAGATATCTCTCTCGGTGTTGAGTGTTGTAGGCTATGCAGTTAGCTGATGCTATAGTTGGGGCATTCACATAGCCTATCTCTCAGATATCTCTCTCGGTGTTGAGTGTTGTAGGTCCAGCCTATTTTGAAAGTTTTGTGTGTTAATCGTTCAACTTCCTTTTGACATAATCTAATGTAGGCAAACATTGTTTGTTCCGAAATCAAGACTTTGGACCAGTTCACGTAGCCTAGAAAAATGAGCCTGATTGACATTTTGCCAACACTTGAGTAGAGCCGTCACCTGTTAAAATGTTTCCTTGCGTGTTCTGCTTGCAATAATTTGGACAGAGTAGGCTATAGGCCAGGGTATTCTTACCCATTTTTTTTTAAATGAGAGAAGCACATTTAAAAGTGTAACGGAGGCCAGCTAGCTCGGCGGAAGTACGTGTAAATCCTCATCACCCAATTCCATGGGCGCTTCTAACACGCTGAGTTAGAAGCTCAGGTTTTTAGCTCAGTTGGTTGGAGCGTTCCACTCCCATGCCGGGAGTTTGTAGCTTGCGGGGTGGCGGGTTCGAGACCCGTGTGCGGTGCGGCCCGCCACCGGCTACAAAAGCATGCATAAGATTGTATGCAAACACGAAATTAGTTATTGTACTGCCCATAGCCTGTTGCAACTCAGCATGCTTTCAGCATGCTTTAATGATTTCATGATTCATGCATTCATGATAGTTCCTTCAAATTCGCCTATGTGTATTTGTTAAAGGTGCATTGTGGAATTCCTGTCAAAAAATCATATACCATACTCCACACTCAAGGGGGTGGTGTTCAGCATAAACCAGAGCATAAACTGTAGAGTTTGAGGCTGTTCACAAAGTATTTTTTTTCTACCCTATCCAAAAATTAAAAGCTTCCACTATAATTTACAAAGATGGGTAACATGCAACTATATCAAGAAGCTTGATTTCTGCAAGAGCCCATGAAAATAATCGCCTTTAGCGAAAAGTGCGGCTGTAACACAGATTAACGTTAACTAAGTTCAACATATTGACCAGGGACAATGCATCGGCAACACCGAAAAGAAGGCTTTCTCCCTCGGAAGAGCCTAACGTTAGAGCGTGATAAGAGTTATCGTTTGACTCGGGACATACAGGTCAGCAGTAAGCACCCTGCCCACTTCATACACACCATTCCAAGAACGATGAGCGTGAACGATGCACATGTGTTTTCCTTTACTAACGAATTTGTGATCGAGATATTCCTTACCTACACCTCGATTACATCAATTGAATGTCCACTATTATTTAGGTGTGCAAATTAATGTTACCAGAGTTGGTCAATATTTTAGATCATATTGATATTTGAGCCAACTAACGTTAGCTAGTTGACCGCCACTGCACCCACTGACAATACATTTGGTTCGGGCTACTAACAGCTTGATTGCTTTTGACAGGGTCTACTTTATGTTTACAGATCAATTTCATTAACACATCAGCTTGGCATACCGCTACATTTAACCACAGGACGTATAGGAGTTACGTTACGGGCTCTGCTATCTAACATAACTTTTGACATGGGCAGTGGTAGCCTAATGTTAGTCTTTTTACCTGTCCAGACGAAACATTGCAGTTCCACTATCAATCTTCGTTTAGCCTACTTGCTCCAGCTGCCATGAATGGTTTTCAAAACTATGTCGATGGTTTAATTCCAGTTTAATCTTATCTTCACTTTTCAATGAGTGTGTTCCTGGCTCCCATAACTTGTGGTGGTGGTGGTGTTGATGTTAGTTTCAGCTAATCCAGTAGATCTACAGCTCAATCCTTGTACGCTCCTTTTCTAAAACTAATTTCCCATTCTGATGGAAACCCTAGAATTGACAGCTACTCCAGAAAATGTGTAATAGCCATAAACATGTACATTAATAGGGCATAAATGGACTCTGACAGATTAATTTCAACTACAAGCCAATACAAGTGCTACTAAGCCACAGGCGATTTCTTCGTCAACAATCGGAGGTTTGCGAGCTGTGACAGGCCTGTTAGTCGCTAGCGATTACTAGTGGCAAAAATGGTATTACAATAGGCACTAGGGCCGGGGCTAATTTTTAGCATGCTAATTTGGGTTGATATCTCAGCAGCTGAGTACATGGCCGTATTTTTTGTGTGATGACTGCATTTGTTTCTTCACATTCTCCTGTTGCATTTTGTTTATTTTTTCATATTTC
>JAODXP020000019.1:33026124-33033624 GCA_027497455.2 Sardinella longiceps
TCTGTCTATATAAGAACACATACATCAAAATATTCAGCAACAATTTAAAAAACAACAAATAAGTTTACAAATTCATTTACATGTGTGTGTGTGTGTGTGTGTGTGTGTGTGTATGTATGTATGTATAGTTAAACTTATTTCTTTTTTCTTTAAATAAGTGCTGAATATTTTGATGTGTGTCTTGTTGTAACTAAGCAACTGCTGGCTGTACAGCCATTCAAGAATACTAAAGCTTAAGACACACACACACAAACACACACACACACACACACACACACACACACACACACACACACACACACACACACACACAGCTGGGTTTCTGTCGGACCAGTTCCTGGGCTGCTACCAGACCGTTCTGGAATGTGGGTTGGAATTCTGAACCTGTCTGTCAATCTGACACAAAGCTGACAGGCCACGCCCACTCAGAGAGGTTCTTTGAGTGTTCCAACACATAGAGTGAGTGTGTGTGTGTGTGTGTGTGTGTGTGTGTGTGTGTGTGTGTGTGTGTGTGTGTGCAAGCGCTCTCTGCTTCCAGAGTGTGTTTGTGTGTGTGCACGCAGGTGTGTACTTGCATGCATTCAAGTTTTCTGTGTGTCCTGTGTGTGTGTGTGTGTGTGTGTGTGTGTGTGTGTGTGTGTGTGTGTGCATGAGAAAGAGAGAGAAAGAGATGCAGAGAATATGTGTGTGTGTGTGATGTTTTCAATCTCCTCTGTATGTTCTCTGCTCTGTATGCGTTCATCTGTGTGTGTGTGTGTGTGTGTGTGTGTGTGTGTGTGTGTGTGTGTGTGTGTGTGTGTGTGCAGAATGTACATTCTCCTTCCTATGTCCTTGGCAGTGTGTCCATCTGCATGTGGATCTACTGTGAGTGTGTGTACTGTGTGTGTGTATGTGTGTGTGTGTGTGTGCGATGTGTTCAATCTCCTCCCTGTGTCCGCTGCAGTGCATCCGACTGTGTGTGTTTGCGCTTGTGTGTGTGTGTGTGTGTGTGATGTGTTCAATTTCCTCCCTACTGCGTCTCCTGTGCTGTGCAGTGCGTCTGTCTTTGTGTGTGTGTGTGTGTTTGAGTGTGTTCAATCACCTCCCTACTGTGTGTGAGTGTGTGTGTGTGTGTGTGTGTGTGTGTGTGTTCTACAGTTTGTCCATCGGTGCCTAAGAGTTGTTTGTGTGTGTGTGTTCTACAGTTCGTCCATCGGTGCCTAAGTATTGTGTGTGTGTGTGTGTGTGTGTGTGTGTGTGTGTTACAGTGCGTCCCTCGGTGCCTAAGTGTTGGGTGGAAGGCTCTGAGGAGAAAGGCGGGTCCGTGTCGCTGCGCTGTCAATCAGTCAAAGGCTCCACCCCCCTCACCTACACCTGGAAGAGAGAGGAAGGAGGCAGCCTGCCGCCTACAGCAAGTCTTAGTAAGTGTGTGTGTGTGTGTGTGTGTGTGTGTGTGAGGAAGGAGGCAGCCTGCCGCCTACAGCAAGTCTTAGTAAGTGTGTGTGTGTGTGTGTGTGTGTGTGTGTGAGGAAGGAGGCAGCCTGCCGCCTACAGCAAGTCTTAGTAAGTGTGTGTGTGTGTGTGTGTGTGTGTGTGTGTGTGTGTGTGTGTGTGTGTGTGAGGAAGGAGGCAGCCTGCCGCCTACAGCAAGTCTGAGTAAGTGTGTGTGTGTGTGTGTGTGTGTGTGTGTGTGAGGAAGGAGGCAGCCTGCCGCCTACAGCAAGCCTAAGTAAGTGTGTGTGTGTGTGTGTGTGTGTGTGTGTGTGTGTGTGTGTGTGTGTGAGGAAGGAGGCAGCCTGCCGCCTACAGCAAGTCTTAGTAAGTGTGTGTGTGTGTGTGTGTGTGTGTGTGTGTGTGTGTGTGTGTGAGGAAGGAGGCAGCCTGCCGCCTACAGCAAGTCTTAGTAAGTGTGTGTGTGTGTGTGTGTGTGTGTGTGTGTGTGTGTGAGGAAGGAGGCAGCCTGCCGCCTACAGCAAGCCTAAGTAAGTGTGTGTGTGTGTGTGTGTGTGTGTGTGTGTGTGTGTGTGTGTGTGAGGAAGGAGGCAGCCTGCCGCCTACAGCAAGTCTTAGTAAGTGTGTGTGTGTGTGTATGTGTGTGTGTGTGTGTGTGTGTGTGTGTGTGTGTGTGGAAGGAGGCAGCCTGCCGCTTACAGCAAGTCTTAGTAAGTGTGTGTGTGTGTGTGTGTGTGTGTGTGTGTGTGTGTGTGTGTGTGTGGAAGGAGGCAGCCTGCCGCCTACAGCAAGCCTAAGTAAGTGTGTGTGTGTGTGTGTGTGTGTGTGTGTGTGTGTGTGTGTGTGTGTGTAATGATTTTTGTCATTTAGCCAAGTTGAATTAAATTATAAGCCTGATTTGTCAAATGTGTTGTATTCATGAAATACAGTCCAAAGTTTGAGGTTTGCTAATTTACCGCCATCAAACCCCATCAACAGGTTCAATGTTAACAGCCCATCAGTCAATATCTCACATTCAATGTGGCCTTTCTGCCCACCCCTGCCTTAGATGGACACCCCTAAGGTCCAACTACACCCCCGCCTTAGATGGACACCCCTAAGACATAAATAAATATCTGTGATTGGCTCCAACTCCACCACTACTAGCCTGGTTAAGATGCAGCCTAGGATCTCCAAATAGTTAATGCTGCCTTTTATTTGAACATGTCCTAATCTCAACACCTGAGATTAAAGCAATATACCGGAGTAAGTTTAAGCATAGCCCTGCTGCACGAGCCTTCTAACAGCAATATATTTCACATGAAATGAAAGAATTTCGAACAGCATAGACCTAACGCGAACGCTAAACACTTTACATTAAGTCAATGTAACCTCAGATCTTACTTTTGGTTTCCAAGAGTCAGGTCCCATTGATTCAGTGTAAAGTGCCTGTTCGCTTCTGCGTTCGCGTTCGGTCTGTGCTGTACCAAATTATTTTGTTCCACTTGCTAACTAGTGCATTTAGCAAGCTCTTTCAACAGGGCTATGCTTGAATTCACTCCGGTATTTTCCTTTAATGAGATGAATGCTGCCTTTTATTTGAACATGTCCTAATCTCAACACCTGAGATTAAACTACTTTAAATGTCCTAATCTCTTAATCTTGTTACACATGGGTGCTCCCCGTACTCTCTATAGCGCTGCTAGATCTAATCTCTTAATCTTGTTACACATGGGTGCTCCCCGTACTCTCTATAGCGCTGCTAGATCTAATCTCTTAATCCTGTTACTCATGGATACTCTCTATAGTGCTGCTAAATCTAATCTCTTAATCCTGTTACTCATGGGTGCTCCCCGTACTCTCTATAGTGCTGCTAGATCTAATCCCTTAATCCTGTTACACATGGGTGCTCCCCGTACTCTCTATAGCGCTGCTAGATCTAATCTCTTAATCCTGTTACTCGTGGGTGCTCCCCAGATCTAATCTCTTAATCCTGTTACTCATGGATACTCTCTATAGCGCTGCTAGATCTAATCTCTTAATCCTGTTACTCACGCACTCTCTATAGCACTGTCAGACAAATGTACTGTATTTGTGCGCTCTACAAATACAATTTAATTGAATAATCTAGGATCTAGGATAATCTAGGATTTGAGGGTGTGTTAATCTGAACACCTGAGATTAAACTGTGTCCTAATCTCACACCTGAGATTTAAAGATGTCCTAATCTCACACCTGAGATTTAAAGATGTCCTAATCTGAACACCTGAGATTAAACTGTCCTAATCTCACACCTGAGATGAAACTGTCCTAATCTGACACCTGAGATGAAACTGTCCTAATCTGGACTCTCTGTTGGTGCTACTCAGATACCCAGACGGGAGAACTCCTAATCCGGAATCACTCCGAGAGCTTCATGGGCCGCTATCTGTGCCAGGTCAAGAACGAAGTGGGAAGCGAACAGTGTACATACACCCTACGGGCCCACAACCGTAAGTCACACACACACACACACATACACCCTACGGGCCTACAACCGTAAGTCACTCTCACACACACACACACACACACACACACATACACCCTACGGGCCTACAACCGTAAGTCACTGACACACACATGCACACACACACACACACACACACACACACACACACACACACACACACACACACACACACACACACACACACATACACCCTACGGGCCTACAACCGTAAGTCACTCACACACACACACACACACACACACACACACACACACACACACACACAGACCTACAACCATGACTAATACTCCTTATCTGTCCTCTAGGACTTTTCTCCTCAGCTGTATAACGTGTCTCTCTCTCTCTCTCTGTGTGTGTGTGTGTGTGTGTGTGTGTGTGTGTGTGTGTGTGTGTGTGTGTGTGTGTCCTCAGCGGTGAATAAAACTGGGGTGATTGTGGGGGCTGTGATTGGAGCGCTGCTGCTTTTGATCCTCCTCCTGCTCCTCATCTGGCTCCTGATTTGCTGCTGCAATAAGCGACGCTATGAGAAGGAGGTGGCCAATGAGATCAGGTGAGATCCACACACACACACACACACACACACACACACACACACACACACACACACACACACACACACACACACTCACACACACACACTGAGCTATGAGAAGGAGGTGGCCAATGAGATCAGGTGAGACCCAAACACACACACACACACACACACACACACACACACACACACACACACACACACACACTCACACACACACACTGAGCTATGAGAAGGAGGTGGCCAATGAGATCAGGTGAGACCCAAACACACACACACACACATACACACACACACACACACACACACACTCACACACACACACTGAGCTATGAGAAGGAGGTGGCCAATGAGATCAGGTGAGACCCAAACACACACACACACACATACACACACACACACACACACACACACACACACACACACACACACACTCACACACACACACTGAGCTATGAGAAGGAGGTGGCCAATGAGATCAGGTGAGATCCAAACACACTCAGCCACACTCACTCACACACACACACACACACACACACACACACACACACACACACACACACACACACACACACACACTCAGCAATGAGAAGGAGGTGGCCAATGACATCAGGTGAGATCCAAACACACATGCCCAACATGTGTGCTCTTTAAGGCATTGAACTCAGTCCTCTGTGTGTGTGTGTGTGTGTGTGTGTTTGTCTCTGACAGGGAGGACGTTGTGGCCCCGGAGAGTCGTTCGGCCAGTCGTGTGTCCAGCATGCGGTCCATCATGGGCTACCACACACACTCCGGGCTGCTGTACAGCTCCGTCAGGAACAGCCCCAACGGCGCCCCCCGCAGGGCTCCCTCCGCTACTAGCAGCCAACACGCCCCCGCCGACACTGTATACAAGCCCCCGCTCAAATACGACAGTCGCTACGGTTACCCCGTCTAACACACTTCCTCAACCCCCACACACATAGACACACACACACACACACGTACAGACACATTGAGTTTAGTGCTAATCCGATGTGGATTGAGTTGGGTGATTATTCTGATGTGGATTGAGTCTGGTGTCCACGTGGGTTCTGTGGTCTGAGATTGATTAAGTACCAGGTACGCCCGTCTGGACACCTGTGTAGAACACCTGGACACCTGATTAGAACACCTGGACACCTGTGAGCCCTCTTGGATTATTTTAAAATGTAAATATATTTTTACTGTACATTTATAAAGTTTATTTTGCACAGGGTTTTTTTAATGTAAAGGAATGTTTATAACTTGCACTTTGTTTTAAAATGAATTCTTTCGTATGTATTTGGTACACAATAAACTATTTGTTTTCAAATGAATTAGTGGTCATGATTTGAGGAGACTTCCAGTGCAGAACAATGATCTCACACACACACACACACACACACGCACACACACACACACACGTGTTTATTCCAGTGCTGAACAACAATCTTTTTGGTTGCTGTGAGACCTGCAAGCCATATCTTATGATCTCATTTCCCAAGAGAAAGCTGGGAATCAGTATTTAAGTGTCCTGTTATCAAGAATTAACGGACACACTGACAGCCAATCAGAAATCAGTATTCCATTCCCACCAGGTGATAATTGTCAATGTCACACTAGTCTTTAAAGCCCCAATGTGTGTGTAGCCTTCGAGAGAAATTAAGCGCAACGCAACACTAGTCTTTAAAGCCCCAATGTGTAGCCTTCGAGAGAAATTAAGCGCAACGCAACGCTAATTACGTGTTACAGCTACGGAAGCCTGCATGCGGATGTCGGTCTATTGTCAGTCTATAGCAAAAACGCGAACGATATGACCGCTTTCAGCTTCCGTATTCCAAGATGGCGACAATACATGGAGAGTCTACCCAAGTTAATGTGTGTGGAAATGCGAAATTTCAAGCCAATAAGGACATACGGAATTAATAGTGGTGGCTAATATTTATGATTTAAAGGTAAAGCATATTTTGATATTGAACAGTAGAAACGTTACACGTTGTACCTTTAATTATTTAATTTATGACCCAACATAACCTTGACCATTTACAGTAGGACCTTCAGTAGGCTAATCAGTGCAGAAGACATTTCACAGTTTCTGTTCAAGTTTATCTGGGCCTGAGGTGGTGTAGTGGTTAAGGAACATGGTTACTATGTTAATACCCTGTAAATTATGGGTTCAAATCCCAGTTGCCACTCTTACTCTTGTGGGTGACTGGCCCTCATGTAATTTATAGTTTGCACATTGTGAATTGCTTTGGATGAAAACATAAATGTGAACTGAATACATTGTTTACCAGCTATACTATACTGTCACCTAAGGACTTGTCTGAACAGGGAACTTCCCACCACCGGAGGAGCCAGTGGTGCAGCGGTAGCATCAGAGACCCCCATCCCCAAGGTTGCTGGTTCAATCCCAGCTCTGCCTGCTGATAAAGGACCTGTGGAGGAGCTCCATGGACTCAGCCAATGATGAATCCCAGTGGGAGGGGAGCAGAAGATGGAAATTGAGAGAGAAAGAAATGGGGGGGCTTACTTGGCCCCCCGAGGAAATACAGGATACATGCAGGGGATTATGAAGTTTTTTAGGTGGTCAAACTCTGCAACTTGTTGCCTACCATAATTGGGCCTTAGACGGGACCCCAAAATGACAACACTGTTACAATATTTCTACAATTACCCTATTTCACCAGTTTGCAAATTTCTCCTCTTTCACTCAGCACCTACCCACTCTCTCTCTCTCACCTAGTCCTTCTCAGGCTTTGAACCCATATCCTCTAAGGCAGCACACATACTCACACTGCAGCCCAGCACTCTTCCACTGAGCCACCTGGTAGTTGGGGAGGATGGCTATATCAGGTCTAGTTGAGGAGGCTGGCTATATCAGTTCTGGTTGAGGAGGATAATGTCTAGTTGATGAAGCTGGCTATATCAGTTCTGGTTGAGGAGGCTGGCTATATCAGTTCTGGTTGAGGAGGCTGGCTATATCAGTTCTGGTTGAGGAGACTGGCTGTATCAAGTGTAGTTGGGGAGGCTACAACACTGGTCAACC
>JAODXP020000019.1:33038624-33046124 GCA_027497455.2 Sardinella longiceps
CATTCCTAAATATGATCCAGAAGTGCAGGTGTTTTCTCCGGTCCAAGGCTCAATTAAAATGTAGGACAACCCGGACAATACTAATTGTTAGCGCTGAGTTCAGAAGGCTGCATCTCTGATGGTATGGGGTTGCATCTGGAAAGGCACCATCAAGTCTGCAGTCCAGGTCTTTCACCCATAGAAAACTTTTGGTGCATCATAACAGGAAGACATGACAAATAGACCTAAGACAGTTAAGCAACTAGAGGCCTGTATTAGACAAGAATGGGACAACATTCTGTCCACAACTTCTCTCCACAGTCCCCAGACGTTTGCAGACTGTTCTAAAAAGAAGAGGGGATGCCACACAGTGGTAAACGTGGCCTTGTCCCAACTATTTTGAAATGTGTTGATGCCAAACGAAATTGCGAAATTGAAAATCAACTTATTTTCCCCTTAAAATGATACATTTCTTCATATTCAACATTTGATATGTCATCAATGTTGTATTCTGAATAAAATATTGAAATTTGAAACTTTCACATCACTGTATTATGTTTTTATTCACAATTCTATTCCCAACTATTTTGGAATTCGGTTTGTATTTTGATTACTTTAAAGGGGTATCATGAAAGAAATCACATTTTATGGCTTTTGAATGTTTCCTGTAGGTTCCTGTTTAGAACCTACGTCACAGGATAAGTGGGTGCAAAAGTCCTCAGATTACGCTCTTCTTTTAACCAGTGAATCTCCCACATGAACTGATCGCACAGTAAAAATTTCAGCAAAATACCTTGAGAGTTAGAGTTAGAGTCACACACACACACACACACACACACACACACACACACACACAGTGTTAGAGTTAGGGTTGCACACAACACACACACACACACACACAGGGTTAGAGTTAGGGTTGCACACAACACACGCACAGGGTTAGAGGTAGAAGAAGAAGAAGAAGAGTACTTTATTTGTCCTTGGGGAAGGAGATTTTTTCTCTGCATTTAACCCATCGGGGGGGTCTACACACATGTACATAGACACACATACAAGTTGTAGAGTGCGCACACCCACACGCGGAGCAGTGGGCAGCCATTAATCCAGCGCCCGGGGAGCAGTTTGGGGGTTAGGTGCCTTGCTCAAGGGCACCGCATCCGTGGTTTCCGGACATGGGACACACACACACACACACACACACACACACACACACACACACACACACACACACACACACACACACACACACAGGGTTAGAGTTAGGGTTGCACACAACATAGGCAGAGAACACCTCTAAAGTCAATCTCATTTAACTAGTCAAACACACCTGATTTCAACCACTTGGGTGTGTGTGTGTGTGTGTGTGTGTGTGCATGTGTGTGTGTGTGTGTGTGTGTGTATGAATGTATGGGTGGGTGAATATGTGTGTGTGTGAATCTCATTTAACTACTCAAATACACCTGATTCCAACCAGTTGTGTGTGTGCGTATGTGTGAGTGTGTGTGTGAGTGAGTGTGTGTGTGAGTGAGTGAGTGTGAACCTCCAGGAAGTCCATTTGAATGGGAAGTGGATCTGTGGCTGGTGGTGGCTGTGGTTAGCCAAATTATTGATCACCTACGTTAATCACGTCACGAGAGGCTGTTGAAACCACACACACACACACACACACACACACACACACACATCATGCACGCACACACACACACAGAGTGTATAAATTGGGACTGGCAGGATGAGCCATCACTGTTCTCTGCTGCAGCTCAAGATCGCTTACTGGCTTCTCTCGGGATGGGGACTGACACACACACACACACACACACACACACACACACACACACACACGTCTGCTGAATCTCTTTGAAGATGCAGGAAAGAAAGGATTCGTTGAAAGGTACAACTCTAACCGTAACAAAAGCTTTACATTTAAAACAACATTCTTGCAGTGCTGCACTTCCAGTGCTTGTTTGCCTTTGCTAAGTTTATATTTTTTATTATTTATTATTTATATTTTTATATTTTTATATTTGCTAAGTTTATATCTTTTATTATTTATATTTTTATATTTGCTAAGTTTATATTTTTGGACTAAATTACAACAGCATTTTCTTATGACAAACGGACTGAAATCATCTCTTAGTTTTGCAGGAATATCAAGGAGTTTGAGGACAAGTCCTGCTGGAGTCTGCTAACAGTAGCTCAGGAACACACACACACACACACACACACACACACACACACACACACACACACACACACACCACTAGATTCTGCTAGCTCAGACAAGTAGCTCAGACAAGAGCATACACACACAGACACACAGACACAAACTGACACACACACACACACACACACACACACACACACACCTAAAACACTGGAGTCTCTGCTGAGGCATGTGTCTGTCGCAGGCTGTGCGTGTGTGTGTGTGGAGTGTGACTGTGTGTGTGAGAGGCATGGTTCTGTCGCGGGCTGACCGTGTGTGTGTGTGTGGAGTGTGACCGTGTGTGTGTGAGGCATGGTTCTGTCACGGGCTGAGCGTGTGTGTGTGTGGAGTGTGACAGTGTGTGTGGCGGTGCTGACCGTGTTCTTCCACATGGTCATCCTGCTGCACAGTGTTCGCCGTGCGCGGACTAGCCACCGCTGGACACCCTGTGAGGTCATCACCAGCGCGCTGGCCCTTCAGAGTGTTCTACAGCAGGTAGACACACACACACACACACACACACACACACACATACACAAACACACACACACATAACCAATGACCAATTACTCTATGCACACTCCCCTGCATAAAAGTTTACAACTTTCATCTCCATGATGCTACTTTGCACTTTTGCCTCATTGCACCTTGTTGTAACTCAGTACTCTTGCACTCCAGCAACATACATAGGCCTACTTAG
The DNA here is from genome assembly GCA_027497455.2 of Sardinella longiceps. Classification (NCBI taxonomy): domain Eukaryota; kingdom Metazoa; phylum Chordata; class Actinopteri; order Clupeiformes; family Clupeidae; genus Sardinella; species Sardinella longiceps. The sequence continues at coordinate 33,041,507 of JAODXP020000019.1, forward strand.
GGTTCACCTCAAGGACTCTTTTGAAAGACCGACAGTCAATAATGTATTCTCACAATGTCTATGTTTGTTCCACTCTATGTATATATGGGCAATTCTATGTTACTATACTACTATATATTAGTGCTGTCAAACAATTAACTCTCTGACTACATTCAGTACTCATACTGTTTTGTGTTAACCATGGTCAATCTATGCATCAGACTTTACGGATACTTTATTAGGCCCCAGGCAGGTAGGCTGAGTCCATGAGGCGTGGATCTGCCCAAGGTTTCTTCCTACAAAACAAATTATTTACAAAGCGAAGGGAGTTTTTCCTTGCCCCTGATTCTCATGGATGCTTCCCGTACTGTCTGTAAAGCGCCGTGAGACAATGTACTGTATTTGTGCGCTATACAAATAAAATTGAATTGAATTGAATTGAATTAAAAAAAATAATCTGATTAATCACAAAATTTTGCAATGATTAATCATGATTAATCACTTTCGCAACTCATTTCTTCCAGTAAGAATTTGGATGCTATAGTATGTTGGATCCTTATTTTGCCCTGTAAAGGCCCTGATACTAAATAGTTGGCTTTGTTCGTCTCAAATGGGGCAATTCACACTTGTCCCCTACCCCCAAGGATTCCCCAAACAAGTTGTTGGACAGTTAGGAGCAAGGCCATAATCTTTGTATAGTTTGACTTGATAGCCGAGCCATTTTCTATCTGAAATTGAACATAATACATGCCATGGAAGTGGAACCATATCCATCAGGATTAATCTGAGTTAATTTTTTTAATCAGAGTTAAATTTTTTGGATTAATCACGTGATTAATCAGTTAATTTTCCCAGCACAAATATATATAATAGTTATATATCTCAGTTGTATATCAAATTTTGAACTTGTTGCACATTTGCAGTCTGGGTAAACGCTATTTCAGTCTGCTTGCAATGTACTGTTGCAGAGTTTGACAGTAAAGTTCGCTTTTGACTTTGAGGTGCTGGTCGTCCTCTGGTCCAGTCTGACGCTCATGGACCCCCAGTGCATTCTGGGCCGGGCGGATGACGTGCTGGAGGTCCTGATGCTGAGCGTGCGTTTCTCCGTGCTCTGGAACACGGCGTTTCTCCTCTTCTACTACGCCACCAAGCTGGTGATGTCATCACCCATGATGCACTGCTCCTGCTACAGCCACGCCCAGGAGTTCATCCTCCGTCACGTGCGGCCGGTCGTCGCCCTCATCCCCGTCTGCGGACTCTGCCTCTGCTGCCCTCTGCTGCTGGACACTGGTCATGCAGCCGCCGGACGCAACTCAACTCTGCTGCTGGACACTGGTCATGCAGCCGCCGGACGCAACTCAACTCTGCTGCTGGACACCAGTCTCAGCGGCCATCACAACTCCACACAGAGCAACATCGAGGGCGAGGGCGAGTGTGTGTCGGTGCTGTCGGTGGACGGCGTGTTGGGCCACGCCTACGTGCTGCTGTACCTGCTGGTGTGTGACGTGCTGCCGGGAGCAGTGGTGCTGAAGTCCAGCATCTCCATCGCTGTGCACCTGTGGGTGCACCTGCGGCACCTGCGCTCCAGCACCAACGGGTTCCACGGGCCCAAGCTGGGGGCAGAGCTTCATGTGGTGCGCATGAGCCTGGCGCTGGCATTGGCCTACCTGCTGCTGCTGGCTGCCGAGATCGCCGTCTTCTGTTTACTCCTGCAGCGCCATGACAACGTGCTGCCGCTCAGCGCGCTCTTCTCCTCGCTCTACACGGCCGTCTGCGGCGCTGTGCTCATCTACGGCAAGGAGAGCAGCTGGAACGAGCTCACGCATCTCTACAACCTCACACTGGACAGGTACCCCGCACTCTCCTGCCTCAAGGTTCCAGAGAACAGCCCGGAACAGAGCAAGGCTCCGCAACACTGAGAATACTCCAGAACACTCAGAACAGCCCAGAACACTGAGAACACCCTGGAACACAGCAAGGCTCCGGAACTCTGAGGGCCACATGCTGAATTTTATACTCTGTAGCCATGCTCCTGCTGTTGAGGCATTTCTCACACTAGTGACTTTGTCTGCCCTTCTCAAGTGAGTTTGACTAGAATACTACAGGAACCTAATCAGTGGTGAGTGAGGGTGAGCTGATGATATATTTGCTACTAGAGTCATGTGTACTGAGTCTGTACTGAGTTTGATCTGACGATGATGTGTTCACTACTAAAATCATGTATACTGAGTCTGTAGTGAGTTTGATATGATGATGATGTGTTCACTACATTTAGATAGAATTAGTTAGTTACTATTGTACGTCTGTTATTTTGATCACTAATACAATTGGTTGCATCACAGAATTTATTTATAGGCCTTTTTTGTGTATTAAAAGGTAGACTCACAATAGTTAAGCTACTTTTGACATTTTTTCATAGCTGTCCTCCGGTAGCTTGGTGTAGTGAAGCTTCATATGATGTGGAGTAACTGGTAGCTTAGCTTGCTATATTTACTGAGTAGCTTGCCCAACATTGAAGAAAGGTCAAGTCTTATTGTTAACGCGGGGTAGATTAAATTAGCTAAGATGCTATGTATTCCGTTAAAACACCATACAATCAAATAACAACTCTCACGTTTCAATTAGATACACCTTTAATTTGCAATTGTTTGGTAAACCATTTGTTACAAAAATATTATTTTTGAAATAATTTTGCTCTTTGTGCTCATACAACATTAAAAGAAAATAAAAAAAACACCATCAGCACTATTTTCCCTATTTGCCCATTAGCCTAGGTCCCCTATAATGACCTGTCAATCAGGCAGGCTTGTTCCCTGATTCACTGGAAGCTGCTTTTGTTTTTACAAACACTAGTCTCTTCAGTCTCCTACATACAATTAGTACATTTACAGCGACTCATGTTGTGTTCTCACACGGCCTCTCTGAAATAATAATGCTGGGTGCAGTTGGAACTGCTCTGAAATAATGCTGTGTGCAGTTGGTACTGCTCAGTCAAATGATAGAATACAAACTGGCCAATGAAATGGAAGGATAAAGCGACAATAAAAGTCTTTAGGAATGATTGAGCTTCAGCTTTAAGTGAGCAGAGCTGGTGTGATGCGATGGAGTTTAGATATAAGAGCTCTGGTAAAACGCCTGGTTTGATGGGATGGAGTTTAAACAGAACTATGCAACTATCTTCAGCTCATTTTCTTTCACAGAAAATTGTACATGTCATTGTGATGCTTCTAGAACACCTTATGGGTGGTTTGGTGGCAGTTTCAACTCTAACGAGGGCATAGGGACAGAAGCAGGCAATTAAAGCCCCACTGCACAGTATTGAGAGGAATGTTTGTTTGTTGTCCTCTGGTGTTGGCATCTCTCAGAGGTGTGTGTGTGCGTGTGTGTGTGTGTGTGTGTGTGTGTGAGACAGAGAAAGGAAAGGGAAGCAGGCTAATGCCTATAAAGCCAAAAGAGGCTAAAGTGCTAAGAAGTGTTTACTGTAAAGTTGATGCAGATTTGCATGGCCGCCGTTTTCCCCTTTTCAAGTAGAGGATATTTCCCTTAAGGCAGCAGGTGTAAAAGCAGCACACAGACCCCAGCCCAGTAGTACAAGATCATCTGCATATACACACAGACCCCACCCCAGTAGTACAAGATCATCCGCATATACTCACCAACATGTATTATATTACAATGTCATCAGCGTAGAAGTACATCTAGAAACACAATGGACATACTCATCCAAGTAAGAGAGCAGCCACAAATACCAACAAACATTGTATCGTCATCAACATAGAAAATATCTCCTGAAGAATCCTAATAAAAAGCAATAAGGCACATTTCAACATCAACACAGAAAATCCCCTGAAAAATCCTATAAAATATGGAAAAAGATCATACCTAAAGTCCCCCAGTGCTCACAACACACACACACACACACACACACACACACACACACACACACACACACACACACACACACACACACACACACACACTCACTCACTCAAGCTCTTATTATTATTGAGAGGAACATATTAGTCTACATGTGAAGGTGGCTCCCAAACTGACCCCGCAGAAGAGGAGGGATCCAAACTGCCCTGCTGTTCAAGAGCCTCAAAGTCCTTGTATCGTCACGGTCCAAACTACCCAGTGTTGGGTTAAAATGGTCTAAACTCGCCCAGTGTTGGGTCAAAATGGTCCAAACTACCCAGTGTTGGGTTAAAATGGTCTAAACTCGCCCAGTGTTGGGTCAAAATGGTCCAAACTACCCAGTGTTGGGTCAGAATAGTCCAGGCTCCTGCGGCGTCTTGTCATAATGGTCCAAACTCCAGAGAGTTGAGTGCTGGGTCGAAGGGCAGACGTCTGTTGCCTAGACGATGTAGTGAGAACAGGGTGGGGGGGGGGGTGTCACTGGAGGCCATGCTCATAAGAAGGGAACATGGACTTGCGTGTTTTAGGGGGGGGAGGAGGGGGTTTGCCCTCAACCTTGGTTGGCAGTGGAGGAGTGAACTGCAGAGACACAGAGAGCAAGACACACACAGGTCAGAGAAAGAGGTCAGATAAATAATATATAAATATTTAAAAATTATAAATAATACTTTTCATGATGTCATCAGCCTGATCCTAGCTGGGGAGCCCACGAAGTGACCACTAA